>OX336358.1:2327260-2884760 GCA_946902875.1 Nematopogon swammerdamellus
TGCCGCACTGCAAAGGTGTGGAACGGGCTCTCGGGGAATATCTTTCCCCACTTCTATACAATCCACGGATCTTCAAATCGCGGGTTTATGTCGAGGGTAAAAAAAGTTAATGCACAATTGTACCGTGTGGGGCCGGTACTTAAAAAGAATAGCCCCACTGCATCTCTCCCCGTGCATTTCGTAAAAGGCGACTAAGGGACAAGGACACGATGCCGTGATAAAGGGCGAAAAGCTAGCCACCTCTCACCTTGGCACGGTCCGGTCCTTCCACCGAGTCATGCACCAGGTGGGTCCTCGTGCCTTACTTGTTGCTTTTGCTTGATAGTTATCTTGTCCGAAAACTTTGCTAAACGTGGTACATCGGTGTTGCGCTGTAATTTACAAGAGTGATTGCAGCACAACGCCGATTACTCTGCTTACCCCGATTGTCGGGATAAAGCGTGTGATATATGTCACAATAGTATGATAGCTCACACAAAGTCACAAAGCCTAGATTATATAAGCAGCGGGTGACTGAGTGGTTTGGGCATCGGCTTCTCATGTGAGAGGTGCAAGGTTCGAACCCGGTCGGCGTGTACCAATGAGAAAATTACGTGCATATCTACACCTGCTGCTTCACCGTTCGGAACCGGTGTAAAACTGTAGGTCCCTTCCCTTACCCCTTAGTAGTCGGTAGGCTCAAATTGTAGCTGACTGGGTTGTAAGATAGCCGCATAGCAGCCTCGGTTGTGCTCTCCTCTAGTCCAGTATAGCCAGCAATCTAGGGAAGTCTGCGGTATGGCACCTACCATCTCGGAGGTGATATTGGCTGGTCGGAGCATGCGCTTTGGCCCCTCCGACTGAGCCAAACATACCGAATTACATAAAAAAAAAAATTTTTTTTAATGGGTAGCACGACAAATGGCGCGCGCCAGACTAACGCAGAAGGTGTAGTCCGACGGCGCCCACGGGCATTCCGATATTTACGGGGGCTGCGAATACCTTGTCGGCCGGCTAGGTGCACCTTCACATTATGTTTGAAGGACCCCAGACTGTACATTAGAGGAAAAGGTGCAGGTGCGAGTGAATTCCACATGTTGGCAAACCTGTAAATAAAGGATTTACAGGATCGATTTGTCCTAAGTGGCGGAATATCGATAGTGTGTGGATGCATTCCCAACTTATTGCGCGTGGAACGATGGTAGAATGGGGATGGAGGGATCGCAAATTGATACAGATAACTCAGGCACTCAATCTCAAGACGATGATGCTATAAGTGAACCGGCTGCTGCTGCGTCCGCGCAACCGGATAGCGGTGGGCGTGGACACCCGAGCCGCGCGGCCGCCACCGGAGCCGTCACGCCGACACACAACACCGCCGCTGCACCACCACCACCACCGCCGCCACCGCCTTCCGCTCACCTGCTGCGCGAAGCTGCGCTTTCTACTACCACCGACACCCAGCAATGCCAGATAAGATTTAGTTAGTAGGCAGCCTCGATAGCTCAGTGGTGTAGGTAGACAGTCTACTGTCGCTATTGATTGTTAAGCAACGCTGGGCCGGTCGGTACTTGGATGGGTGACCGCTCGACCGATGGAGGCTGACCGTGTTTCGGATTCCACGTGAAACTGTAGGTCCATTCCCTTCTTACCTTACTAGGTGGTAGGGTTCAACCCGCCGGTTGGTACCACCGCACTGAATGAAACGTCGGTCGAGACGGCTGTGTAAATAGTTTGTGTTTTCCGTCCAGTTCAGTGTAGCCGGCACGACCGAAGGGAAGCACTGACACGGCACCCAGTTCACCCGGTGTTATGGGCTGACATCACGGATGTTGTAGCCTACAACATCACCTACAACTTGTAGGTGATGTAGCCAACCGTGTCAGTTTCTATAAAAAAAACGTTGGAGCGCCTATTCCTAGTCACTGGCGAATTGTGAACGAGCACCTTGAGCGATCATTTGCAAAAAAATATCCTTTTTTTATGTAATCCGGTATGGTTGGCTGAGTCGGAGGGGTCAAAGCGCATGCTCCGACCAGCCAATATCACCTCCGAGAAGGTAGGTGCCATACCGGAGACTTGCCTGGATTGCTGGCTATACTGGGCTAGAGGAGAACACAACCGAGGCTGCTATGCGGCCATCTTACATCCAGTACGATGGTATCAACCCAGTCGGCTACAATTAGAGCCTACCACCTAGTAAGGAGCAAGGGAAGGGACATACAATTTTACACCGGTTCCGAACGGCGAAGCAGCTGGTGTAGGTATGCACGTAAATTTTTTCGTCAGAAAAAACTCATTGGTACACGCCGACCGGATTCGAACCTCGGACCTCTCGCATGAGAAGCAGGTGCCCAAACCACTCTTTAGTCACTGGCGAATTGTGAACGCGCATCTTGAGCGATCATTTGCAAAGGATGTACTTGGCGTAATTTGAGCGATCATTTGCAAAGAATATACTTGGCGCATTTTGAGCGATCATTTGCAAAGAATATACTTGCGCATTTTGAGCGATCATTTGCAAAGGATGTACTTGGCGTAATTTGAGCGATCATTTGCAAAGAATATACTTGGCGCATTTTGAGCGATCATTTGCATATAATATACTTGGCGCATTTTGCTCGATCATTTGCAAAGAATACACTTGGCGCATTTTGAGCGATCATTTGCAAAGAATATACTTGGCGCATTTTGAGCGATCATTTGCAAAGAATATACTTGCGCATTTTGAGCGATCATTTGCAAAGAATATACTTGGCGCATTTTGCTCGATCATTTGCAAAGAATATACTTGGCGCATTTTGAGCGATCATTTGCAAAGAATATACTTGGCGCATTTTGAGCGATCATTTGCAAAGAATATACTTGCGCATTTTGAGCGATCATTTGCAAAGAATATACTTGGCGCATTTTGCTCGATCATTTGCAAAGAATATACTTGGCGCATTTTGAGCTATCATTTGCAAAGAATATACTTGGCGCATTTTGAGCGATCATTTGCAAAGAATATACTTGCGCATTTTGAGCGATGATTTGCAAAGAATATACTTGCGCATTTTGAGCGATGATTTGCAAAGAATATACTTGCGCATTTTGAGCGATGATTTGCAAAGAATATACTTGGCGCATTTTGAGCGATGATTTGCAAAGAATATACTTGCGCATTTTGAGCGATGATTTGCAAAGAATATACTTGCGCATTTTGAGCGATGATTTGCAAAGAATATACTTGCGCATTTTGAGCGATGATTTGCAAAGAATATACTTGGCGCATTTTGAGCGGCTAGGGCCACATTGATTGAGCGTATGTTGCGCGACGCATTTTACGCTAATACGCGGCGCAACATACGTTGCGTGTGGTTTGACCCTTAGGCTCCAGCATAAGCAGCAGTATGTAGCAGGTGGGTCTTCGTGCCTTACTTGCTGCTTTGATACATACCTACCTAGTTGTCTTGTCCTAATACTTTGCTAAACGTGGTGGTCGGTGTTGTGCTGTAATTTACAAGAGTAATTGCAGCACAAAACCGATTACTTCTCCCACATCCCAAAGGTTAGTTAGAATAGAATGCCTCGCGGCATTAAGCTCGCCTGTTTTTATACCTAATTTTATAAATTGGTGTTCAATAAAGAATATCTACATATGCATACTCTGCTTACCCGATTGTCGGGTTGCAGCGTGTGGTGTGTAGTGTACATGAGCGAATGCGCTTGCGCGATAGATGTTAGGGTTATATTTCAATACAGGAAAGTTATCGTTATGACGTTAATTAATTATGGTGGGGTGGCCGCTACACCTGCTGGTGGTATCCTCCCTCCCACCTGCTGTCCCCACCCAGTGAACTCGGGCATTTTTGCAACAGTTACGAGTACATACATACATACCACACGCTATATCCCGACAATCGGTGTAATCAGAGTAACCGGTGTTGCGCTGCAATTACTCTGGTAAATACTGATCACCACGACCAGCAAAGTATTCGGACAAGATAACTATCAAGCAGCAAGTAAGGCACGAAGACCCCACCTGCTGCATGACTCGGTGGAAGGACCGCGCCAAGGTAAGGTAGCTAGCCTGTCGCCCTATAGCACGGCATTTCGTCTTATCCCTTAGTCGCCTTTTACGCCTTTTCGGTAGAAGTACCGTACCGTAGTAAGGAGAGAGGTGGCGACCCTGTCGCCCCTTAGCACGGCATCTTGTCCTTATCGCTTAGTCGCCTTTTCCGACATGCATGGGGAGAGATGCAGTGGGGCTATTATTTGTAAGTTCCGGCCCACACGGTACAGTTTAAAATACTACCGTCGTCATACATATCTTTGCAATGTCCGCTCAGCTGTCTTACAGACAGCCTGCCTACTTACGACAAAGAAAACGGAAACGACCCAATTTACGAGAAGGACTGGCATTATTTCGACTCTGATCCTATTTGTGTTTCTGCCTATCCCACGTTTTCTCTCCCGCCCTTCGCGCTTGCGCCCTTCCTGCGTGATCCTCTCTCTCTATCTCTCTCTTGCACGTAAGGGCTTCTCGTTCTCTCGCCCTTGGCGTAGGAACTGCTAAAGTTGGGGGTGCTTCAAAATAGTCGCTGTCCTGTCCCCTACTTATAAAATGCAACATCTGTCGTTCTGTATATTATTATTTATATTAAATTTGTTTGCGCTTTTCCACCTACGCAATGTGACATGTCGCCGAAAGGTTATATACCTACCTAGGTTGTTGTTAACATCACGCTGTCATATATAGAGGGGCTGAGCAGTAGGGTCGAGAGTGATCAAACTATTGTTTATTGTATAATTTCATTTTTAGGTAGGCAACCTACGCTTGGACATGTCGAAAATTCCACCAGTTCTAAATTCAATGCGAAGAAGAACTGACAAACTTCGCAAGTCACAATGTTTTGTTACTTATATAATAAGTATTATATTAAAGTAACTTACAATTTATTAACCCATACTAACGCTCGGAGAAAAACTCCGATGGATTTGACCTTAAGGCGAGCGGAGCCGCGGGCACAGCTAGTAATAATATGTACGAAGGTTCTGCTTGTTCTTGCAATAGTGTTTGTTGAGCATTGTTCAAATGGTTGTTTTATATACACTTTAGGTTATGTAGGTATTTGATAATGTAGAATTTCTCAAATGGAATGAATGAAACATGCTAATTTCACACTGTCTCTTATTCACCTGTCTTAGTCTAGGACGGACGCAGCGTTTAACCCTCTATACCTACTACTATTCTGAATATAATCCTCGGTTCGTTCGAGTTCCTGATCGATGCCCCAATAGCCCTTACTGCTTCACCTATCTAGGGATAATTTACACGCCCTAATTCAATAAATCCTTCCCAAACTGTTGCGTTATATTCCCCCCTCCCTTCCCGCCCAGTGTCTCACCAGCCACCCTACCAATTTCCACTCCCCGTAGCTCCTTGACCTTGGAATGTTATACATACAAAGCAAGAAAGTGTCGGCACGTCAGCCTTGGGGAGAGAGCTATGGTTAGTGGAGGGTGGCAATGATAATAATGAGGGTGGGCGTATGTAGGATGTATGCGTCTTAGGTAGAGAGATACTTGTTGAACCATGCAACTATCTACATAAATACAACACGCTGTATCCCGACAATAGGGGTAAGCAGGGTAATGGGTGTTGTGCTGCAAGAACTCTTGTAATTACAGCACAGCACCGACCACCACGTTTAGCAAAGTAGGTATTCGAATAAGATAACTATCAAGCAGCAAGTGAGGCGCGAAGACCCACCTTCCACCTCGGTGGAAGGACCGTGCGAAGGTGAGAGATGCCTATCCTGTCGCCCAAGAACATTTTGTCGCCCTTATGCACGGTATCTTTGGCATCAATCTCCCATGGAACTAGGGATTGTATACCTAATCGCAATTTCGAAATTTCGTAATATCGATTTTTTTCAATCTATCCCGGTACGGGTGGCTGACTCAGAGGGGCCAGAGCACATGCTCCGACCAGCCAATATCACCTACGAGAATGTGACACACTGGAGACTTCTGTTTGGTTGGATTGCTGGCTATGCTGGACTAGAGAAGACAGCCGGGGCTGCTATGAGGCCATCTCTCGTCCAGTACGGCGGTACCGACCCAATTTGCGTTTATCACCCAAACAGTAAGGCATAATGGAAGGGACCTACAGTTTTATACTGGTTCAGAACAGTGAAGCAGCCAGGTGTAGGTACCATGTTAATTATTGTTCAGCATCATTTATCTATTGTTTAAATTGTATTTATCTAATTCCATGTTTTTTTTTCTTTGGTCTCAGTTAGAATGTTTATTCCTGCAGAAAAATTGCTGAATTGGTTCCTTTTAAGATTTCCGAACGTGACCCAATTACTGAGCCTACGCCGTCTGTCCGTCTGTCCTACTTTTAAATGGCTGATCTTGTCAACCGTAATAATTAGGTGGCCGGTTGAAATTTTCTCAAAATATATGTGTTATTATGGCTGATATCCTAACTAAATAAAAAAACAGTTGAAAATTAAGGGGGATACAATAAGTTTCATCACAGACAGGCCGTCGTCTCTAGCCCAGTTGAGCGGGGCACCTGCTGCATAGAAGTACCAGGGCATCAGCCGATCGTAGGAGGAAGCGGAGACCACAAATTGTTGCCAACTACTAACGTCCGCCTACATTGCCTACTTGCCTAGTCCCGCCCGGATAGGATGGACTCTTCACACGACCGACGACCACTGCTGCCATTTTAGCGCTTTCGGCGCTAGATCTGGCGCTTTTTTGGTAAGCCCGACTCCGAATCTGAAAATTTAGCGCTTAGCGGATAATCTAGCGCTTTTTTAACTTTTCTAAGGGTGTACTGCTGGCCCCTCCAGTTCAGAAGATGTTGTTATGATTGAAGGAGACTAATTTTAGAATTAGATTGTTTTAGAGTATAAGAACCTAAAATTAAGTTAATTTCTTGGCTCATCCATCATGTACAATAAAAGTTATGTTTGAAATTTTTGTGATGTCTTTTCCTTATACTGTAATGAATCTACAGCCATTAAAAGGGTTAATCAGTATCGAAAACTAAGTTGATTCGTAGAAAAAAAGTAATAACATTCGAAAAAAAAAATTTTTTTTTTCGTACTGAATGGAGAAAGTTTTTTTTTTTCTCTCAATTCCAAAATTCGTAGAACACAAGTAGTTCAGTTTGAGATGCAGAACAACCCACTGAAAGGCTGTAGATTAAATTATACCCTATATTATATTTATTTAATTTAGCGCCGAATTTATCGCTTTTTTGACCAATTAATTTAGTAGAATCTAGCGCTTTTTTGCAACGTTTTAGCGCTGCATAGGTTTTTTGATCTGGCAGCACTGCCGACGACGTACGTGCAGTTCCCTCTAAACTTAAATGCCGCTCGACCTACCTGCGCAGTCAACGAATTTTAGGTCATCACTCGTAGATTATGATCTACGTAGATAATTGCTTCACTGCACATGCGTGACCCAAGATGCGAGCGACATTAAAGTCTACGAATTATGATCTAAAATTCGTTGACTGCGCAGGTAGGTCGAGGGACATTAAAGTTTTGAGAGAACTGTACTGCGCTTACCTAAGAAAAATCCTCAGGATGTATGGGGATTGTGATTTTTCTTTTCGAATTTTTCGAACTCTTTTACTCAGCCACCTATACCGGATTACATAAAAAAGGTCAGTCAGTCAGCGTGTAAGCGTCCACTGCTGGACATACGCCTCTCCAATTTTCCTCCAGTCCTCCCGGCCTTCAGCGGTACGGAACCACTGCTTTCCGCCGACGTACTTGATGTCGTCGTCCCACCTGGCGGGTGGTCGTCTCACACTCCGTTTTCCTGTCCACGGCCGCCAGTGTAGGACACGGTTACTCCAGCGGTCGTCGTCTCTTCGGCTGACGTGCCCAGCCCATTGCCACTTGAGCTTAGCCACCCGGTATCCAATATCGACTACTTTGGTGCGTCGGCGGATTGCCTCGTTACGCACCATATCACGTAGCGTTATTCCCAGCATGGCTCGCTCCATTGCTAAATAAAAAAGGTATGCCAGTCAAATTGTTTCAGTTTTTAATCTCGTTTTTAATCATACACAGGTACTTATTATGTACCTATTTCGAGACACGTAAATATAGAACTGCCATACGTGGCGACGCGAGTTCTATTTACGTACTTGTCTCGAAGTATAACAGCAAAGTGACATAAACAAACGGATCACATTAGAACTATTTATCCTTCCATTCCATACACACATTAGATTTTCTCGTAAACAGACAGCGACAAATCCGCGTGGGATTATGCATTCTGTGATGATGTCATTAGAAGCTTCCCATTATTCAAGCTATTGCTTAGCTAAAATGCGCTCTTTTCCAGTAAATACAGGGTCCACATTCGATTGCAGCAAGACGATAGTTTCTGCATCAGTAGACACGAAGATGGTAGGCAGGCATTGAAGAGAGTTTTTGCCGTAAATTGTATAGTATGCTTACTTAGTCGCCTACACGACGCGAGACGCTTCAAGGATTTTAACCAACTTGACATGCCCACAAAACGGGTATTCGACCTCTGCCACAGAATATTTTAGTCGTCTGCTTAGAATTTTGAATATTTTAATGAAAAATATTTTGGAGACTTTTTTTATGCAATCCTCGATGCAATCTGAGTCAGAGGGGAGGGACGTATGACATAAAATATAGTTATGAAATGGTTCCAAACAGTGAAGCAGCAGGTGTAGGTACCGTGTGAATTATTGTTCAGCATAATTTATCATGTATTTCCCCCCAAGTACAGTCTCGGATCCTTCAAGGGGGACGTGAATGGGCACCTGTCAGGCCGGCATGGCATTCGCAAACCCCGCATACGACCGAATGTCCATGGGCGCCGTTAGACACCTCATGGTTGCCTCGGCGCCATATGTCGAGCTTACAATAAAAAAAAAATCGTCATTACATTTCCGATTTGAGGTTGGCCGGAAGTAATTTCTTTTGTATTTTTGTCATATTTACCACCAGAACCTTTTTTTTTTTATGTAAAGCAACATGGGTGGTTGTGTCGAGGGAGCCAAAAACCCCTCTCCTCGCGAAAATAATTTAAATTAGCGTAATAAACTCTTTGGAGGATCCAAGTGCACCTTGAAGTATCTTAGAATCCATTATTAGGAATCGACTGCCATGATGGACTCAGGTGGAGGAAAAAGTTTACTAGGATCCATCAATGGATTCAAGTGGACGGAGCGCATAACCACGCGATAGGTTGGATGGCAAGGAATAAGGGAAGCAAGTTCCTTCGAGCAGCGTCCATGATAGTACCTGTAGAAAAAACTGAGTGACTCTACAAATCGTCTTTTACATCCGTCCCTCCCATGCTAAAACGACGAATGTGCAAAAAGATCATTCTGCGATAATAGTTGTCAAAGTTTTTTGCTAAAATAACCAATGTTACAAATTCGTGACTATGGCATGGCTAAAATTCAAGAACTTCTAAATTATCATACAATTATTACACGAATAATAAACATTAGTGTGTTTGGCACAGTAAAATCGAAAAAAGTCACATTCGTTATTATTTCACAACAAAATATCTCTGAGTACCGATAATTTAGAGATTCGTGACTTTGGCATTGCAAAGATTTGATTAAAAAAATTTGAAACTACATCAAAAGGTTATTTTCGCCAAAATTGCACATTCGTCGTTTTAGCATGGGAGGGACGCATCGTCTAAAAATTTTCGTGTATACGCGCGTCCCCAAAAAGGGTTTTCTGAAACAGCATACTAAACAATCTCTCCCTTGGCGGTCGCTCTGAATTAACAAGATGAAGAGCCTCGCGGCATTGCGGGAAGGCTGATCGCTGTATTATTAAATTTTATTTGACAGGTCAAGGTTGGATGGCTCCTCCGTCGAGTCATTGAGATTAATTAGTCTGACGCTGCTGGGGAGATTGTGCTGTCAATAATAATCAAATCAAATGAAATCAATTTGTTCCTTCAGACACGAGATCCATAAAAAAAAACAACCAAAACATAATATAAAATACCTAAAAACAACTGTAACTACTGTTGTACAACGAATAGCTTACCAAAATTTGTGTCTTCCCCTTTGGAGTAATTTTTTAAGAGCCATTGGCTGTACAATAATGCCGGTTGTGTTCTCATCTCGTCCAGTATAGCCGGCAATCCAAATGAAAGTCTCCGGTATGGCACAGGTGATTTTGAATCATCAGTGGTAGATAAGTAGAGAAATTGCTTCTCTGCACATGCGCGAACCCATGGTGCGAGCGATATTAAAGTCTACCCTATGTTCTACGAATTATGACTTATGACTTATGAATGACCTAAAATTCGTTGACTGCGCAGGTAGGTTGAGTGGCATTAAAGTTTTGACAGAACTGTACTTTAGGACTCTATCTATCAACTATAATAAATTAATTGATTTGCCTACACTAGGGTATGGGCGTGGAGCAGGTGATAAGAATGAAGAAACAAATGACCGTACCGTGTGGGGCCGGTACTTTAAAAGAATAGCCCCACTGCATCTCTCCCCGTGTATGTCGTAAAAGGCGACTAAGGGATATGACTCCCTTCTTATATCACTAGGTGGTAGGATTTAACCCGCCCGGGTTGGTACCACCGCACTGAATGAAAGGTCGGTCGAAACGGCTATGTAAATAGTTTGTGTTTTCCGTCCAGTTCAGTGTAGCCGGCACGACCGAAGGGAAGCACTGACGTGGCACCAAGTTCACCCGGTGTTATGGGCTGACATCACGGATGTTGTAGGTGATGTAGCCAACCGTGTCAGTTACCATAAAAAAAAAAAAAAATTAAATGGGGATGGGTGGGGGGATGGGTGGGCCCCGGGCCCCAGAATTACGGCTAAATGGGGGGATATGGCGATTTTGCTCGTAGCTGTTCGAACGGTTCGAACTAACAGTAATTTTTTAAACGTTCAATGCAGCTGAAGTTTGAAACTTCCGACGTATATTACCCGAAATGTCGGGTGTTTTCGTTGGCGATGTGATATTAAATTAAAATGCTGTCTGTCTGTGTGCTGTTTGTTTGTTGTTGCTCTTAAGTAGGCCATCTAACTATATCACTAATCTGAAAGTTATTAGACGGATAACTGACACTTCTAACTTAGCGAATAGAGTCCAAAATTTATCGACTCTAATGAATGAAGCCTTGAGCGAACGACGTACTGGGTTGCCGAAAATTTCGACTAATTGTTTCAAATTTTATAGGCGTGTCTTATCTCGTGTCTTATTTATTATACAGGGTGCCCCAAATCGCCCGCATAATGTAACCTATCACGACGCGCTACAACGGGCTTTTCAATGCGTGAGACAGAGCTGCGACTATCGCATTTTTTTCGATAATCGCTAATAAACCGTGTACTGTTAATTACCGTTTCCCTTTACCTTACTAGGTGGTAGGGTTTATCCCGGCCGGGTTGATACCACCGCACTGTGCGAAACGTCGGTCGAAACGGCTATGTAAATAGTTCGTGTTTTCCGTCCAATTCAGTGTAGCCAACATGAAATGAAGGGAAGCACTGACATAGGATCTTGTTCACCCGGTGTTATGGGCTGACATCGCGGATGTTGTAGGTGATGTAGCCAAACGTGTCAGTTTCCAATAAAAAAAATAAAATAAAAAAAAACGGGCTGCGAGGCTATTCTGTTTTAGCAATTAATCGCTACTAGCTATTTCTCATGATCCGTCTCACTCGCACCAACGGGTTTCTCAATGCATCTGCTAGTGCAGCCATACTCAAAGTGTGCTCCGCGGAGCCCTGGTGCTCCGCAAGGCCTCTTGGAGGGCTCCGCCGAAATATCAATCGAAAGAAGAAGAAGAAACACATCAAGTCTTGTCACGTAAAAGCCGAAAATCTACAATAGAGTTGCGATCAAAAACTTCAAACAATTTTATCCATTTACAGTGCCAGCAATACAGTGTCATGTAAAGTACCTATTTTTGTTTGAATTTCATCAAAGAATGAAGATAAAACAAGGTTTTGCTTATTTTAGGGCTCCCCAAAATATTTAGTATTTCAAAAGGGTTCCGTTGCCAAAAATGTTTGAGAACCGCTGTGCTAGTGAGACAGAGCGGGGCGTGGCGGCTACCGCTATTTTTGCGTTCAAGAATATTCTTGTTTGCGTTAATCAGTAATAGAAACAAGGCAGGTTGCAATCTTTCTACAAAAATATGAACCGTTGCATTGTTTGTCGGGCAGGCGGTTATGGAGAGGTTTGGTTGTATGAACCAAACATATGTATAGATCGTTCGTTATAACCTGAGGCGTACAAATACATTCACGCATGACGGTGAGCATAAAATTCCGCGAGTGTAGTAGTGCTCAGGCCATGTATGTATAGGTGCATGTCAAGCATTTTGTACTAGAGAAATGCATTTGTGTGCGTACGTGTGTTCGCCTCAGGTTAGATCGTCCATGCTATAACAGGTTGAAGGTATAGTACGTCCGGTTGTAGAGCGTCGTCCCTATCGCACATACCAGCTGGACCTATAATGTAAGGCCATCACGCTTAGTGCTAAGCGAGGTGCTAAGTCAGTGCTTCCGTTCGGTATTGCCGGCTACACCGAACTGGGCTGCTGCGTCTTAAATTCTTAACTCCTTGTAAACTGCACTCTACTACGTCGATCTCAAATACAGCCTTAGTTTTATGTAATCCTATAAGCTTGGCTGAGTCAGACGGGCCAGGGCACGTGCTCCGACCAGCCAATATCACCTCCGAGAAGATGCCACACCGGAGACTTTCCTTTGTATTGCTGACTATACTGGACTAGAGGAAAAAACAGTCGAGGCCCTCATACCAACGCAGTCGGCTACAATTTGAACCTACCACCTAGTAAGGGGCAAGGGAAAAGGACCTACAGTTTTACACCGGTTCCGAACGAAGAAGCAGCAGGTGTAGGTAGGTATGTATTTAAAACTTTCCGTCAATCATTGGTGCATGTCGACCGGATTCGAACCTCGGACCCTGAGATCAAGAGTCCAATCCAAGCCTAAGCCCACATCGCGCCGCTCCCAATGAACGAGGTCAATTCACAGCAGTGTGACGTCGCAAACTTTACGCTATGCCCCCACCCACTACATACCGCTGATTCAGCATTCGGTACATACATACACATCACACACGCTGAATCCCGACAATCGGGGTAAGCAGAGTAATCGGTGTTGTGCTGCAAGGACTCTGGTAAATTACAGCACAACACCGACAACCACGTTTCGCAAAGCATTCGAACAAGATTCAATCGATCAGGCAGCAAGTAAGGCACGAAGACCCACCTGACCTGCTGCATCACTCGGTGGAAGTACCGTGCCAAGGTGGGAGGTGGCGAGCCTGCCTGTCGCCCTTTAGCACGGCATCTTAGTCGCCTTTTACGACATTCACGGGGAGAGATGCAGTGAGATATGCAGATTCTTTTTAAGTACCGGCCCCACACGGTACTCGACTCCAGCCAGAAACGATTCGTCGAATAACCCAACGACTCAATTAAGGCACATCCTGCCTGCGTTGTCAGTCCCGCGGGTTGGATGATGGGTCCATAATGATATCCAGCGAACGAACCGCAACTGTCGGCCAACACGCCGCATGTTGGCCGACAGTTGACCGACGCGGATAATCGGCCATTGTCGGCGTTTGCTGCGCCGTAGGGTCTGACTGAATTGACTGCCGGCAACGCGCAATCGTTTGATGGGCTCTCCTTTGATGTAACGCTTGCGGATTGCATATGCTTTGAAATGCATCCTTTGGGAAGATTCGATCCGCCCTGTGATTCCGCGCTAGATTCTGCGTTTGATTGTAGAAACGGATTAATAGAAAGATTGGGCCGAACCAGTGATTTGCAAAAGTATAGCCTTATAGTGGCGGGTGGCCGAGCGGTTTGGGCATCGGCTTCTCATGCGAGAGGTCCGAGGTTCGAATCCGTTCGGCGTGTACCAATGAGTTTTTCTGACGAAACAATTTACGTGAATGCCTACACCTGTTGCTTTTCCGTTCGGAACCGGTGTAAAACTATAGGTCCCTTCCCTTGCCCCTTACTAGGTGGTAGGCTCAAATTGTAGCCGACTGGGTTGACACTACCGTACTGGATGTAAGATGACCGCATAGCAGCCTCGGTTGTGTTCTCTAGTCCAGGATAGCCAGCAATCCAGGGAAGTCGCCGCTATGTCCCCTATCTTCACGGAGGTGATATTGGCTGGTCGGAGCATGTGCTTTGACCCCTCTGACTCAGCCGGACATACCGGATTACATAAAAAAAAAATAATAATATAAGTCAATAGGCTAACCATCATGCTAAGCTGGAATTACATGTGCCTGTTAATGTGGAGGACTAAGTAACAATTTTACTCGTAGATTTATTTGAAGGTGTCCGGGCTATGGAAATACCATCATGTCTTCTTACATAAATAGTTACAAGTACCTACCTACATAATAGTTTCAACAAAAAAATTTTTTTTTTATCGAAACTGACACGGTTGGCTACATCACCTACAACGTCCGTGATGTCAGCCCATAACACCGGGTGAACTAGGTGCCATGTCAGTTCTTCCCCCTTTGATCGTGCCGGCTCAAAGGGGGCCGACACTGAACTGGTCGGAAAACACAAACTATTTACATAGCCGTTTTAACCGACGTTTCATTCAGTGCGGTGGTATCAACCCGGGCGGGTTAAACCCTACCACCAAGTAATATTAGGAGGGAAGGGACCTTCAGTTTTACGAGGAATCCGAACCTCGGTCAGCCTCCAACGGTCAGCGGTCACCCATCCAAGTACTGACCGCACCCAGCGTTGCTTAACATTCAATAGCGACAGTTGACTGTCTGCACCACTGAGCTATCGAGGCTGACATAAGACATACAGCCATACATACAACATCTAACATTTCATCAAATACATGTCCATCAACGACTGTCCTAGACTATCGATTCGCCATCCAAAAGATTTTGCCTAGCAACACCTCCGCGAGAAAAATAAGAGCTCGTCTCGAGTGAAGTTGCGCTTCCGTAAACACAAACATTCCGCACTTTTCTATTTTTATGGCCCCCCTAGCGCTCGCGCGGACGCACGCCCGGCTTCTCTCGAGTGAGCCGTTGGTAAATAGGATAAATTCCTCTGTGGGACAACGTTGCATTCTTTGTGATGCTGAAATAGGTGTCGTTATCCTGTATCGAGGTCGGCGAGTCGGGAAGAAGTTTCTTCGTTTGCATTACTGACGACGTCGAACGTAAGGCAACGTGCGCGATTCACCGGCCGGAGTACGAGGATTGTTTTATTGCTTCCGAACTGGGTGGCTGTGCCCGAGGTCGCAGCCAATTTCACCCCCGAGGAGGTGCCAGTCCGGCTCGGAAGCGGACCAATGTCGCTCTGGAATGTGTTTTGTTGACAGTGACAAACGGTGTTACATCAAATTGGTATTGGTCCCCGACGACGTCGTCGTTGTCGTCGTCTCCTGTTGCCCGTCGAAGTAGAAAGTGCGTCGCGCCTGCCTGCCTGCCTGAACGTTCGGCGCACAAGTGTCTTCTATAAATAATGCCTTCCGGGGGCGACGACCACTCCCTCCTGCGTCCTCCGCGCGCCGCTGTCACTGTCGCGGGGACGGACGCCGACTTCCGACAGCTTGGCATTCGAGCCGTTACTGGGCTGTCGTCAGCATTGAAGGTGGAAGGCGCACGTAGCGGTGGAACTTTCGAGACTATAGTATGCTATAGTAGTGAGCGTCGGAGCTTTAGAGCAGTAGTTCCCAAAGTTGTATGTTGTTGTTGTATAATTTCACCCATATGTAGGTAACCTACGCTTGGACATGTCGAAAATTCCGCCAGTTCTAAATTCAATGCGAAGAAGAACTGACAAACAAACTTCGCAAATCACAATGTTTTGTTAGTACCTTATATGCATCGTATAAGTATTATATTATAGTAACTTACAAATAATTCACCCATACTACCGCTCACAAGAGCATTAATATTTACAGCATAAACATGAATACTGAAGAATCTGACCACTCTGCCTATTTACATTACCTGTATCTGGTGTAATAGTGCCATCGTCAAATTTCATGTCTGGATCGCGACCGCTCTAAAAACATTCAAAATTTGGCATCCACCCCTTATCTAACATGAAATAAAAAAACAGCATTATTGTATAGCATGGACGGCCTAACCTGAGGCGAACACACGTACGCACACAAATGCATTTCTCTAATACAAATGCTTGACATGCTATACATGGCCTGAGCACCACTACACTCGCAGAATTTTATGCTCACCGTCATGCGTGAATGTATTTGTAAGCCTCAGGTTAGAACGAACGACATAAAAACATCAAATTTTTTATTACTTACTTACGTCCAGTCGGACGACGTGTTGCGTTGCGACTGTCGTCCTATCAGTTTCAGGGCATACTCAATATCCGCTCGCTCGCGCGCGACCCACCAGTGAGTCGCGACCCCTACTTTGGGAAAGCCTGCTTTAGATACAATCAAATTGCCAAGCACAAATTGCAAAGCGGCGGGTGGCCGAGTGGTTTGGGCATCAGCTTCTCATGCGAGAGGTCCGAGGTTCGAATCCCGTCGGCGTGTACCAATGAGTTTTTTCTAACGAAAAAATTTACGTGCATACCCACACCTGCTGCTTCACCGTTCGGAACCGGTGTAAAACTGTAGGTCCCTTCCCTTGCCCCTTACTAGGTGGTAGGCTCAAATTGTAGCCGACTGGGTTGGTACCACCGTACTGGATGTAAGATGGCCGCATAGCAGCCTCGGTTGTGTTCTCCTCTAGTCCAGTATAGCCAGCAATCCAGGGAAGTCTCCGGTATGGCACCTACCATCTCGGAGGTGATATTGGCTGTTCGGAGCATGCGCCTTAGCCCCTCCAACTCAGCCACCCATACCGGATTACATAAAAAAAAAAAAAAAACTACAAGAAGAGAACACAGCCGAGGCTTCTATGCGGCCATCTTTCATCCAGTACGGTGGTATCAATCCAGTCGGCTACAAAATGAGATTACCACCTAGTAAGGGGCAAGGGAAGCGAAGGGACCTACAGTTTTACACCGGCTCCGAAACTCCGAACGCAGCAGGTGTAGGTACGCAGGTACATTTTTCCGTCAGAAAAAAAACTTTTTCGTTCACGCCGACCGGATTCGAACCTCGGACCTCTCGCAAGAGAGGCGGGCGGCGCACAGTGGTCTGGAAATCGAGCTCCATAGACATAGAACCTTAATGTCAGGAATAAAAATGAAAACAAATTTAATGTCTCTGGTATACCTCGCTTTATTTCATATTATAGTATGAAGGGTATAAGTAGCTCCACGAGTGAGAAAAAAAAAGTTTTGTTTTTTTTTGTATGGAAGAAAACACTTAAAGTAATTTTTTTTTTAACTGAATGAAACTGAAGGGCTGTTGCTCACATCATCTATTGCACCTTACACAGCGATCAAGATGACATACAATTGCTTCACCTTTGGGTGCCTATTTGCGCGTAGCAAACGTTTGAAATTTGGAATTTTCGATAAATTATTTTTTAAACCTTAGTCGTAATTTAATGAAGTTGCCTATCGCTTTGAATATGAAAATACTTTTCTCATGTTGTTATTGTACTGAGTAGTACTGACAGTACAGTAATTAACCATATTTTATAGTGAACACAGAGTAGCACTGTTAAAATAATAAGAATAACATACAACACACACAAGCGAGCGACAACTAATTAACGAGTTAGTGAAAACCGGTTTTTTCCACTCGCAGCGCGTACTAATCCCCAACACATAACCAGTCCCATGCCTTCTTAGTTTCAGCGAAACTGACACTAAAGAAGGTGTCATCTTTTCCCTCATGAACTCAGGCCATTTTATGTTTTCTTGCAGCCACGTCTCGTACTTCTTCGTGAATGCATGTCTCGTGCGATTACACGAGATGCACTTGTTCCTCAACGAACACACATAAGTCTGACAGAATTGTTTCAGTTCTTTCTTTTCACTTTCTGACAGATCAAGGGCACTCCTAAAAACTTCAAACAACGCACTGGGCTGTGGGAAACAACTGTTGTTTGCCACAAACACGAAAATGTCCAAATTGGTACCAAAACCTTAGTCATAGCACGAAAACAAATAGAACGTAATAAGTATAGTTGTTAGCGCGCACAAGTGCTAAAAGCTACTATAAGAATTTCGCTGAAACTAAGAAGGCATGGGACTGGTTATGTGTTGAGGATTAGCGCTGCGCTGAGGATTAGAGGTACGCGCTGCGAGTGGAAAAATCCGGTTTTCGCTAACTCGTTAATTAGTTGTCGCTCGCTTGTGTGTGTTGTATGTTATTCTTATTATTTTAACAGTGCTACGCTGTGTTTACTATAAAATATGGTTAATTACTGTACTGTCAGTACTACTCAGTACAATAACAACATGAGAAAAGTATTTTCATATTCAAAGCGATAGACAACTTCATTAAATTACGACTAAGGTTTGAAAAATAATTTATCGAAAATTCCAAATTTCAAACGTTTGCTACGCGCAAATAGGCACCCAAAGGTGAAGCAATTGTATGTCATCTTGATTGCTGTGTAAGGTGCAATAGAAGATGTGAGCACCAGCCCTTCAGTTTCATTCAGTTAAAAAAAAAATTACTTTAAGTGTTTTCTTCCATACAAAAAAAAACAAAACTTTTTTTTTCTCACTCGTGGAGCTACTTATACCCTTCATACTATAATATGAAATAAAGGGAGGTATACCAGAGACATTAAATTTGTTTTCATTTTTATTCCTGACATTAAGGTTCTATGTCTATGGAGCTCGATTTCCAGACCACTGTGCGGCGCCCAGACCACTTGGCCACAAGCCGCTTATATATATGTGATCAAAGTCCTCGCATAAAATGAGAAAGCACTATCGCAGAGGTCGCGGAAATAAATACCCAGTACCGGCTTTTCTCTCGGTCTTACAGGATCATTTAGTTTAGAATGTTGTCGGCGTTTGGTCTGCGTGCACATCATTGCCAGACAGAAGATAGGTAGACAGACATATACTTGCAGTTTCGCCTTTTCACTTTCATTTCAGTACCGTATGTTGGTCCGGTGCTTAAAAGAATAGTCCCACTGAGCTGAATCTCTCCCGTGCATTTTTGTAACGTTTGCTAAGGGATAAGGACAAGATGCCGTGCTTCCAGGCACGGTTCTTCCACCTAATCGTGCAGTGGGTAAGTTTTCGTACCACTTGCCGCTTTATCCTTGTCCTATACATCCAAACGTGGTGGTCGGTATTGTGCTGTCTGTAGTTTTACGGAGTGTAGAGTACGGAGCTCATGCATTCTATGTAATTGCGCGCGCTAACTACCTACCGCCCGCCGGATCGCCGGCGATTCATAATTCAGTGTGCTGTGTGTGCTGCCGGCAGCCGCGCGGAGCATACCTACGCGCGCGCTCACGCTACAGCTTTCAGCTGCACTGCAAAGCAATAATAACCTTACCACAGAATATGACCTTACACTCGGTGGCTTAGGTACATTTTCACACGCAGCGATTGGCGACGTGAAACATTAGGCTATTAAAGTCGTAGGTATGGAACTGTACCTACTTTTTTACTACATCGACAACTTATAATTTCTTGCCAGCTGTTATCTGCGTGTGCGCTGGTTTTATCTCTTTCGCATGCGTCTGTCTGTACTCTGTGGACCGGCCCGGCGCGGCTGAGTCATCGTTATGAATAGTCATCATTATCATCGCATACATTATTCTTGATATCACCTGCAGCATGGCGACACTTATCTACTGAAGAACTCCGATCTGAACTATTCACGGGCGTTTTCACCACCTTCTGTTAAATCTAGTCCATCAGTTATTGGGGTTCCGTATCCGGTACGGGACCCTATTACTAAGCATACGCCGTCTGTCTGTCAGTTTGTCTGTCCGAGGGCTGTATGTCTTAAACCGTAATAGGTAGCCCGTTGAAATTTTCACAGAATATGTGTTATAGTTAATATGGCCGATATAACAACAAATAATAAAAATAAGAAAAATTAAAAAATTCACGGTGGTTCCCATAGAAGAAACTAAGGCCCACTTGCACCAACACAAATTTAATATATAAACCAGTTTAACTCGTTCAGCTAGCACCCGTTGACTGTGGGAACCGCGTTTAAATCCATAACTCGCTACTTAACTTTAACTCGTGTTGGTGCAAGTGGGCCTAATAATGAATCATGAATAACTAACTAATATGAAGCACTTCATAAACACGCCATAGATGGCGTAAGCAAAGAGTTTGTATTACGGCGCAGCAACGTAATACAAAATCTTTGGGCGTAAGTGCGTGAGTGGCGCTGACCATGACATGGCGATACGTAACCCTCGGTGCGCGAGTTGGACTCGTACTTGGCCGGTTTTTCTTTCGGTTACAGTGACATTCCTCATACATTCGACCGGAGTTTTTTTTAATCTAATCCCGTATGGATGGCTGAGTAGGAGGGGCCAAAGCACACGCTCCGACCAGGCAATATCACCTCCGAGAAGGTAGGCAGGCGCCACACCGGAGACTTTCCTGCTTTGCTGGCTATATTGGACTAGAGGAGAACACAGCCGAGGCTGCTATGCGGCCATCTTACATCCAGTACGGTGGTGCCAGCCAAGTCGGCTACAATTTGTAAGGGGCAAGGAAAGGTAACTACATAATAGCCGCTGGTGGTAAAATCGGAAGTTAGCCAATATTTTTTAGTGATATTTTTTGTTTTGGAGTTAGATAGATAGAAATAGTTTTTTTTTTTATTTTTTTTTTTTATGTTTTATTGCTCCAGTAAACATTCAACAGTAATAAGTACATTAGAAAATTTACATAAGGTTGCAAAGGCGGACTTTTCCCTTACAGTGATTTCTTACAGCCAACCTTTGGATGTTTGAGATTTCGATTAATATAGTGGAATGTAAGTACCTAGGTAGACTATCTATGGTGCTTAGTAGCAAAAGAGTTGAGCGTGAGAATTGAAGATACAATATTAATAAAGAGTTTTGGAGGCCGAAGACAAAAGATTCGCGAAGTTTTGGGGAGACCTATGTTCAGCAGCGAGCGATAACAAAAAAACATTAGCTGACTCACCACCTTAGCTAAACAACCTACTACAACTAAAACCAGTGAATACTGACTGCGGAAGCGTGTGAATCAAGTTTTAAATTAGGGATGTAACGATACATGAATTTGCCGATACGATACCGATACCGATTTTTGTAGTAAATAATCGGCGATACCGATAGCGATATTGATGGTTTAGTAGATAATAAATCAAATAATGAAATAAATAATGAAGGATATACCTCGGGCGTTTGTATGTCTTTATTACGCATAATACTTACCTATATTTAACAGAGACTCAACCTTGGGATGGAAAGTATAAAAAATTAAGTAAATAAAAATGTCAATCAAAATTCAAAGAAAATATTTATTATTATGAATGAATTATTATCAAGCAATCAAAGTGTTAATTAAGAAAGTAATTAAGTATCATTCATTCATTACAAATAGTAATATTAAAAAACAAATGACAAAGGCGGCAATGTCGCGCGCGCGTCGTTTCGTGCGCTTTTCGAATAGTTTGATATCGGCTTGTATGTATCGGCGATACCGATATATCGGCCTAGCCGATATATCGGTATCGGTATCGTTACATCCCTATTTTAAATAATACTTATGTATATAATTATTTTATGTTTATTTTCGTGTTTGTAATAAACATAATGTGTTGACTAATGATCGCGAAATTATTCTTGAATGGCGTGAAAGAGGTATTTACACTGAGTGTATTTATAGTTGGTGTGGTGCGCACTTTATTTAGCATTGTGGTTTGTGGTAACGCACTTCGCTGTAACCGCATGTGAGAATTTGTTCAATGAGCTTTTTAATTCATTCTATCTTATGTGAATCATTCGTTGTACATGGATAAGGAAGGAAGGACGCAGAAGGGGGATTTGTAACGGGAATAGCAATGGCGTTTGCGTACATACATACAAACATACCACACGCTATATCCCGACAATCGGGATAAGCAGAGTAACCGGTGTTGTGACGCAAAGACTCTGGTAGATACAGCATAACACGCCACGTCTAGCAAAGCATTCGAAGTTCGGACAAGATTACGACCATAGAGAAATAATATACGTCTATGATTACGGCTCTCTAAGAGCGCAAATTACGACTAACTAACAAACCTTCCTTTTGGTTTCATGTCATGTTAAAAACCGTTGCTTAAAAAAAACCACAGGCCGTGCCGCCATCAGAGCTTTGTCTCCTTTGCGTTACGCTCCATACGGACGCTTACCTTGTTTCTCGCCTTGTTTCTTACTTAAGGCGCAAATAAGACTCAAAAGGTCAACTTTAAACGAAATTGTTGAGCTATTGGTAAAGAATGCTTCAGCGCAACACAGCACTGCATTACACATACCCAGTGCGTGGTGGCGGGGTAGCGGCCCAAATCCTGCGTCAAGAATCACGTCAGACTGACGAGGGTCCGCTGGGCAGTTGTGAGAACAGTGAAAGACCAGCCCCTGTACCGGCGCTACTCACTCGCCCATGAGAGTATGAGAAACGATCTCACCCAACCAATCAGACGGCGTTCGGTGAGGCATCCGGCCCGGCTATTGGTTGAAATATGCAATTATCTGTGTGAGTTAGCGAGGGAGTTAAGGCGCCGCCGGTAGACCCCGAGATCAGCGGCCCTCTCGCTGAGAGGAACCTATCAAATTACCTGACCACCATGCAGCAAGTAAGGCACGAAGACCACCCGCTGCGTACTCGGTGGATGAACCGCGCCAAGATGAGAGGTGGCTAGCCTGTCGCCCTTTAGTACGGCATCTCTTCCGTGTCCCTTAGTCGTATTTTACGACGTGCACGGGGAGAGATGCAGTGGGGCTATTCTTTTTAAGTACCGTCCTGACACGGTAATGGCGTTTGCAGTCTTCTTTTTTCAGTGTTTTGCATTTTTAGTAAGTTTTTTTCTTTGTCCATTGAGACTACGACTTTGTGGAATTGTGTTACCACTACATTTAACGCCAAACTCACCATCAGAATCATACCCGCCTTTTGTACCCTCCTCGTTGGTACGGAAACCTAAACATTCAATTTCAAGTGAAGTGAAAAACGACTACTTATACAAATTTCAGAATATAAATACCTCTTAAATGCGGGCACAATTAGCAAGCAGACCCTGTCCTGACAAGTTGGGAGCACGAGAACTCACCACAGACAGAGCCATATCCGTCAGAATCCAAGCGAGCGAAAGCCGAAACCGGGAAGTCGATCGGAACTGCGATAAATCAAGTACCTAGGCTTTCCATTAGTCCTCACTTCATAGGACATGTCGTTCGTATTTCCAGATTTCAATAGTTTCCTAAACATTCAGTTTATAGGGTGTTCCGGCATCATCTCGGTAGCCTCCATTTTTTTTATGATTTTTTTTATGTAATCCTGTATGGGTGGCTGAGTCGGAGGGGCCAAAGCGCATGCTCCGACCAGCCAATATCATCTCCGAGAAGGTAGGTGCCATACCGGAGACTTCCCTGGATTGCTGGCTATACTGGACTAGAGGAGAACACAACCGAGGCTGCTATGCGGCCATCTTACATCCAGTACGGTGGTAGCAACCCAGTCGGCTACAATTTGAGCCTACCACCTAGTAAGGGAAGGGACCTACAGTTTTACACCGGTTCCGAACGGTGAAGCGGCAGGTGTAGGTAGTTATGCACGTGAATTTTTTCGTCAGAAAAAACTCATTGGTACACGCCGACCGGATTCGAACCTCGGACCTCTCGCATGAGAAGCCGATGCCCAAACCACTCGGCCACCCGCGCTTGAGACCCGCCATGGTCTGTGTAGGTACCTAAATTACACTTGGGTTTCGGGGTTTTGATAATGATGCATTAAATGAAAGTGATTGGTCATTAGCGCAAGCACAGCTTGTATCAACAGGCTGGATAGCTCTTTAGTGATCCGCCAAATTGCTGGCAGGCATGGAACCTCTTTTCTTTTTATGGAAACTGACACGGTTGGCTACATCACCTAAAACATCCGTGATGTCAGCCCATAACACCGGGTGAACTAGGTGCCGCGTCAGTGCTTCCCTTCATTTCATGTCGGCTACATTGAACTGGACGGAAAACACGAACTATTTACATAGCCGTTTCGACCGATGTTTCATTCAGTGCGGTTTTTTTTTATACAAAGCGGGACATGTGGCATCGTTTCACTTACGAGTAGGTGACTTACGACGCCCATGGATATGGATGCGGTGGTATCAACCCGGGCGGGATAAACCCTACCATCTAGTAAGGTAAGAAGGGAAGGGACCTACAGTTTAACGTGGAATCCGAACCACGGTCAGCCTCCAACGGTCGAGCGGTTACCCATCAAGTACTGACCGCGCTCATGGTTGTTTAACAACAGTCGAGCGACCGCACAACTAAGCTACCGAGCCTGAGAAGATCAACGATTTGTGGAAATCTAATTTATTATTTAGATCGCTGTAGATCTCCGTTTAGTATTATTTCTTCCTTTATTCACTGCGACAGCCAAACATAACACTTCAACAAACGATAACGTATCCATAACTCTGGTTAGCCGTGCTCGTGCACCGGTCCTTCACTCACCTTCGCTAGCAACAGAGTGGGGCAATTTTTATTCCGGACTCCTTGTAGGCCACAGCATCCGGAAAGTAGGCGTGGCTTATTTCCCTCCGGACCGGAGAAAAACGACTGCTTATAGTCCGGGCCTAAATGATCGTCCTTCTCTTGGCGGGAACACATAGTCAATTAAAAAGGTTAATTAGCTATTGTGAACATAACAACTAAATTTATGTGACCTATACCTAATTTTTTATACTAAATTGTTGGCGGATTATCATGTTTGATTTGAATAGCAAGCAAGACTATAGTTTGAAATTAAAAACATATTACACGTTGTTGCGTACTGCCAGTCCGACAATGAAAATCCCATCCAAAATCTCACCTTATATTGTCCTCTTTCCTGCTTCCATCAGACCAGCAGCATCGGTTAAGATTTGAATACCATGACGCGTCAAAACCTACGGTGCTATCGCCATACGCGAATCTGATTGGACAGCAAATCTATTGAACACCTACGTCATCGATAGTGTGATCTGTTTTGCGAGTATACCCACCGATACTTACTTACTTTTTAACTAACTAACAAGAAAGAAGTGCCTGCTCGCGCTCCGTTATAAAAGAACTGTGTTCCCGTGGTCCCTGTTCTACGGCCTGGAACAGCTCCCTCGCATCTGCTTCTTAGCTAGCCGTGCTAGATATCCGTAGTGCTGGAGAGTCGCTGATGGTGGAATGATTGACGCCGTGCTGTCTGATCCAGATATGGATCTGGATCAATCTTCAAGAATTCCAGGTCAGTGCGCAGCATTAATTTCCCGCCGCTTCACACGTTTTTGATTAGGGAGAGCGTTTCGTTCTTTTTCCGGCTGTAACCCACGGAACCCTTGCGACCCTTCCGCGGTACCCCTTTTCGGAACTACATCTTCATAGAACACCATGACTGAAAGATCCTTTTTTTATGATCTCTACTAATTTTTGGTTGTCCTCAAATCGATGGAATTGCGCATGGGAACCCTCACTGCAAGCAACAAATCAACGTTGGCCAGGTTGGGAGTGGGCACCGGCTTTCTCTCGGCCGTTGCACCTCCGGTATCGGTCCGTTTGCTCGACCTGTTAGCTAGGAGCTTCTGGACAAACAAAACGTGTTGGAACAAATGCTTATGACTACCGGTGGTTGCGCTTTGAAGTCGGCATGAGTTAATGCTTCTTATTCGCCGACTTATTGTTCACTAGCTTGATTTCGAATTTCGAAGCTTGCGGAAAATGTGGAACGTTCTTCCGGTGAGTGTGTTTTCTAGTTCATGTAGTGTAGCTTCGAAATTCGAAACCAAGAGGACTTCCTGGAGTTCTTCAAAAGGCGTGTCAATCAATTAGACGACAACAATTTTGCCGGCTTTATTGCTGGCGTGGTGATATCTCGCTGGCCGCTGCTGCTCGTAAATTCGGGTGGAGCGTTATTGGCTGTGGCTGATGGATGATCCTGTGGAATCTTGGGCGGTCACTCGTGTCAGTTCTTTTTATGGAACCTGATATTGTTGGCCACATCAGCCTCTATACCTGTGATGTCAGCCCATAATACATTGGTGAACTCAATCCATGCCAGAAATTGCTTCCCAATGTCAGTAATACACTTCTTTTTTTTAAATTGAAACTGACACTGTGACACTGTTGGCTACATCACCTACTACATCCGTGATGTCAGCCCATAACACCTTGGTGAACTAGGTGCCACGTCAGTGCTTCTGTTAGGTCGTGCCGGCTACACTGAACTGGACGGAAAACACCAACTATTTACATAGCCGTTTCAACCGACCTTTCATACAGTGCGGTGGTATCAACCCGGGCGGGTTAAACCCTACCATCTAGTAAGGCAAGAAGGGAAGCGGCCTTCAGTTTTTCGTGGAATCCGAACCACGGTCAGCCTCCAACGGTCGAGCGGTCACCCTTCCTAGTACTGACCGCGCCCAGCTGTGCTTATGATCCGACCGACAGTCGACCGACCGCACTGCTGAGCTACCGAGGCTGACAAAAAATACTTTATGATATGAAAAGTACTTTAGAAAGATTTAACTGATTTTCTGACATATGAAATTGAGGTGTTCGCCACGTCCCCTTATTCCGATTGTCTAAATAACTAGCATATCTAGCATAGATTTATCTGCATCTGTCTTTGCAGGATAGATTGACAGTCATATAAAACGGCGCCATAATGTCACGATTTCAACTATTTGAATGAGCCAAATGTGAAACGCAAACTGGAAGAGAGAACTGGCCGGCATGGCAGACACCGAACTTAACATATGAAAAATGGAATGAAGATAAGTCAAATTATTTCAAGTTTAAACATCACATGTACCTGCGTACTAAAGAAAATGATTTAAAGTTTAAACATCGTAATATGTGCCTGCGTACTAAATAAAATGATTTAAAGTTTAAACATCATATGTGCCTGCGTCCTACAGAAAATTATTTAAAGTTTAAACATCATATGTTCCCGCGTACTAAAGAAAATGATTTAAAGTTTAAACATCATATGTGTCTGCGCACTAAAGAAAATGATTAAGTTTAAACATCATATGTGCCTGCGTCCTAAAGAAAATTATTTAAAGTTTAAACATCATATGTTCCCGCGTACTAAAGAAAATGATTTAAAGTTTAAACATCATATGTGTCTGCGTACTAAAGAAAATGATTAGGTTTAAACATCATATGTGCCTGCGTCCTAAAGAAAATTATTTAAAGTTTAAACATCATATGTTCCCGCGTACTAAAGAAAATTATTTAAAGTTTAAACATCATATGTGTCTGGGTACTAAAGAAAATGATTTAAAGTTTTAACATCATATGTGCCTGCGTACTAAAGAAAATTATTTAAAGTTTAAACATCATATTAATTATTATGTGCCTGCCTACTAAAATTGTGCACGAAAGTGATCTCATTGCATCAGTTATCGCCGCGGTGACGACGAAGTGAAAGGTCGTAGCGCAGTTCATCATTTTGTCAAATGAGCATTTTCTGCGAGCAAATGTTGAGTCAGACTTTAATTCCTGCGTATCTGGTATGTGGACCTTGGCACGAAATAGATTTATCTAAAACGAACCGGTCCGGCTTTTAAATAAATACATACCGACATCTATTAGCGCATTCGAATCATCGGCAAGAGAGCTCGCGTAGTAAATACATAAGCCAGTAAAGCCCGATGCTCATTCATTCTATTCAGAAATACCGGCTCTTGTAGCCTTAGTCACCGCTTTGGAAAAAAAAAAGCTTTTCATCGGTTCACCGGTCGTAAATCATCCATCCCGACTTTTATTCAACTTTTTATACCGACGAATTTTATTTATAGATCATTTTCTATTTCGGCGACGCGCGCGCCGGTGCGGCGTCTCGCTCTGGCGCGCGTGCGCATCCCGCTCGAGCGCGGCGGCGCCCGCGCATCCACGCTCACCCTCGACCGTGAATTAAAATCTCGAGCGAAAGAGTACAAGGCGGCAGCGCAGTCTATTGTGTGCGTCGGTCGCGGCCGGTGCCCGCGACGTCTCCGAACGAACGACCACGAGCTGATGGACGTGCGTGACGCCCTTGCCGACGTGTGATATTTCCTAATTTATTTGCAGTCCATTAAGAAGTGTCAGATAGTGGTATCGCCGCGCAGAACGCGATTAGGGGCCGACGCGGTCGCTCGCGGTTCACTCGTCGCTTTATATTTAGCGCGTGCGCGATCCCTGATATACATTCGCGGAATATTTCAGTGAAAAGTGCGAGTGAAGTGCCCGAGGAAGAGGTCACGATGAGGCCCAAGGAGGAGGCCGTGGAGGCCCGCACCAAGACCGAGGCCTTCATACTGTCGGAGAAAATCGACGACACCAAGGGGAACAGGAGCGAGAAGGAGATGAAAAAGGAGATGAAGCGGCTCGAGAAGGAGAAACACGAGCGGGAGAAGAGGGAGAGGAAGGCGAAGGAGAAGGTCGGCAAGGACGCGAAGGGAGATAAGAAAGGTAAAGACTCACCTGCCGGGTCAAAGAACTCGCCTTTGACGAATTTAGAAGTGACTCGTTGACATTCAACCGGTGTATCGAGCGGTACTGAAGCAGATGGTTATAATTTGCATGTCGATGTTGTGTCCGATAGCGACATTACAAGCCTATGCATCCGTGTAACTAGTACTAAGATTATCAATTGGTTACTAAACGACAAGGCTTACCGTAGTTTATAATGAGTAATTAATTGTATCGATAATAACGTCGATCTTTTCTGTCAATATCAGCCGTGTGATGCCGTTTTTCTTCGCAGGCACAATTTCTGCCGTACCGTCTGTTTGCGCAACGCTGCCGTCATCGATATCATTATCGTTCTGATAAACCGGTCGAATGTCAAATTGACAGCTAGGTCAAACCGCTCGTCGTTGTTTCGAAAGGCTACGGGTCTAGACTCTAGATGCAGTTGCTTAATCCTTTTTCGCAACCGGTTTATGTCGATTTTATAACACCTGCTGCTTAGTATTATGCCTTAAAAAACGGGATTGCCCGTGGTGCGGATTCCACTTAAAACGTAGGTTCCCTTCTTACGACATTGTGTTTGTGGTGGACGAAATCGATAGGTTTTTGCAAAACCTTACTCGATTGCCACATTGAGAAAGCTTATTACTTTAAAATAAATATTGTTTAAGTTTAAGAATGTTTCAAATTTTGAATTAGTAAATATTTGTATTTTCAAGAGCACCTTCTACGTCAATTTCCTGTGTTTTAAATTTCGTATGATAGAATGATTCAGTTCACAATATTTATTCCAAGAATACTCTACAGACGCAAACTATTAGATTCGATCTACTATAACTTTGAATGAATCAAAGGGTATTAATATTGCTCTAGTAATTCATTTCATTAGTTGCGTTGCGCGTAACGGGCCTACTAAAAATGCCAGCGTACAAGCGTTCTATTCATAGTTAAATAAAAATATAGATGAATCAAATGTAGTACGTACTACAATATCGTCGACCACGTGTTCCTTCCATCCAGCCAGCCACATGGCTCCGAGGACATCAGACACATCCGCCGAAGTATTACCACGATTATTTTAGATGAATATTAAAATGTTTTACGCTCTCTGTGTCATGCCAGCCAAGCTCGCTGTCATGTGAAGCCGGTTTTACATTTGCGAAAATTGGGCTATTTATGAACTTTCGCAACGGCGGCATTAGTTGCACGACGATGTATTTAAAATCATGCCACTAACAGCCACGGCAATGGCTTGAAAGTATCGATGCAATGATACTTTCGTTGATGTAAAGTTTATGTGAAAGTACTCGTCAACGCGTCTTTTACGCGCGTGCACGCTTGTCGTGTTTGCTGTTGTCTACCTAACGTTAAAATGCTAGTCGTGAGAAATATTTTTTAATATGTTTCCAAATAATTAAGGTTCCGTCGTCATTGATCACAAATTTTACAAGGCACGATAGGGTCTAGCTTAGAGTTCTGCGATGAAACCTGTCGGAAATGTAAAACCTGCTTTACCAGAAGCAGACGTTTGCCGGTGATGTAATGAACGAGCCGTTTCGAAACATCTGTGAGGGCGATATCGGACGGAAACGCTATTTGCACGTTTGAGCAATGTGTATGGCGCGTGTTTGGATTCTGTCGTGTCAACACGGACGAGCAATTCGTCGTTGGTATTTGAACGTTCTTTCTTTCTTTCAACATTGGTTGGTGTGGGAGTTCCGTTTATCAAGAACTTATTGATGCCAAGAACTCTAACTACGTCACTTTTGTAAGATTTTGTCATTTTAACTCTTTATGCGCTGATTGGTTTGTTGGAAGGTCTGCTCCAAGGGTCTCTCTCACATCCCCATTTAATTTTAAACTAATGCGCATGGGCCCTGCCTCACCGAGCGTGGTTTCGCTAGGAGAGATGAATTTTATTCTGTCCACTGCACCGTTGGTCCCTAGTCCCTAGGCAATCACAGGCACCCGTTTTCAAAATAAAAAAAAAAACACATATTATATTCAGTTCTATATGGCGTAAAATTTTGGTAAATTATGCATTTCATAGATAAATTGGCGTTCTATTAAAGATAGAAGTGGAAAGAAGAAATTATTTGTATTATTCTCCAAATTTAGTTCCAAACAATAAGGCTAAAACAGCTGCATTCATCAGATGATAGCTGCAGCGGTGTTGTAAGGCAGCAGGCAGCTATTTGTTTCCGTATTGTTATATATAATGTGGTATGCGTGGCTGAGCCAGAGGGGCCCGAGCACATGCTCCGACCAGCTAATATCACTTCCGAGAAGGTGCCACACCGTAGACTTCTCTCTGGATATGCACAGACGAATGGTCTCACAACAAAGGCGGCAAAACGCTTCATGTCTGTCACTGAAACTTCAAATCCGTCTGACGTTTTGTTGTATCTTATTGATTAGATAAAAGAAGAGATAACTATAAGCTTTTAGGAATGTGTTAAGATTGCGTAATATAGCGCTTTATCACTGTATGTATGTTTAGTTCTGAATCCAAGTTGCCCTTCTGTCGAAACGTTCAGTAACAAATTGTTATCAAGTCTAAATGTAGATTAGGTGAAAATATATGGAATGGTTAGTGATCGCTAATTATATGTTTCTTTATCACATCCTCGCTCCACTATCTAAATGTGTGACAATTCACTAATAAGTAAAAGCAAAATGGTTTTAGCAAAATACATCCTACAGTCGAAATCTCAATTTACGTGTATCATATTCATGTCAGCTTTCTTTTGATAACATTACATATTTTCACCATTGGTTCAATGAATCTTTAAAATTTTTATCTGTTTTTAGTTTCACTGTAATATTTGTTTCTACTATCTAACTGCAAAGCTTTTTTGTTTTCTATGCTACACGCTCGTATTCATTCGAGTGCTTTACTTTCATAACATTAAGATTCTTTCGCCATTTATTGGTCCCGTGTCGTATTTTTTTCGTTCAAATCGTTAACTTTATTTATTTTCACTGCAGTATCAGTTTGTGCTATCTAAATGTTTCTTGTTATTTCAACAATATGTAGAGTATTCTTGAAGCTCAGCTAGATCGCGTGCACTGATGCCTCAAGATTTATAGGTTTACCTTTTTATGAATGCGTTCCGTAGATTTGTTGCTGGTAGCGCTCGCGCTCTGGTAGCGTGAGTTTGTTTGTTTTCTCATTCATTACTGTCGGACGAATCCAAGGTTTTATTTATGTCTTTCTAACTTCTCTATTTTCGGTTTTAAAGTGTTTGCTTTCATCTTTGAATTTAAGTAAAATGTTATATTTTTAGTCAGTCAATGTGTAGATAGATATACTTTTGAGAGATTTCTTTAGTGTAAAAATTGTATAGTAACGATCAGAATAATTTCAAAATCTGTGTGTTAGAGCCAAGGTTAGAGCGCATTAGATTTGTGTACATTTCTCTGACTTCGGGTTTAATTATTTATTGTCTAGCATTGCACATTACGTGCGTTCGAAATACAGAGTGCCAAGTCTGAGGCTCATTTGGCGAGCTGATGAAAATGGGTCACTCGGAATTTGTCGTTAATGCTTTGGCTTCCACGAAATGCTATTCGTTGAATTTTTATTTTGCTTAAAGCAATTCGACGCGATCTTCTTAGTCTAGTAACTATTCTTGTTCGCCTGCAATATCCCAAAGGTTATTTAGAATAGAATGCTTCACGGTATTAAGCTGGCCTATTGTGCCTAAATTTAATACATTGTAGTTCAATAAATAATACTTACATATACGGTATAAAATATATACATAATATGAAAACATTCCAATGTTCAAAATTTTCAACAAAGTTGAAAAATTGATTTTCACTCTACCGGTCATGGTGGGTGGTGCGAAATAAAACAAATATTGTTATTGTATTTTATTATATCTAACAAGAGGTTGTCCCAAAATCAATACAGGTTGATTGATAATCAATAAATAAAGAAAGAAAGAAATTTTTTATTGTTCATACATAATAGAGTACTTTCAAATTCCTGTTTCCCAATATTATAGGATTCCCTAAGCTATGAGAAACAGGGTCTCTCATCCGGTCGTTCACTTACACTTATCTACTGTACATTACATAAGATTACAGCATTGTTCCGTTGTTTGTAAACATTCTACTGAGTATGTAGCTACAGGTAAGTAACTTGAATTTTTACATGCTAGTAGCTACCTGCCACCTGAATAGAAGAAAACCTAAACAGGGAGTGTGCCTACCCACCTAAGGTATATATGCAGCTCTAATTATCGAATAAACTATTTGATGTTGTTCAAGGTAAGTAAAATCAATCCCTTTTAAATAAATAACTAAAGGCCGGTACAAAATAAAGAACAAACACAGAATACAAATTATAAAAACACGAATAAACCTTCACAGGCTTTAACATTGTAGAGTCGAGGAGGCACGCCCTGACATCACCGGCGCTCATCTGACCTCAAAACTACTCACAACACTCACGACCAAGGTTCAAAAGCCGCCACCCAACCGGTCACCTTTGCCTTTGCCGTCGGTGCCGACAAAACGAATATTGATTGCGATAAATGCGATGTCAAATGGCGCCCTGCCCTCTTTGGGTGCGGCGAGGATTGAAGAGAATTTTCGCAGAGGAAGAATTTTTGAAGAATAAATTATCAGAGACCACCCAAAGAGAGGTATGTTGTTGAAGCAGAGTTATAAAAAAAAAGAATCTTCAAAATCGGTTCACCCAGTCGAAAGTTCTGAGGTAACAAACATAAAAAAATGCAAACAAACAATTAATAAAAAAAATACAGTCGAATTGAGAAGCTCCTCCTTTTTTTAAAGTCGGTTAAAAATCATAAGAATTCCGCAAAGTTTTGGATGAGCGAGAGGATGTTAGAAGCACACTGCAATTTTCAACAGCGACCGACTGGTTTGCTGCTAATCCTTCCTTACCTATAATAAAATCCAACGTCTGCTTTCGTCTGTCTGAGTGTCTGTCTGTCCGCTTATAACTCGAGAACCACTAAACCGATTTTAATAAAACAAAAATCTACGGATAGCTGCAAATGTCCAAACGGCAAATGTCCACGATTGTCCACAGGGAGGAGGAGAGGGGGTGCAGGGACCGTCCACGTGGACGTTTGAGTTTAAAAACACACGATGCCGCGAGCTAGCCGGTCGCTCGCCTGAGTGTTGTTTGCTACGACCACTGGCACAAATTAAAAAAAGAAGTCTTTATATTACAAATCCTTATTTATTTTACAAATATTCTTGTACCGTGTGGGCCCGGTACTTAAAAAGAATAGCCCCACTGCATCTCTCCCCGTGCATGTCGTAAAAGGCGACTAAGGGATAAGGACAAGATGCCGTGCTAAAGGGCGACGGGCTCGCCACCTCTCACCTTGGCATGGTACTTCCACCGAGTCATGCAGCAGGTGGGTCTTCGTGCCTTACTTGCTGCTTGATCGATTGAATCTTGTTCGAATACTTTGCGAAACGTGGTGGTCGGTGTTGTGCTGTAATTTACCAGAGTTCTTGCAGCTCAACACCGATTACTCTGCTTACCCCGATTGTCGGGATTCAGCGTGTGTGATATGATATGTATATGTATGTATATTCCAGATCTTAGAACCGCCACAGCTGCGGTTCGTAAACGTACTTTACGGCTTGGAAATGTGATAAAAAAAAATACTTCATCTGTTTATATTTTTTGTTTCAGAGCTATGTTTCAGCCTTTTATTAAGAAAGATTAGTTTTTTTCCTCTTAATTTTATTGTAATTTTAAATTAAATGTCAAAATTGCAAGTACTACTTTTTTATCCATTCAGCTCCCTACCTCTTCTTGAAGTTAATTTTTCTTCGAAAATGTCGCATTTTGCGTCGCAAGTACAGATGAAAAACGGCATATTCCACGTGGACAGGGGGGGGGGGGGGTATGGAAATGTCCACGATTGTCCACAAGGGGTGAGGGCACCGAGCATACCTACGGGAGTGGCAACCGTCGAGCGCTAATATATAGGAAAATTAGCCGCGTGTTAGAGCATTTGCACTAACATATAGCGCTGCTGCGGGATCGACCGTCAGTGCGCTCGCGACTTGGGAACGAAGAACACGTATATGTGCACTACGCAAAATGGCGATTTGTGCAGTTCGTGCGTGTCGAAAGAGCTCAAGATCATCAGGAATGACAAAAGATGGCGTAACCTTTCATAATTAGGTCATTTTAATGATAATACAATGCCTAAAGCGTGTAAAATACAAAAATTCCGCGAGTTAGGAGCACGACTGCGCGCCATACCGGGCGCGTACACATGATAGGCAAATTTGACAGACTGGAAAGAAATTTGAAATCAATTATTGTATATGGGTGTTGTTAGTTTTTTATGGCAATGACATGGATATATTCAATTTATAATATGTATTGTTATTATTTCTTTAATATTACGTTTTCCATTTTTTATAATTATAAAACAAATATACCTATACAAAACTAATATATTGTATATTATGTATTATTATAATAAGTATTATTATTATCAGTGATAGGAATAGGTAGGACTTATTTACCTAAACTTCGAGGAACAGAGTAAAAAATTTGAGACTTCCTTACGACAATATTTTTTTCCGGTTTAATAATATTCATGGTGTTATAATTTCGCGATTTAAAAAAAGTGGCCGCCATTTTGAACTTTTTAGTAACTGGACAGATTGCTTTCAAAATCGACATCTGGGTGTCAGTGTGGACTCTGAATACGAATCTGTAGTAAAATTTAAAAAAAGTAGCCGCCATTTTGAACTTTTTAGTTACTGGACCGATTGCTTTCAAAATCGATATCTGGGTGTCTATGTAGGCTCTGAATACGAATCCGTTGTCAAAATTTAAAAAAGTGACCGCCATTTTGAACTTTTTAGTTACTGGACCGATTACTTTCAAAATCGATATCTGGGTGTCTGTGTGGGCTCTGAATACGAATCTGTAGTCAAAATAAAAATAAAGTGGCCGCCATTTTGAACTTTTTAGTTAGTGGACCGATTGCTTTCAAAATCGATATCTGGGTGTCTGTGTGGGCTCTGAATACTAATCTGTAGTCAAATTTAAAAAAAAGTGGCCGCCATTTTGAACTTTTTAGTTACTGGACCGATTGCTTTCAAAATCGATATCTGGGTGTATGTGTGGGCTCTGAATACGAATCTGTAGTAAAAATTAAAAAAAGTGGCCGCCATTTTTAACTTTTTAGTTACTGGACCGATTGCTTTCAAAATCGATATCTGGGTGTATGTGGTGGCTCTGAATACGAATCTGTAGTAAAAATTTAAAAAAAGTGGCCTTAACTTTTTAGTTACTGGACTGAATACTTTCAAAACCCATATCTACATGTCTGTGTGGGCTCTGAATAACAATATGTAGTTAACATAAAAAATATGATATCGATTTTGAAAGCAATCGGTCCAGTAACTAAAAAGTTCAAAATGGCGGCCACTTTTTTAAAATGTTTACTACAGATTCGTATTCTGAGCCCACACATACACTCAGATATCGATTTTGAAAGAAATCGGTCCAGTAACTAAAAAGTTCAAAATGGCGGCTACTTTTTTTAAATTTTGACTATAGATTCGTATCCAGAGTCCACACAGACGCCCATATATCGATTTTGAAAGAAATCGGTCCAGTAACTAAAAAGTTCAAAATGGCGGCCACTTTTTAAAATTTTTACTACAGATTCGTATTCAGAGCCTATACTGACACCCAGATATCGATTTTGAAAGCAATCGGTCCAGTAACTAAAAAGTTCAAAATGGTGGCCACTTTTTACAAATCGCGAAATTAAAACACCATGAATATTATTAAACCGGAAAAAAATATTGTCTTCAGGAAGTCTCCAATCTTTTACTCTGTTCCTCGAAATTTAGGTAAATAAGCCCTACTTATTCCTATCACTGATTATTAGTACAACTTTTCAAAAATATTAAAACAACAGTCTTGTTTAATTTTTCAATATTTTTTTTGGATTCAAACAATAATATTCGTTCAGTAAAAACTATTTGAAATAATATTACAAATAACAATTTCAAAATTCACAAATATACCGCACCATCATTGTCCGTCAGACTGGCATTCGTAGTGATCCCGTCAAGTTGCCGTCAAGCAAGGCTTCCGATTGGTCGGACGGTCGGCTCTTACTACCAGATACCCGAGCCAAGCCAGCGATAACAAACCTGTCGCTCGCCTTGCTCGCTCTGTCTCTCTCCATATCGCGGGGCGCGATATGGGTAACGGTGATAGACAAGTCACGTCATAAAAGATTAAATTGCGATTTCGATTTTCGTAGTAGTAGGGATTTTTGGCTAGCCGTGCTTCGATACAAACGCAGTAGCGTTGCGTCTCCCGTAGGTATTCTCCTTGGGTGAGGGGGGTGTCAAAAAGTACCCAAAAAGTGTCCACGTGGTATGTGAACGGTCCCTTACGTGCTTATTATTTTTTGTTAATGGTAACTTCATAAATTGCAATCACAGGCAGCTTGTTTTGTCTGAAAACAAAATTTCATATACTATATTATGCTTTTATGTTTATATGTTAGTACTAAGCATGTACTCGCTTTATATATATTTTTAATTAGAAAAATGCAAATCGAAAATCATTCGAAAATCATTGGAAAAAATACATCCCGGCCCGGCCTGGCCGGGATGTATTTTTTCCAATGATTTTCGATTTGCATTTTTCTAATTAAAAATCTATATTATACTGTTCATTCGAGCATTTCAATATTTAATTTCTTGCTCTTATGTTTTGTACGACTATGATAGATTTTATCAATGCGTATTGCTGGCTGGCTGAATGTGCAGTTAGGTAGTATATTATTTTAATTTGACGATTGGTTCGATTAGTTATTCATATAAAATATCAACTGTGTTCGGAACTGAACGAGAGACCCCGTTTCCCATAACACAGGGAATCCTGAAAATGGGAAAAAGGGTTCCACGAGAAACTGCTAACTAAAAGCAAACTTGGTAATTAAATTACAATCATATTTTGCATCAATCGCATTGGATGTAAAAACCCTTATATTGATTTTTTTTTATTTATTGCCTTTCATGCATCGGATACATGCTGTAAAGCTCTACGTATGAGCAGAAGTCGAAGGCAACACTGAATACGATTATTTAGACGCGTACGAAAATAAAGTAATAATGTTTATATCGGATTTAACCGCTGGGCAGGAGGGACGTCGATCGAGAGGTGAGACTGAAGCGACGTGTGAGGTCGTTTATTTATTTGTAGGAGCACACTAATTACGGAGGGTTCCGGGAATTAACCCGGCGCCGCCGACTGAGCGAGACTTGCTGTGTGGCGTGGCCTGCTTTTGGAACGATTCAAGCCAACAAAAATACATAAAATAAAGTTAGAAGTTATCTCAAACCGTTGGGAGCGAAAGTCGAAGAAATTCGTGCTGCCTGTGGAACCCTAATAACGGCTATTGTCCGCCACTTAATCTCGTTTTCAGGTTCAGTAAAACTCACCTAATGATGTTTTTATTGAGATAATTTCGTAGGGACGATAAAGAATAATTTCACGAAATTTCTTCAAAACAAAAACCCCCCATGAGTGATGTGATGATATTTTTTTATTTTATTTAATTTTTAATTTTTTTTTATGGAATCTGACACGGTTGGCTACATCACCTACAACATCCGTGATGTCAGTCCATAACACCGGGTGAACTAGGTGCCACGTCATTGCTTCCCTTGATTTCATGTCGGCTACACTGAACTTGACGGAAAACACAAACTATTTACATAGCCGTTTCGACCGACCTTTCATTCAGTGCGGTGGTACCAACCCAGGCGAGTTAAACCCTACCACCTAGCAATATAAGAAGGGAGTCATATCCCTATCATATCATATAAACAATTGATGTGTATTTATGATCTGCAATTAGGTACATGCAGAATTTCCTTTTTTTATAACTCGCAAAGAACAAGCTCTGATATTCCAGAAGATCTTTATGTTGTTTTATGTAAAGTGTTCCTGTCTGGGCTAACTTCACATACATGAAGAGGGTTTCGACTTGGAAGTGAAGTGCGTGTTATTTTACCTTTGTAGAAAAATGTAATAACAATAGTTTATCGGAACGAGAATATGAACTAATGTTCTCTCTCATGTACAGAAAACAATGCGAATATAAAACTATTCTAATGTTGGGGTACTTATTGTCTTTCAAAGGATATCACAATCTTTTTTCTCCACAAACGGTGTAATATTCTCTGCTCAGTCCTCTAATATAGCTTCAGAATCCGCAGACAATGAATGTTATCATCTTCTTTGTTCGTATTATTTTCATTATATGTATTTTTTCTCGCCTATTTTCTTCGTTGCTCGATTTTTCTTCAACGATATTCGCCAAATATGATCCATTCATAAACACGATGTCAGCCGACTGTTTCCTATTGGCCTCCTCATGTTTATCTATCATCGCACTATTGATTAGATTATATAAGATTTGTGATAGTTCCGTGTCACGTGTCTCGTCGTTATGAGTGTGAGGGTTTGGTTATAAATCCCTTTAAAGCATCTGAACAATATTTTCTCTTATAAGGTTACTATAACTGGTCTGATGAGCGATCGCGATTTTACTAAACTTTAGACCTATTACGGATAGTCCGCTGTTCGAGCTTGTAGGGGTTGTTTGGTGAAGGATGAAGCGGCCGAACACGTTTTGTTAGAGTGCAGTGTACTTGACAACCAACGAAGGGAGATACTTTGGATATACTCCTTTCTCCATCTTTCGTTGCGGAGGTCTGAGCTATCGAGTCTCGTGGCCTTTATGGAGAAGTTAGGCTGGCAACGATAGCTGGAGACAGAGGGGGTTTGCACGAAGGTCCCCGACCAAAGGGGCTAGTTTACAGCCACTCCTCAAAAACACCAGCGTCAATAGCTGACTTCTCAACAGTTACGTGAGGAGGATGTCATACCTTTTGGCAAACTGTCGTCTAAAGCTCTACTCCACATGTGGAAAGATTTTACTGTCTAAAATTTTACTTTCGCGCGTAAATGTCTCTGAATTTTGGATATAGATAACGCGCGACAAAGGCGAAGCACTGACATGCATCCAGGTCCAACAGGAACGTATGGGATTGGTATGTAATGGGATGACATCGCGACTCGCAAGTGATGTGGCCAACAGACGTCAGGTTTCAACAGGGTTACAAATAAAAAAATAAAAATGAGAAGGAAATGTCCTTTGCCAGCCAGCCTAGGTACGAAAATTATAAAAATTAACAAGCAAAATTGCGAATTCCAGGAGGTTTTTGGTCTGAGCGACGCGTTTTAGATTTAAACTCGTTTTCGCCTCATGCGACCTAATTCGTTAGCACGGTCTGCACGGTTGAGAGATTTGACAAATTACCTGCTTCCTCCAGCATCGTCGCAGGGATTCATTTCTTGATTTTTATATAAATACTTTTTCTGTTGGAACGCATTTTGAAAATATATCCTACGTATATTGGAATGAAGTTTTGGTTAGAGTACTTCGAGTTTTGTTAATTCCCTTTTGTATCGTTTTATATTTAATTGGGAATTAAGTACTTTATTTTATCAGAACATACCAATGTTGCTTGGGAATCCTCACTGTAGAGACCGATTGCTAAATGTTTTTCGAAGTCATCATTTGTGTTAATATATTTTCCTTTTCATAACCATAGTAAACCCTATGCCTTTACTGTGTTAATGTCAGTGTTTTTGTGTATAAGATTGACAGGCGAGAGACGTTTGTCGCATCGCATGGTGTCGAGTTGTCTTCCGGCGAGTGTATTTCCCGAATCCTTTAACCTGGGTGTATTCAAACGTCGTATTAACAGGCTAGACAGCCTAGCAACAGTCCGGAAATCTGCTGGCATGGCTGGCGGCTGGCACCTAACTGAGCGTGGTTTCGCGAGGAGAGGTGATTTTGGCTCTGTCGACTGCACCATTGGTCTCTCAGCACAGCCACCCATGTTGGTTTACATAAAAAAGGCTGATATTGCGTTCTGAAATCAGTTTACCTAATACACGATTTAAAAATATATTACGCACATTTTCTAAATTCATCACCCCCTTGCAATGGCTCACGGTCATTCCATTGTCAGACAAATTTCAATGTGTGAAGTCTAAATTAGACTGAGCACAAAAGCAGGGTCGAATGACTGAGTGAATCGTTTCGGCACCTTTCCTGTTTGAGGGCTGTGGTGTATCGGGTTACTTTAGCAGGTCACGTGCTTCGAACATGCGTGTTTTAGTCTCGTGCGTGACGTTCAATGGCTTCCCTCATAGAGGGGCAAACGTTATTTGGTTCACAGTATTTGGGTGTCCGGAATTTGCATGGAATTGTTATTCTTCTTATTCTAACCTTCGGTTATCTCACTCTCTAATTGATATTTTGTAGTCGACTCTGATACGCTGTTCGCTGATCGCTTCCCATTTTTTTACTTTCGCCGTCGTTTTGGACAAGGCTAAAAGTGTCTGTCCTGTTTTTTTATTTCCTTATGAATTATCACAAATACAGACTCATCTACTCAAAATACTACACATCTGACATCTAGACCTATTAATAACCTAGATAGATATATAATCTTTATTCATGAAAATATTAAAATAGTATAAATAATTGAACAACTAAAAACTACCTAACAACTTTAAAATAACTATCAAAGGAAGCGTTATCAAAAGTTCCCAGAAAACTTGCGGCATTACCCCGCTGGATGGCAGTCTATTAATTAAGTTTATTTAACGATAATGTCATATTCTTTGAAAAAACAGGTCAAGTTTAGACTTACAATCGTCCTATCATCGTAATAATTTAAACCTTTACAATTAGACGACTAAGCAAAGAATACAGAACGTTTTAAGAAGAAGTTGAATAAGTTTCGTTCGCCATAATTTCTGTGGTGTCTTCTGTGGTTTCATTAGCTTATTTTGAATAACTACGAGTACATTCGAGAAATGTCATTTTAGAACTGTCTGGCAGTGCCAGTGCTACAAGTAAGGTCACCGTAATCTGTGTACCCGTAATTTGTGCCTCCTTTCTCTATCGCTCTTATTGGGACAGTATTATCGGGTAGGTACATATATAGAGATCACAGTAAGGTCGTTTAGTCAAGTGATAGCGACAGTCGATTGCTTTCAAGCTCTCGAGTACGATCTGTGCTATTGTCGAGCTTCAGAACTTTAGTCTAGCGAGAGCGAGAACGAAGATATAAATAACATGTATGAGTAACCACGGTGATAGTACAGACGTTGTATATATAAGATATGGCGATAATATATTATGTACGCTGACTGGATTGTATATTACAAGTAACGATTCTGTAGCTTCACATCCTCATCATCAGCCCGTTTAGGTCAACTACTCTCCCAAGGAACCCCACCACACGCGGTTTTCCGCTCTTCTCATCTAGATCCACTTTCGGCTACCTTTTTATTGCTTATCTGTCCACCTAGCCAGGGGGCTTCCCACACGTGGCCTCCATTATATTAACATTACATTCAAAATTTGTGGCGCCTCCAGCCAGGAGATCTCCGACGACGGCCAGGCCGAAGAAACCAGAGGGCGCGATTATTTGTCAGGAGGCACAACACATGCTCAGGGTTGGAACAGGAGCCCAGGAGAAGAAATTAATCGTCCGACTTATGGACAGTCTGACTGAGCAAATAGGAATATTACGACAGACATGAAAAAGGTTGGAGTCGAGCATTGGATGAGTCTCGAAGGCCGAGCTGTGCAGACTTGTGCGATGTTCTCGATTGAGGAAATCAATTAAGAAAGAAATAAAGAAAGAAAAGCGTTTATTAGTCGGTTTTTTGTTATCGCTAAAGTACATATTATTATGTCTCCTGCTCTAGAATGAATCTGTCTTGCAGGAAGATATTTGTTAAAAAAGTTCTTAATATATAGGATAAATTCCCAAATTCATATGTTCATATGGCGCTCATGGAGGGCGAGGCTGAGCTACGTAGACTTGTATGAGGTCCGCCAAATCAAAATAAAACTAAGCTATACTATTAAAGAAATGTAATTTTGTTTTATGGATAACGCGACATGTTTCACCATCATTTCATCTGCAAGTAGGTGTCTAACAATGCCCATGAACATTCTGTGGTGCACGGGGATTGCGAATGCCATGCCGACCTGACAGAGGCATTTTCACGCCCCTTTTGAAAAACCCCAGGCTGTACTTGGGAGGAAATAGATGGGCGGGGACTGCGTTCCACATTTTCCCGGTTCTGTGAATAGAAGACGTACAGAACTGGTTGGAAGGTCGATTGAATAGGGATGCATCCCCTGCCCAATATGCGTAGTGCGTAGGTGGAATGGCGAAGACGACGGCGGAATCGCGTTAAACAGCTCCTCCGAACACTCCCCATGAAATAGATGATAGAACACAAAAACAGAATCAAGTGCAGTGCAGTCACGTGCGGCGTGGGAGAGCACTCTACTCTTCGCCACACGATCAACGTGTCAATTACACGCGAGATCCGATTCACGCGTTAATCGCTCCGACCGCACGATCCGGCGGTGTTAATTAAACGATTCTCGTTAAGGTTCGTTAACTCTTTTGTAAAGGTTTTGAAGAAATTATCTCACTGTGATGTGTTCATGTTTAGGTTTCTGATAGTGCTTTAGGTAAGCTTTCAATAAGAAAGAGTCCGTGCTACCAGTACAGTTTCAGCAGTTTAGATAGTTTTATTTATTAGGGGTATAATTTGAGTTACCGTCATCGCACAAGTTACGTTGATGTGACTCCTACCTAGTAACTGAGTGTTTGTGTGGAACTAACATATTTACACACATCGTGTTTTAATTTCGGAATTTTTTTTGGCGATTAGATTTGATTGCAATTTATGATATGAGTCACATGATTCCTAGTTCTGCTCTCTCCGTTGTTGGAGTTCCGGCGTGATCTATTACTGTAATTATTGCCACTGTGAGCATTGTCACCGAGGCGTGTTTGTAAACAGAGGCGTTCGTGACTATGGTCGTGAGTCACGTCTCGAAATAATCGCCCGCCCGCGCTTTGCTGCCGTCGCGCTAACGCATTCTACTCGGATTTCTGCATGCAAACCTTCAATCTTTAGGTTTACGTCCTGTAGAGTAGTATTTGGTGAAGTTAAATCTGTAAAACAATTCATCGTAACTTCACATACATAAAATTACGCCTGTTTTAAAATGGAATAGGTAAAGATAACGAATCTACACGTGTGTGTCACGGGCCACGGCCCTGAAAAGCCGCAAACGATTTATATTATAGGGTCACTCTGTTTGGTCTGCGGGTACTATCATGGGCGCTGCTCGGAGGAACTTGCTTCCCTTATACTTATAAGGAATAAGGGACAACCTATCTCCGCAGCACTCGTCGCAGAGAAACTGAACACCCTTTTGTTGTTGACATTGGGCTTTTTATTAGGACACATCGTTTCCCAAAATCGCACCTCTGTCGCACCGTTAGGGTATGGAGTTTTCTACCGGCGGCGGCGGCGAGTGTGTTTCCCGATAGTTTCAAACTGCGAGTCTTCAAACGTCGTATTATCAAGCTGGATGGCGCTTCTACAGTCCGCAGATTTGCTTGCATGGCGTCTCACGTGGTTTCGAGAGGTTTGAGTTTGGCTGCTTCGAGTACCTCTGCTACCTCTGCACCCATACTGCACCAATCACCCATACTAGTTTTAAATAAACTCAAAAGTTCACTTCGAAAAATGTTCGATACTTATGTACGAGTAGTATATGAGTCGAATTGAGAAGTTCTATTTCTGAAGTCGCAACTACTATTATTGTTCGCCTGCATATACTTCTCCCACATCTCCCATCCCACATAGTTAGAATAGAATGCCTTGCGGCATTAAGCTCGCATATTTTACCTCTTTTGTATAAATTACTGTTCAATAAAGAATATACAATATACAATTAGCATATTTGCGAAACGACTCAGGAGCAATTTATTTTAATTAGCGTTCAAAATCTTCGTAATCAATCAATCATCTGAATCTTCGCAACAAACAGATTTCGCTGTCGAGGAATCGAAAATGAGGAAATATTGAAGGTCCGTTAATAATTTTCTTTTGCCCTCGGTCAACGCAACGTCCTTCATCTTAGGTTTTTGATTAGAATTCTTAGGTTTTTTAGGGTTTCTTGCAAAAAATGGCGCAAAAAGCTACCTTCGTGGGAAGACTCCGTTATCTATTCGCCTGTCCGTCTGTTTGCACGTCACGGCCTTAACTTCTGTTGGACCAACGTCGCCGAAGGCTAAACGTGGAGAAGTCAAAGAGAAAACGTATTCAAATGCAAGTGTGCATTTCGTCCGCGGCGTGAAGTGCACGCGTGTGGTGCAGTTTACTTGCAGTCACGCGCCTCGCGTCGTTTCCAAGATGCCGGCACGCACGGTCTGTGTATAGAATTAATTCCACGAGGTATTGTCGTGTTAATGCCCCCACCTGTTGTTCTTCTCACCTGTCTATAACGGCTCTTTAGTCATACACGCGACTGTTTTTTTTATTTTACAAGCTTTTATTTAACTTCACTTGTTTTGTTATTGCTGTTGTTGTTTAACGGATTTGCTATAATCTCTCTTTAGTCATACGTGCGACTGTTTTTTTTATTTTACAAGCTTTTATTTACCTTCACTTGTTTTATTATAGCTGTTGTTGTTTTGTGTGTGTTGGTTGGTGGTTGTACCATTATGTATGTTAGTTTAATCTCATAAAGTCATAAATAACAAATATTGACTGGAACATTTGATGACTAACCATACTGAATATGCATATCTCTCAAATATTGTTAATGTTGTGTGTTCTTTATGGCGAAATAAATATCTGAATCTGAATATATCACTCGTTGTTTTCTGTCTTTGCATACTTTTAATTTTGTGTTTTACATTTATATTGCATACAATAGTTTCTATTCATCATGTTCCCACTGTCACAGAAGAAACCACGATTGATATATCAACATTATTACTGGGACGTTCCTTCGTCCGACGAAATTCAACGAATTTCGTATACACATTACATACATACACATCTCAGTAAAAATCATAACATGAATCATGATTGAATGACCTCAGACGAAAACCGGTCTCTACCTTTTGCCGTAACTCAGAAACAAGGCGAAGACGACCTCTTCGCCGATGTGACCCACAATAACCATGCGTTACGTAACCGGAGAGGTGAAAGGAGCGAACAACAATGAACAAAAACCGACGAGGGCTTTTAAGATAAAGCCGCTAATTGAAAACACGTCCGCCCTCTTCGGAGGCTGACGTAAGAGTGACACAAGACTCGTTAGCGCGCTGCTATGAAGTATCTCGTAAGAAACTGTAACTGCCCTTAATATTAACGTTGTACTCGCATAAAGTAGAAGACGCACCGCGAGAGAGGCTTGCTTGAGAGAAGGCGGCCGCCTAGTTTTTTTAGGGAAGGGAGCTACAGTTTTACGTGGAATCCGAACCACGGTCAGCCTCCAACGGTCGAGTGGTCAGTTGGTCACCCATCCAAGTACTGACCGGCCCAGCGTAGCGACAGTCGACTGTCTGCACCACTGAGCTATCGAGGCTGAAGAGTACTGACTGACATAAATGGTAATTTTGAACTATTTACGGTCATGAGTTCATGACTACGACTCTCTTAGTGACACATTCACACCTCGTCAATCGTCGTGTCTGCTGTCCGCGGCCCTGGCGTGGTGGGTGACTGTGTGGTACAGTGTTTATCTGGGTCGGGCATGACATTAAATTGTTTCGCTGATATTTGCGTACCTACATTTGCACATTTGAAGCGCTCATATTATGTACGTACATATATATTATAATATGAATACATTCTGACGAATGTATGAGTGGACTTTGCTCTTGTTATTCTCATCGAGGATGCCGATAGATTCTTCACTTCTCAGTTGTAGTTGCCCTGCATGAGATTTTTTTGACATTTCGTTGCGTACACAAGTAAAGTTCTCAAGTGAATATTTGTATGGAAAATTAAGTACCAAGTGGCCCGCTAGAGTCGCTGCATCTTTTCTCCATGTACTTGTATTTATTTACTTCTACGCAACGAAATGTCGAAAAAATATCATAATTGAATCTCTGATGATAATAATGATCAAAGACACATGAAATTATATATATAACATTAGAATAGAAAAGGAATAAAATACTTTATTGCAAACCAACTGCAAATAAATAGAATATAATATAAACTCTTTATCCGACACAATTGAAAGAAGAACAGTACATGAAACGAAACAAGAAAAAAAGGACTGCGCAAAGACGAACTTTCCAGTCAACCTTTGTAGGAATAAAATTATAAAGTAAGAAGTAGGTATGGGTATTGGGTAGTGCACGCGCAAGGAAGGAGAAATACAGTAAAGCAATGAAACGAGAAAATAAAACATAGATGAATGAATGATGAAAAATTTATTGCACACCATTAAATAGATGGAGCACGAATGGCGAGTTTAATGCCATGAGACATTATTTACAAACTAACCTTTGCGACTTGAGAAAAGCGGATGGAGGCGGATAAGAGAACAATACCGAACAAAGGCATACTTCTTTTATCATTGGTAGGCATTTATTCCAGTGCTACCACATATAATAAGCTGCTACAATTGAAATTCATTACTTTCGGCCGCGTTCAACATCTTAAAGAAGTAACAGATCGAGGCTGACGAAGATAGCGGTGCACCCTGACGGATATCGGACCCATGACTTTCGCAACAGAACGAATGTTTACCCTCTCTCCACAATCTGCACAACAACGGATCCTAGCTGTTTTCCGGCTTTGCATCGCCGCAAAATATCCTGTAACCATCCTTGGATGTATCAGAAAACGTCAGTGTAAACCCCCATGCGAATTGACTCCAGTAGTTCTTGACTTATATATAAGCGAACATGGAATCGCGACGAAGGCGCTTACAGATTTTTCGCTTTACTGGTTAGAACCGTCTCTGAGGCGCAGACATCGGAATATGTAACGGAATCGCTCAGAAGAGTTCTCGCGTATGTTCTATGCCGACCGATGGCCCACTTCGCATTGTTCCGGATGTCACAGTCGCAGCGCAATGTCTTCGAGCTGCTAATGAGAGATGTCATGACAGGTGCGAAGGTGTGGGAATTGTCGCGGAATTTGTCGATCAGTAACTGTAGTCAGACTGCATTGTTAGATTGATCTAACCACGGATACGAAACCATGGCCAGATTAGTCGACATTACCACGGACAGTGGAGATACATTCTTAACCGTTCCTCTTGAGTGGCGGGTAGCGTAAGCTGGCGTTTCCAGCGAATTCAGTGTAGCACACACGACCAAATGGAAGCACTGACATGACACTAGTTGCGACAGGAACAAGGTGTCATGGGCTGACGTAATAAATTTAGGAGGTAATGTAGTCAAACATGCACGTGCTACAAAAAAGCTCTCCTTCTTGGTTTGGGCCTCAAAAGCGGCGCCATATATCTCCAATTTGAAGAAGCGTAAAGAAATCATCGGCCTGGCAGTTGCCTGTTCACGTCTCTCTTGAAGGACCCGAGGCTGTACTTGGGGCAAATTTATGCGCAGGGCACTACGTTGAGACTGATAATAATTATAGCCCGAAATTTACCCGAAATTATAGTCCCAGTGTACCCGATCGTCGCACGAATGCCATCGGTTCTTCCACCTAAAATTATCATAAATTAAGTTATCAAAACGCAAACATCTATAAACCACCTTTCGGTGGTCTGCTCCCGCTCAAATTATTCATGCGAGAACTTCACAGCTCGCACGACACGCGACAAAAGCCATTTATCGTGGCCTAGTTCCATAACACCGGCATCTTCACCTCAATGCACTGGATGAATTAGCCTGCTCCAAAAATATACTGAAACACATCCGTCGTCGATCGGTGCAGGCCTCCAATTCACTTGTGCGATAGTCGAGCGAGAATCGAGTAATTTTAGTTCAAATAGGTTTGATGGGTAAACATCTGTACCGGGACCCGGAGGATTTTTCAGGGCTTGCTGACTCACACTTAGGATTATATTTCCATAGCCGTTTCGACCGACCTTCATTCAGTGCGGTTGCAACAAGGCTGAAGGCGTTTTAACCCTACCGGCGGTGGCCGAGTGATTTGGGCATCGGCTTCTCTGTCTCATGCGAGAGATCCTAGGATCCGGTGGGCGTGGACTCTTGGCGTGAAACAAACCAATGAGTTTTTCTGACGAAAAAAATTACGTGCATACCTACACCTGCTGCTTTACCGATCGGAACCAGTATAAAACTGAAGGTACCTTTCCTTTCCGCTTATTAGGTGGTAGGCTCAAATCGTAGTCGTCTGGGTTGGTACCACCGTACTGGATGTAAGATGGCCCTGCATAGCAGCCTCGGTTGTGTTCTCCCCAGCTAGTCCAGTATAGCCAGCAATCCAGGGAGGTCTCTGGTATGGCACCTACCTTCTCGGAGGTGATATTAGCTGGTCGAAGCATGTGCTTTGGCTGAATTAAATTAAAGAAAAACACCTTAAGGTAAGGGAAGGAATTTACAGCTTTGAATGGAATCAGGACCTTGGAGTAACTCGTGTTCGTGGAAGAAGTGCCTCTCGTTGCTACTGAATTGGAGGCCAAATGATAGCCTCAAGCAGTTCCCCCGCATCGCGCCGGTGTGTCGGTTTATGCATTCGGCCTTGCTCCCGCGGCTCCAGCACGACTGGCAATTGTCTTAATTCCCGCAGGACGCCGCCGCCGCCTGAATGGTAGTGATGTAATCTAGGCTGGTACATACACTAGAAATATTCTACCTACCTAGTATAGTTACAGGCGTATGAGAGTAGCTAAGCGGAATGGCTCGCCTGTTCGAAGAAGCTCAAGATCTTTCAAATCTGTATCTAACTGATCATTCTATTTTTCTTCCTCAGTATCCAACTGATCCTTCTCTTTTTCTTCCTCTTTTTCTACAGGAGTCCTCTGTAATGAATGAATGACGGCGTAGTAGGCAGTAGACTAAAGACGCAGCTAGACGTTCAGGCATTTTGAGTTGCAAGAATCAATGCAATGCGCCCTAGATATTTCCCGAAATCCGACGTAGATTTTTTGGAAATGCGCGGCGAAAATGTCTTCGGGACAGTGTTAGAAACACACCAAAGATTTAAATCAACGGACAATGCAAAGCACTCAAGAGTTCGTCACCGATTAGACATAACGGTGTGTGTGACTTCATGAAATCAAAAATCGCAACTCTGCACTCGCGCATCGGCGCGTTCCGTTCCGTCACGTGAAACGACCTCTCAGCACGCGCCTGGCGCAGCGCAGTGTTGCCAACCTTTGAGGAAACGAATTCTGTAATTCTACTATCGAAATCCGTATAAATGTGTTTTCTTCTATGAAAAGCTTTATAGAAAATCCGTACTCCATAGAAATCTTCTTGCGTGAAAATCCGTATAAACGATAAATTTGTATGAAAACTCAGGTTCAACAGGTATTTTAATTCCGTATCTTACATTGAAAATCCGTATAAATACGGATAAATCCGTACATATGGCAACGCTGGCGCAGCGACTGATGCGAAGTAGCCGCATGCGGCCCTTTCATTGGCCACATTTTCTGTAGTGCGCCACGTTAGACTATGCGCCATCTATCGTTTTAAATCTTTGGGTCACACACACTGATCGCGGCAAAGTAAGGCGCATGCCGCTTCTGTGTATCTGGTTCCTTGTCACATTACACGTTATTTATTTATTACAGAGCGTTACGTATGTACCTATGTGGAGTTGATAGCATTGAGCAAATTATGACTTCATCGCCGCGCGTCTGCGGCCTTGGCCGGTGCCGCTTTATTGCCGTCAACTTGCGAACTAACGAAAGTGTTTTGAACATTGATGTATATTAGACATCAATGGTTTTGAAGCTAACGATGCGGTGGGTCTGTCTGTATTTAATTTGTACTTCTGTGGGGATGGTTGCGGGTGCGGCGGCGGATGAAGCGTTTAGAAAATGAGTCGTATAGTTCCAGAACCCGCCAACTCCGTTTAGGACGATTTTACAGTAAGACGAAAAAAACGATACCTCGATAAAAATAGCCGCTCAATCAAACTACGAGGTAGGTGGAACGAATGTAAATTTTTCTTTGCGATTCACTCAGGATTGGACTGTGTTAGGAACATAATGTCTTAACAGATAAGTGACATTTAATACTTTATTTGAAACAGTTTATAACTACTTTTTTTAGAGAAATGGATATGGCGGGTTCTGGAACTATACGACTCAAATACAAAAGTAGGTATAATGATAGCTTTTAGAGGCTTCTAGCGGTACTCGGTAGACTCGGTTTAATAGGTAATTCGATTTAAACGCAAATATGATAATCAACATTCTATACTTTTTTTGATACAGCGCAGCCCTAAGGCTGATTAGCGTGATGGTATACATCGTATAGTGAGCCTCAACAACTACTCTTTACATTGGTGCAAACCGCATCAAAATCTGTTAAGTGGTTCCGGAGAATTTTGTTTAACGTACTGATATAGATATCTATCGATATTGAACACCGGGTGGCTAAGCTCAAGTGGCAGGTAGTGGGCTGGACATTTCAGTAGAAGAGACGAAGACCGTTGGAGTAACCGTGTCCTACACTGACGGCCGTGGACAGGAAAACGGAGTGTGGGAGACCACCCGCCAGGTGGGACGACGACATCAAGTACGTCTTCGGCGCGGCGACGGCTGGACTGGCGAAGGCCGGTCCGGTAGGACTGGATGAAAATTGCAGAGGCGTAGATCCAGCAGTGGACGCGTTCACGCGGACTGAAGCCGAAAATCGAAAATAAACATAATCTTAATAAATAAAAAATGCAACATATCTGCAGTTGAATCATCAATACTAATAATAAATCTGTAAGACATGGTCATGGAGTAAGTTACTTTGTTTTATGACATATTGCGTTTATAGACTCTTTGTAGGTATGATACTAAAACTAAATAGACGATTTTTAGAAATCTTTTCACAACTCTTAACCGATCATCGATGAAACTTTATACAAACACATTTAACTGTACGAGACACAGGATAGGCTTAAATAAAATTCAGTTCCGGTTACGCTAAAATGTGGCTCTCATACAAACCGAATTGTTCCGCGCGCCGAAATAACCGCACGGTAGCGGGCTTTCTTACTTTCCTTCTTTTTAAATACGAATTTCACGCGAGCGAAGCCGCGGGCAAAAGCTAGTAAGGAATAAAATTACTCAAAATAGCTATTCTTCTCAAATCAAAACAAACGTGCAGTTCCCATAATAAAGTTTTATGGCTTAGTGAAGGGAATCTCCCTTCACTAAGCCATAAAATTTTGTTGTGCGAGTTGCACGTTTGTTTTGATTTGAGAATAACACAATACAGCCCATTATCGTCGGAAAGTCCCGTGCAAAAATAACTACGTCCTTGCTCACCACGATGCTCTTGTAAAGTCACCGCGCAAACATTTCATAAGTAGATCCCTTGCGGTTAGTTAGTGTACGTAATTGCCATTGTGAATTGTGACCTTCTTTGCGTGTTTAACGAGTAACTAGATATTTTCGCTGTGTTTTTAGGCCGACGACGACGTTACGGACTGGCGGCGCACACTGGATCGAAAAACAGCTCTAGTGGACTTTGCACTGTGCGAAACTCAATTTGATTTTTTTTTAGTTTTAATGATGCCAATGTGTTCTCCTTAACATTGCCATAACTTTTTGTTCTTAGGTTCTTTTTCCCTAGATGCATACTTTAGGAGATATTTTACATTATTCGTTCACAATGTATGGAGCGAAACATAAAAATATATTTATTTCAAAAGTCTCATAATATATCATTGTATTGTTTATAGATTATTAATAAGAACCCATTCCCCTATTTCTATACGAATGCACAATGCTCGAAATTGTGCGCTAAAATTATTATCAATTAAATAAAATTCATTACTAAAGCTTACTTTATTCCACACCAGCCACTAGGTTGAGAACAAGGCGTGCTTTTTTTAAAGTGGTTTTTCGAAGAATCTCCGTATTGTCTATTAATCACCTATGAGGAGAGGATTAGAGCGACATTTCTTAGAATCTTCAAGAACCGCATTGTCTGCGTAAACAAATTGTTTATAAGTAATTGTACATTGTGAAATATTAGTATTACTTCTAATGATAATTTACTATATATTACCCATTAATCCAGCATGCGAGAGAAAAGGACAGCAACAAAGACAGCTAATAGCACGTCATTGTCTTTAGTCCCATTTACATGCGTATACAGAACGCGCTTAGGTAACAGTCAGTCACTCCTTACTCGTGATATCGTGTAGACAGTCCGCTTGATCGCGTTGACGGAAAGGTAATATTTTCGCTGTGGTTAAATTATTGCAGTGAGCTTGAACTTTTTGACTGAACGATTAGTTCTGTACAGTAATTATGTGTTTGTGCTAACTGACTCATAACTATGGAAAGTCTGTGTACTAATTTAGATTTATACTTGATACTCAAAGACCATGGCTTGAAAAACAACGAACTTTTGTATGAAACAATAAGTAACGCGTTTTCTGTGAATTTGACACTCGAAAATCAATCGTATCTTCGCAATTACTCCAAAACATACTGCCACAATCTACATAGAAGATGGCTGCAGTCAAGTCGGAAAGCGGAACAATTCTTCAACAAGAACATGAAATGACTACTCAAGTAAGTCAATTCTATGGCCCAAGTGTGTGGAAAATATTATCAAAGGAACTCAGGTTAGTGATCAGATATCTATACAAATTGATTTCAAAGATAATGCTCCGTGTACTAGTCCGTAACACAAATTGAATCTGAAGAAGTCGACTGGAATACGCCCATTGTGTTGCCTTCTACTTGCCAAATACCAAAACACATTAGCCCTAGAAAACCTTTCAGTGAAATAGGTCCTAAGGAAAAGAAACGAAGAACCGAACAAGTACGGCAAGACTATACATCCCCAGAGTTGGCCTTTGCTACGTCAATGCGGTTAAAAAGGGATATGACTCCCTTCTTATATACCAACCCGGGTTGGTACCACCGCACTGAATAAAAGGTCGGTCGAAACGGCTAGGTAAATAGTTTGTGTTTTCCGTCTAGTTCAGTGTAGCCGGCACGACCGATAGGAAGCACTGACGTGGCACCAAGTTCACCCGGTGTTATGCGGTGTTCTCCGCTGACATCATGGATGTTGTAGGTGATGTAGCAAACCGTGACACGGTTTGCTACATTCAAGTCAAGTTTTTCAGCCACGTCCTGGTTTCCATTCGCTTTTAACCGCATTGAAGTAGCAAACGCCAATTCTGGGGATGTATAGTCTTGCCGTACTTGTTCGGTTCTTCGTTTCTTTTCCTTAGGACCTATTTCACTGAATGGTTTTCTAGGGCTAATGTGTTTTGGTATTTGGCAAGTAGAAGGCAACACATTGGGCGTATTCAGGTCAACTCCTTCAGATTCAATTTATGTTGAGGTCCCGCATGAAGATTTACTAGTACACGGAGCATTATCTTTGGAATCAATTTGTGTAGATATCTGATCACTAACCTGAGGTCCTTTGATAACATTTTCCACACACTTAGGCCATAGAATTAACGATTGTAGTCATTTCATGTTCTTGTTGAAGAATTGTTCCGCTTTCCGACTTGACTGCAGCCATCTTCTATGTAGATTGTGGCAGTATGTTTTGCCGTAATTGCAAAGATCCGATTGATTTTCGAGTGTCAAATTCACAGAAAACGCGTTACTTATTGTTTCGTACAAAAGTTCGTTGTTTTTCAAACCATGATCATTGAGTATCAAGTATAAATCTAAATTAGTACACAGACTTTCCATAATTATTACTCTAGTTAGCACAAACACATAATTACTGTACAGAACTAATCGTTCAGTCAAAAAGTTCAAGCTCACTGCAATAATTTAACCACAGCGAAAATATTACCTTTCCGTCAACGCGATCAAGCGGACTGTCTACACGATATCACGAGTAAGGAGTGACTGACTGTTACCTAAGCGCGTTCTGTATACGCATGTAAATGGGACTAAAGACAATGACGTGCTATAGCTGTCTTTGTTGCTGTCCTTTTCTCTCGCACCATGTATTAATGGGTAATATATAATAAATTCTCATTAGAAGTAATATTAATAATTCACAATGTACAATTACTTATAAACAATTTGTTTACGCAGACAATGCGGTTCTTGAAGATTCTAAGAAATGTCGCTCTAATCCTCTCCTCATAGGTGATTAATAGACAATACGGAGATTCTTCGAAAAACTACTTTAAAAAAAGCACGCCTTGTTCTCAACCTGTGTAAAGCGGCGGGTGGCCGAATGGTTTGGGCATCGGCTTCTCATGCGAGAGGTCCGCGGTTCGAATCCGGTCGGCGTGTACCAATGAGTTTTTTCTGACGAAAAAATTTACGTGCATACCTACATCTGCTGCTTCACCGTTCGGAACCGGTGTAAAACTGTAGGTCCCTTCCTTTGCCCCTTACTAGGTGGTAGGCTCAATTTGTAGCCAACTGGGTTGGTACCACCGTACTGGATGTAAGATGGCCGCATAGCAGCCTCGGTTGTGTTCTCCTCTAGTCCAGTATAGCCAGCAATCCAGGGAAGTCTCCGGTATGGCACCTACCTTCTCGGAGGTGATATTGGCTGGTCGGAGCATGCGCTTTGGCCCCTCCGACTCAGCCACCAATACCGGATTACATAAAAAAAAAAAACCTAGTGTCTGGTGTGGAATAAAGTAAGCTTTATTAATGAATTTTATTTAATTGATAATAATTTTGGCGCACAATTTCGAGCATTGTGCATTCGTATAGAAATAGGGGAATGGGTTCTTATTAATAATCTATAAACAATACAATGATATATTATGAGACTTTTGAAATAAATATATTTTTATGTTTCGCTCCATACATTGTGAACGAATAATGTAAAATATCTCCTAAAATATGCATCTATGGAAAAAGAACCTAAGAACAAAAAGTTATGGCAATGTTAAGGAGAACACATTGGCATCATTAAAACTAAAAAAAAATCAAATTGAGTTTCGCTTGGTGCAAAGTCCACTAGAGCTGTTTTTCGATCCAGTGTGCGGCGCGTGGAGACTGCAGTTCATTTTCTAAAAATGTAAAAATGTGTATGTTAAAGGCACGGTTTTTTTTTTTATGTAATCCGGTATGGGTGTCTGAGTTGGAGGGGCCAAAGCGCATGCTCCGACCAGCCAATATCACCTCCGAGAAGGTAGGTGCCAAGGTGCCATACCGGAGACTTCCCTGGATTGCTGGCTATACTGGACTGGACTAGAGGAGAACACAACCGAGGCTGCTATGCGGCCATCTTACATCCAGTACGGTGGTATCAACCCAGTCGGCTACAATTTGAGCCTACCACCTAGTAAGGGGCAAGGGAAGGGACATACAGTTTTACACGGGTTCCGAACGGTGAAGCAGCAGGTGTAGGTATGCACGTAAATTTTTTCGTCAGAAAAAACTCATTGGTACACGCCGACGGGATTCGAAACGCGAACCGCTCGCATGAGACGGTACTTAAAAAGGTACTTGTACCGTGTGGGGTCGGTACTTAAAAAGAATAGCCCCACTGCATCTCTCCCCGTCGCATGTCGTAAAAGTCGACTAAGGGATAAGAAAATTCGTCAGCCTCGGTAGCTCAGTGGCGCGGTTGGTTAGTCAACTGTTATTAAGCAACGCTGAGCGCGGTCAGTGATTGGATGGGTGACCGCTCGACCGTTGGAGGCTGATCGTGGTTCGGATTCCACGTTAAACTGTAGGTCCCTTCCCTTCTTACCTTACTAGGTGGTAGGGTTTATCCCGGCCGGGTTGGTACCACCGCATTGAACGAAACGTCGGTCGAAACGGCTATGTAAATAGTTCGTGTTTTCCGTCCAGTTTAGTGTAGCCGACATGAAATGAAGGGAAACACTGACATGGCACCTAGTTCACCCTGTGTTATGGGCTGACATCACGGATGTTGTAGGTGATGTAGCCAACCGTGTCAGGTTCCATAAAAAAAAAAAAAAAAATTAGAAGCCGATGCCCAAACCACTCGGCCACCCGCCACTTATACTTAAATGATGGGGTTTTCATCTGTTTAGTTGAGATATTATCTCGAGAACTTGTAACCTCCCTCGGAACTCCCTTGCAGCCGACATAGTTCTTTGAACTCGCATGAGCCTCTGGGGTGAAGTTGGCTGTGCCTGATACTCTGACCCCAAGCTCAGCCATTGTTTATTGTGTATTGTATAATTTTATCCACAGGTAGGTAACCTACGCTTGGATATCATATAGAAGATTCCGCCAGTTCTAAATTCAATGCGAAGAAGAACTGACACACAAACTTCGCAAGTCACAATGTCACATTCAATCTGGGTATAATAAAAAAAAAAACTTTCTGCCCCAGGAGTACATCCTGGTCACAGCGTCCACTGTGACGCGAGCACGTGGTAATGCCATTTGTCAAATTGGGCCAACATTTTAGTTTTATCTAGGTTAAAATCAGATGTTACCAAGTTAAACTAAAGCTATGATACTGAATGACTGGTAAAAAAATTTTGGTTATTATTTTTAAGGTAGGTAATCAATCGTCATCCTCTTCACGATCGGCCATGATGGGCAATTATAGATTAGGCGATGATTGCCACAATAATTTTGCAGCTTACTGTACCGTAAACAAATATGAACTGAGTGATCGACGGAACGTGTTGACACGCGCACAAACATGGCCACACTTCCTTTTTTGATGTTTATCCGAAAACCGACACAGCGGCGATTACGCGGTGGATATACACCAATCAGGCGAATATCCACCGTGTAGACTACACGTTACCTGTACCTTAATCACGAGATTTAACCTACACCGCGTACTACGCTACGCCGCGCCGTGTTCTCCGCATCATTTTGAATGGAGAATCGAAGTTCGCAAATCTATCACTAGTAGCGCTGCTCCGTTTCTCCGGAGAACACGGGGCGTAGCGTAGATCGCCTGTATTCCGCCCGTCATGGCCGATCGTGAAGAGGAGCCTTTATATGGTATATCCGACAATAAAGGAATAACTTTTTTTTTTGCCAAATATTTGTGTGTCCGCTTCCGCTGTGAGTGAAGTGACCTCGTCCTCCTCGGGGGATCGCGCGCGGGCGCGTCGCGTCGGAGCCCGCGCGCGGCGGCGGCGGCAGGCATGGAGATCGTGATCTGATCTCTGATAGTCCACCGCGCCGCGACAGCTGGGCACGATCTGAAGCTCGATTCTGCTATAAGATTAGTGCGTGTGTTATGTTTGTGTTTCGTCAAAACCGCACGTTTCGCCGAAATGCTATTCTACTCGCTAAGTTAGAGCAAACGCGCGTGTTATGTTATGTTATGTTTGTGAAACACTAACACGCCGTCTGCTTCAAAGTAACGATGTGTTTTGGTGAAAACATATTATTTTTGAGGTGATTTCGAATGTTTTGTTTTTAGTTTTGGGTTTAATTTTAAATTGTTGTTTGTGAAAGTTTCGAAAAATGGCAGAAGGCTATCTAGAAACGAGAATGAGGAGACAGGGATCGCCGAGAGAAAACGGAGATACGCGTCAAACCCTCTCGACGTACCGATGAATTTGCTATTTTATTATTTATGATTTATTATTTATTACTTATTACTTATTACTTGTCACTTGTCACTTGTCACTTGTCACTTGTCACTTGTCACTTGTCACTTGTCACTTGTCACTTGTCACTTGTCACTTGTCACTGGTCACTGGTCACTTGTCACTTGTCACTTGTCACTTGTCACTTGTCACTTGTCACTTATTATTTATTATGTATTATGTATTATTTATTATTTATTATTTATTTATTTAAATCCTTTATTTCACATTTTTAAAATGTTATATTAATTTTACATATTTAAACTAAAACTAATAAAAAATACATAAAATGTACAAATTTAATAAAAACGGTAATTATTAATTATTCATGTTTGCCGTTTTGGCTTCTAAATAAATTATGTTAACGTACCTACTATTCAGATTATTTCAGTGAAATTATATTAATTGTAATATCACTTACTTTTATGCATATTATATTTTATATTTATGTAATAATAATTATATAACATTTTGTAAAAATGATTCTTTCTAGCAAATAAATCCCCAACAAAGAGGGATTTGTAAAATGGTATCACATCTATGAGCGTGTCGCCAAGCGACGAAAATCAGTAAACATTTGCATTCAATTTGAACAAAATAAATGTATAACTCGCTTAGTTATGAATGTTTGTTACAATAATTAATTCTTGCATATTTTTATGCACCTATTACGCATAATTCATTATTTTTATTGGTAAGTATTTCAAAGAAAAAACTTTAGTCAACATTATTGTCAGAATTTTTCGCGTTAGGCAACGCGATGTCAAACCTTCACCTAAGCTCCGCCTCCTGTTACCATAGACACTAACTAAACGTGTTTTGTAAATAGCAGAATAGCATCATGTGGAAACCACGTCCAAACGTACTCGTGTTATGTTTGACTCAAACACAACACACGAAGTATGTTTGAAAATTGTGCAATTAGCAGAATCGAGCTTCTGGCGAGAGTCTGCGCCTGCCCTCGGTTATACGCGTCGGTTATTTACGAGGTAGTTAGAGGGAATACACACGTACGTAACAGTCGCGGCCTTCTTTGTACCTATTTTGTTAAAATAATTCAAAAGAATACAACTGCTATGTAATTGTGTATAATTTAAATGTGGGCAATCTACAAATGATCGCAATTTGTATGTGTGTAAACTCTCTAGTATCATGTGCCTTTAAATATTTTTAAACGTATAAATATTGCATGAAGTACAAAATGTGACGAATCATGTACCGGACTTTTTTTCTATTATTTTTTTCTCTATATTATCTGGATTTTTAGTGTTCCATATCCGTTCCGTCGTACGGGACCCTATTTCTAAGCCTACCTACGCCGTCTGTCTGTCTGTCCAAGGGCTGTATCTCTTGAACCGTAACAGGGTAGCCCGTTGAAATTTTCACAGAATATTGTTTTGTACCGTGTGGGACCGGTACTTTAAAAGAATAGCCCCACTGCATCTCTCCCCGTGTATGTCGTAAAAGGCGACTAAGGGATATGACTCCCCCTTCTTATATTACTAGGTGGTAGGGTTTAACCCGCCCGGGTTGGTACCACCGCACTGAATGAAAGGTCGGTCGAATCGGCTATGTAAATAGTTTGTGTTTTCCGTCCAGTTCATTGTAGCCGGCACGATCGAAGGGAAGCACTGACGTGGCACCAAGTTCACCCGGTGTTATGGGCTGACATCATGGATGTCGCAGGTGATGTAGCCAACCGTGTCAGTTACAATAAAAAAATAAAAAAATTGTGTTATTATGGCCGATATAACAATAAATAATAAAAATAAAAAGAAACAGTAAAAATTCACGGGGGTCCCTATACAAGAAACTAAAAAGTGTACGCGCGCCATCTACCGAAAAGAGTTTAAAGCATTTTAACTAATACATAGATGGCGTGTGTGGCGCGGTGCGCGCGTTTTGCCAGAACGCGCGTTTTCGCCTTGGTCACAGTGTGACCAAGGCGAAAACGCAGTCACACGCACACACTAAACACCTACTGGGCTAAAGCCACAGGCTGGGATTAACGGATGGCCACTTTATACGGACGAGTGGTCGCCAGATATGGGCCTGCCGGCACGGTACTGTCGGTCGACAAATGGCGGGCGGGGGCGATGCACGCTTGCGCAGCCGCAGACGACGCGGCGGACACAATGTGCGGCGGGTGAAAGTAATTATACTGATGTCATCCTTGCGCAACGATATAGCACAGCAGCAGCGCGGGATCAGCACCGTGCGCAGATCGGCTGCGCTGTTGTGTGTTGGGCATGTCTACCAATTATCCACATTGGTTACGGAGCTCTAAGTGCCCAACGCACAATAGTGCAGCCGATCTGTGCACAGTGCACACATGCGAATACGGTAGATCGGCATGTCGGTGCAACACACACTTAAATGTGGATGTGGGTTGGACTTCTCACGAGTTAATGACGCTGTAAGTCATTCGAGACAGGTGGATCCCCGGTACAGGTACAGGTACAGGTACAGGTTTGGTCATATGCACTTCCGTGGATATACATAGCTGGTGAAAACAAAAGCTGCGGCTAGAACAAAGTGCTGAGGCACTGGGCACAGGCTGTTGTTGGACAGGGTGCGGACCCCAGTGGCAGTGAAGGCTTCACCCCCGGCTCTCGGTTTCGGTCGGGGGTTCCTTCGGGTGGACGGGTGGTGGCTCGGATCGGCTGGGGAAAGGTCACGGCCTGTGTTTCCCATGGGATTTTTTCGGAAGAACGGTACAGCTATGGGGCCTCGATCGGGCATACATGATCACTGTACTCGCAAGAGTGCAGGTATAGACGTCTGGATTTTATAGCCGGAGGGCTGGTATTTCCGGACGTCTATAAACAAAACGTAAGAGAGAACTAAATATGATAGTAAATCAATCTTGTTGTGTGTTGGGCTGCTTGAACTGAACACCGACGACACTCATTCTCCATTTGGGGGACTGGAGTTACATACATACGACAGTTGCTGTATCCCGACAATCGGGGAAAGCAGAGCAATCGGTGTTGCGCTGCATGAACTTTGGTAAATTACAGCACAACACCAACCACTACGTTTAGAAAAGTGTTAGAACAAGATAACTATCAAGCAGCGAGCAAGGCACGAAGACACACCAGCTGCATGACTCAGTGGAAGGACCGTGCCAAGGTGAGAGGTTGCTAGCACGTCGTCCTTTAGCGCGGCATCTCCTCCTTTTTTTGTTGTTTTTTTTAATGATTATTATAATAATTGTTTATTTGTAAAATTATTGTAAATAAATACATAAATGTACATAAGCATTTTAAGAAAATATATCTAATAATAATACTTGCAGCACAACACCGATTACTCTGCTTACCCCGATTGTCGGGATACAGCATGTGGTATGTATGTATGTACCGTGTGGGGTCGGTACTTAAAAAGAATAGCCCCACTGCATCTCTCCCCGTCGCATGTCGTAAAAGTCAACTAAGGGATAAGAAAATTCGTCAGCCTCGGTAGCTCAGTGGCGCGGTTGGTTAGTCAACTGTTATTATTATTAAGCAACGCTGAGCGCGGTCAGTGATTGGATGGGTGACCGCTCGACCGTTGGAGGCTGACCGTGGTTCGGATTCCACGTTAAACTGTAGGTCCCTTCCCTTCTTACCTTACTAGGTGGTAGGGTTTATCCCGGCCGGGTTGGTACCACCGCACTGAACGAAACGTCGGTCGAAACGGCTATGTAAATAGTTCGTGTTTTCCGTCCAGTTTAGTGTAGCCGACATGAAATGAAGGGAAGCACTGAGATGGCACCTAGTTCACCCTGTGTTATGGGCTGACATCACGGATGTTGTAGGTGATGTAGCCAACCGTGTCAGGTTCCATAAAAAAAAAAATAAAAAAAATTTATCGAGAATGTAAGCGAACTCTCAGGGGTTCATAGTATTTTTGTTCTTGGTAGTTGCGATACTCGGTTCCTCTCGGTGCTCGGAGTAACGCGTGTAAACAGTTAGTTAGGATATCATAGCGATCCCGCGATTGCGTGATTGTCTGCATTGTCGCCGCGAACGCATCGGCATGGCAGACAGAAGACAGTGTTTTTTTTTGGCGACAGCAAACAGTTTTTCAGGCGCGGACAGTGTTGTAGTCGTCCGTGCTCAAGGGCAATAAATTTCATTTTAACCGACACGAAGAGTTACGATTGTTAGTTGTTTAATCTACCTATTACTATACTTTTTTTTTATTATTATTTTTAGGACTTAACAATGATTTGTTAATATCTAGCCCCATAGTACTCATCTTCCCTATCACTTAGAGCACAGAGTTCCTAAGGGATAGAGAACGCTCAACGAAATTCAACACAATTACAAATTTTAATTTAATTTTTTTTTTAAGTGTAACAGAAGTTATTGACTTAGTGTATCACGATGATTCTCCAGTGATGTAATGATTTCATTATTTTTCTATAAATTTTACACAATTACTGAATCCCTCTCGCTTGGGCTCGCTAACAGTTTATGTATGCTAAAAAACAAATTCAGTGTGTTTATCCTGAGTGACGTCTGCAATTCCCTCCGCAATTCCTCGTTCTGACCACACTCCGCATCAGCGAATGGTACATGTCATGCTCCTTGTTACACCGATCACAATTTGGAGAATCTCTTTTTTTTTCATCAGGAATTAAAAATTAAGCAAGTTTAGTTGTAGGAGGTAATCTCCGAAAGTACTCATCCGATTTTCAAAATTTTGACCAATATTTAGAATGGACCTTCAGGATGGACATAGGCTGTGCGAGTGAAGCCGCGGGCAAAAGCTAGTTATAGATAATTTTTTTTTTTTTTTTTTATGTAAACTGACACGGTTGGCTACATCACCTACAACATCCGTGATGTAAGCCCATAACACCGGGTGAACTTGGTGCCACGTCAGTGCTTCCCTTCGTTCGTGCCGGCTACACTGAACTGGACGGAAAACACGAACTATTTACATAGCCGTTTCGACCGACCTTTCATTCAGTGCGGGCGGGTCCAATCCGGGCGGGTTAAACCTTACCACCTAGTGATATAAGAAGGGAGTCATATCCCTTAGTCGTCTTTTACGACATACACGGGGAGAAATGCAGTGGGGCTATTCTTTTAAAGTACCGGCCCCACACGATACATAAAACATGAAAAGGTATAATAAATAACTATTAGGAAATGTCGTTCTTGATTCTCGATTTTTCTGCATTTGAATGTCCAGTGGTTCACTGCGGATTCGACCTCCAGCGAACAACCTGGCAATTCAAACATTCTATTGCAACATGAAATTATTTGCACAAAATAATATACTTACATTATTATGCACAAAATGGGACCCACTTGGCAAGCAGAGCGGAAATACTCTCAACGGGTATGACGTTAGATCGCAAAAGATAACGCCCATGGCGCTATTCGCAACAGTGACTGTCGGCTAGCGTTATGCAATGGGCGGCGTTACGCTATTTGATTTTGGTCAAAAGTGAAGGTGATTGCGGTTTTTGGGCACAATTTTTTTTTTTTTTATAGAAACTGACACGGTTGGCTACATCACCTACAACGTCCGTAATATCAGCCCATAAAACCGGGTGAACTAGGTGCCGTGTCAGTGCTTCCCCCTTTCATCGTGCCGGCTACACTGAACTGGTCGGAAAACACAAACTATTTACCGTTTCAACCGACGTTTCATTCAGTGCGGTGGTATCAACCCGGGCGGGTTAAACCCTACCACCAAGTAAGATTAGGAGGGAAGGGACCTACAGTTTTACGAGGAATCCGAACCTCGGTCAGCCTCCAACGGTCAGCGGTCACCCATCCAAGTACTGACCGCACCCAGCGTTGCTTAACATTCAATAGCGACAGTGTTCTGTGTTAGGTAAAGTGAAATAATATACCTAATGTGCTCTTTGGAAAAATATCTATTTCTCATTCTCTATCGCAGTGATGCCCAAACGGTCGATCGCGATCGACCGGTCGATCCCTAGAGGGTTTTAGGTCGATCGCTGAAAATATGTAGAGCAAAAAGTGACTTGAAGAAATATCAAAGAATTCATAATATTTGATGTGACTAAAATTTTCCGGGTTGCGTGTCGTCTTCCGCTGAACCCGTTCTTACTAAACGCATATCAGTAAATATCCGAATTTGAAATAAATATGTCAAATATAGCCAGCTTGCGCCTCTGGACTCGATCCAGCGTCGAGCCGTGCGGACTAGTGGGTCACCCCGAAGTGTCCCGCGATCTAGAACCACTGCAACACCGTAGGGATGTCGGCTCCCTTAGTGTGTTCTATCGCTTATTCCATGGGGAGTGCTCGGAGGAGCTGTTTAACGCGATCCCGGCGTCCCCTTTCCACCTCCGCACCACGCGCACTGGGCAGGGATTGCATCCCTATACGCTGGACTTACCGCGCATGCGTATCAATCGATTCTGCAGATCTTTCCTTTACAGAACCGGTAAACTCTGGAACGCTCTCCCTGCTCATATATTTCCCCCCAAGTACAGTCTCGGGTCCTTCAAGAGAATACTATACCGAATACGATCGAATGTCCATGGGCGCCGTTAGACACCTCATGGGTGCCTCGGCGCCATATGTCGAGCTAACAATAAAAAAGAAAAAAAAATATGTGAGAAATATTTTATTATTGATAATGCATGTATTTTATTATTGACAATTTCGCGTGATGAAAAAGGCCATAAGCCCGGCCCCCAATCGCTTCACGCTGATGCTGTCGTCGCGGAGAGAGAGTATGCACACGTTTCTATATGGAGATTATTCGTGCTGGGCGTGATTAACGATCGTTTATTTGCAATCCGGGTTGATTGGCGTGTGATTGGATCCGGGCGTATCTTTCTCGCTAGCTGTGATTGTGTGTTAATTTTTCTGTTTTTTTTTATGTAAGCTGACATGATCGAATACTATCCCTACATTCTTGATTATAGTTCAGTTGCACAATCTTCTGTGTAGGAGTTTTTTTTATAGACAGCGGGCGCGGGTGTCTGTGCCCAATACTTCAACGGAAGATCAGACACAGCCAATGACACCATTCCTTGCGAAACCACGCTCAGAGAGGCGCCATGCCGGCTATGAGGCGGACAAAAAGGTCGTCGTCTAATTTATTGACACGCCTTTTGAAGATCCCCAGGTTATTGGTTGTTGCAGGTAGGTTGCTGTGAACTCTTAATTGTGGGAAGGAGCACTATCCTCTGATTCCGCTAATCTGAAGGTTATCTCGCGGGATTGTATAATTTCTTCTCCTGTATCCTTGAGATTGCGACGAAATTCTGATGAAATTACGTCTGAAGACCATAATAGCTGCTATTTCCTTAAAGTCTGTTCATTTTGCGAAGACACTCACGAAAAACTTACATGCTGTTCTTTCTTGTCTATCCCATTTGAATTTGCGCTTTTCCAATGCCATACAACAATGTCTCAGAAGCGAAACGCAAAAATCTCTCTTCTCGGAGCGGCGCTTTCGACGTTATACTTTTGGGAGACTGCGCACAATACGTGCATAGCACTATAGCTGTGTCGATAACAGACGCACTGCCCGTGTCAATGAAACTAACCTGTGTGAACGAGACAACTGGAGAAAGACTTTTTCGCAAGTGACTTCGCAAAATGAACAGATTAATAAGTGGTACATCTTTTGATCTTAATGTCATGTGGCGTTCTTTACAAGCCCTGCGATGAAGATGTAGGCAGCGATATGCTAGATGTAGGTGAATCGCATCCAACGTAAAGGATTTTATCGTTTTCTTTATCAACTATTTATTGATGTGTAAACACCTGTACCGAGACCCCAAAGGATTTTTCAGGACTCTCGAGTGAATTAAGATTTAGGTAACGGTGACAGTGACACTTATGTTTACACCTTTTCTCAACCGCCATTCCTCGGCCTCGACACTCACGCTTTTGCACTTATATGTCTTAAATTGCCCCAGCAGCGTTTGTTTTCCTACTAAGTTTCAATAACATCATCACGACCTTGATTTTGTCTTGTGTTGGTTTTGAAGACATGTAGAGATTTGCGGTTTTCCTCAACCTAAAATTGCTGTTTATTTTTTCACAGTTTGCACAAGGAAGTGTCGCTTTGGTGATGCGTGATGATGATGAAAAGGTGATGTCACCAAAACTGGCTAATCGTCCTTAACTTGTCCACGGCTCGTACTCATATGTACGCTGGTTGACGTCGGCTGTCTTGTCCGAGACAAGTCGTTAAATAAATGAGCTGGCGTAAATTAACAAAGATGTGCACAGCGCTTCCGACTTCTGAGAAAAATCTTGGGAGTAAAATGTTTCTTGGTAAAGTACTTTCTATACTATATAGAAATATATAGGAAATACTTTATCTATTCAAGCCGGACTAATACCTCGTTGGGGTGAAATTGGCTGTGCTATCAGTCAACCAGTGTAGCAGTACTAAATACATCAGCATATAGCATAATATATATAGCAATAGCAGCACTGGCCGCTGGTCCTAAAGTGCGCCCGTGCGCCGCACTACCATACCACGAGAAGTCTTCACTTCACTCAAAATACATCTTCATAAACATATCTTACAATACAACTTACCTACATTAAAACCATAAAGATCGTACTCCAAATAAATGCGAATGTGAATTCGACCTTATTTTATAGATCACAAGGCACGTTTTTGCGAGTAAACCCGCGCCCCGTGCGGAATCGAAAAACGCACGCGATTCTACCATCTAAATGTATGGGGATCGGCAAAATGGTTACAAGGTGAGGGTCGAAGCTCCCCTCGGAAACTCCGACCATTGCCTTGTACGCTCAACTGTGCCAACTGTACACTTCGCGGAAGCACGTGAATGTAGTACGCGAACAGTTTGGCACTACCGGTCAGCACAATGGGATGACTTCCGATCCTTCCTGGGAGCCTACCCTTGGCACGACGTTTGCTTCTCTTCTCCAGACCCATCCCTGTGTGCCCAATCGGTCGTCGATGTGATCGCACAGGGTATGAATTTCTTCATACCTACCTCCACCGTTCCCATCGGCGGCCGCCATAAGCCTTGGTTTGATTGTCAATGCAGACTGGCTATTGACACTAAGAACAAGGCTTATAGGAAATGGCTGCAGAATAGGTCTGTCGAGAACAGACGAGAGCTCAACGTCGTTGCTAGGTCCTGCAAACGAACGCAAAACTTGGCCAAGTTCAGGCACGACCGTGGAATTGGCGCGAAACTTGCACGTAGCCCTTCGGGTAGCCGCGCCTTCTGGTCTCTCGCCAAATCCATCGGTCGGAATTTCTGCCGTCCAGCTACACCTCCGCTGGAACGTCCGGATGGCTCGCTCGCTATACTCGCGAAAGAAAAGGCGAATATCTTTGCACGCCTTTTCGCATCCAACTCAAACATGGACGACCTGGGCGCCAACCCCCCTTCATTACCCCATTGCGGGCGTATGATGGCAAATATTAGGTTCCACCCCAGAGTCGTCCATAAAACACTACGTGAGTTGGATATTTCGAAGAGTAGTGGGCCTGACGGCGTCCCGGCGATCGTCTTGAAAAATTGTGCTCTGGAATTGGCGCCAGTCCTCACCCGCCTATTCAAACGCTCCTATTCCTCCGGATCAATGCCTTCTTGCTGGAAGAGAGCTTCGGTCCAGCCGGTCCCCAAGAAGGGGGACCCAGCGAACCCATCGAACTATCGCCCTATTGCGATAACCTCACTTTTGAGTAAGGTTATGGAGCGTATTGTCAACTCAGCGCTCCTGACGTACCTAGAAGACTCTAAACTCCTCGACGACAAACAATACGGCTTTCGCAAGCAAAGGTCGACTGGAGATCTTCTAGCGTACGTCACGCATTTATGGGCTGAAAGGCTCGATGGTTTTGGGGAATCGCTGGCGGTCGCTCTGGACATATCCAAAGCATTCGATCGCGTCTGGCACCGGGGACTCTTAAGCAAGCTTCCGGCCTACGGTGTCCCTACAAAACTGTGCACCTGGATCTCCAGCTTTTTGAGTGGCCGGTCGATATTTGTCACCCTAGATGGTGCCTGCTCGGCCGACTACTCAATCAATGCTGGTGTTCCACAAGGATCCGTGCTGTCGCCTACGCTGTTTTTATTGTTCATCAACGACATGCTCTCGCTCGGCGAAATACACTGTTACGCGGACGACAGCACGGTGCACGAAGGGTTCATCAAGGACTGGAAGGGTAGAGAGGCCTCAGCAGCAAACGCGAGACGCGAAACTGTTGCTCGGGTTGACCAGGTTCTCGAAAAAGTATCCTCTTGGGGGAAGAAGAACTTGGTCAACTTCAACGTAGCCAAGACGCAAGCTTGTGCCTTCTCTACTAAGGCTGATCCGTTTCCTCTCCAAGCCACTTTTCAGGGCAGCCAAGTCCCCAACGATGGTAGTCTGGGTGTCCTGGGTATGGAGGTGTCCAGGGACGTTGGGTTTCGATCGTTCATAGAGTCCAAGGCGAAACTAGCGTCTCGAAAATTAGGAGTCCTTTACCGCTGTCGGCGATTTTTCACGCCGGTCCAACTGCTTACACTCTACAAAGCACAAGTAAGACCGGTGATGGAATATTGCAGTCATCTTTGGGAGGGTTCCCCTGAGTACCTTCTTTCAGCCTTGGATTCTATTCAGCGACGAGCCATTCGCCTCATTGGTGACTCCGTACTCACAAAGGACCTTCAACCTCTAAAGCACAGACGTATCGTTGGGTCATTGAGCCTGTTTTATCGGTACTACTATGGCCGCTGCTCTGACGAACTTGCTTCCCTTATCCCTCCTCCTCCTGTTCGCCTTCGCCAAACCCGCCATACTCTCGCGGAACACCCGTTTGTAGTCGACAGAAGAGTTCTTCGAACTGCACGATTCTCTAAATCGTTCTTGTGCCGCACTGCAAAGGTGTGGAACGGGCTCCCAGGAAATATCTTCCCCCACTCCTACAATCCACAGATCTTCAAATCGCGGGTTAATAGCCTTTCCCCAGCAACATTAGTCCACCTCCAAGCCGGACTGGCACCTCCTCGGGTGTGAAATTGGCTGCGCCTGAGGTTGCGACCTCGGACAGAGCCACCCAGTTCGGTAGCAATAAAAAAAAAAAAAAAAAAAAAAAAAAAAACACCGCTGGCGCGTGAGACAAAAGATACTTCATAGAAACAGTATGGGCCGAAATGGAGTTCTGCGTGCGGCGCACGAGCGCCAAACAAGGACGCTATATCGTGAATAGCCGCGCGTGCGACACGTCGCGAGCGATTCCTTTTGCACGAGTCCGTCTACCTAGAGTCAGCGCGCTGTCATGTGATGTCACATACGTTAGCGCGCGAATATTTAAAATGGGATATGGTTAGGTTTTGTGCTTTCTGTCACGTGATACTGTGAATTAAGTGGTGCCGATATTTGCCTAAGAGTTGGTTAAAGGCAAGGCTTTACAATCAGGTGATCCCATGTTCAATTCCTACTTTTCTAATGTTTTTTTATACATGGGTGTGTTCATAAAGGTACTATAAATGAGTTAAAAACTTGTTTGGATTTATTTTCTTGTTTTTTGCAACTCATTGAGTGTCTTGAGAATATTCATACTAGGTACGTAGTTACGTAACTACATAATACAACGCAGGCGTTTAAAAAATTCGAAAATGTGTTTGGAAATTTGGTAGGTATTTAAGTAGGTAGGTACTTAGCGCACTACCGGTCACTGAAGTCACCAGCCGCGACTGAATAGCAGCAATATCTAAAGGTCCGTCAATACATAATTTGAATAATAAATCAATAATAGTAAATTTGTACAAATAATATTATGTAACTCTAGGTAAGAAAATGTTTGTGGTCTTCTTAATAAAAAAAAAAAAATCTATTCGGGAACAGTGTTAATCTTAGTAATGTTTTTAAGTTTTACCCTGTTATTAATTATACTAATTTTAAATGTTTACGGATCAACAGTGATAGCTACTGAAGACTTAAATAAGTCGACGTTTCGCCCGCTACGTCACGGGCTTCTTTGGATACTGCGGGAGTTCCTGGAGCCGACGTCTGGTCTCCGTTGTACCAGACGACGACTCCAGGAACTCCCTCATAGGAGTCATAGGAAAGCCCGTGACGTAGCGGGGAAAAACGTCGACAATATGTAAGTCTTCACTACCATTGTTGATCCGTAAACATTTAAAGTGAGTATAGTGTTAATCTTTATCTCTACTCTTTCTAAAACGCAATTTTTCTACAAACTCTACTACGTCAACAGCGATCTAAATAATAAATTAGATTTCCACAAATCGTTGATCTCCTCAGCCTCGGTAGCTTAGTTGTGCGGTCGCTCGACTGTTGTTAAGCAACCCTGAGCGCGGTCAGTACTTGGATGGGTGACCGCCCGACCGTTGTTCGGATTCCACGTAAAACTGTACGTCCCTTCCCTTCTTACCTTACTAGGTGTTAGGGTTTATCCCACCCGGGATGGTACCACCGCACTGAATGAAACGTCGGTCGAAACAGCAATGTAAATAGTTAGTGTTTTCCGTCCAGTTCAGTGTAGCCGACATGAAATGAAGGGAAGCACCGACATCACCTAGTAAAGGAAGCCCCTGGTTCACCCGGTGTTATGGGCTGACATCACGGATGTAGGTAGGTGATGTAGCCAACCGTGTCAACCATAAAAAAAAATAAAAATAATAATTCACTCTCAATCGTTAATTATGATTCCCCTCCGATCTAACCAAGCGTTCAACAACGTCGGCAATGTTAATATCAACCTCCCAATTCTGCTGTCCCTACCTTCTCGTCCGCCTACACAAAGTAGAAAACGTTGCCGACAAAGCATCTCTCCCGAGGGACCAATTGCACTCCTCGCATCCTTGAACCCGGACTATGCCGATAGTTCATTACATGACTTACATACCGTGTGGGGCCGGTACTTAAAAATAATATCCCCACTGCATCTCTCCCCATGCATGTCGTAAAAGGCGACTAAGGGATAAGGACAAGATGCCGTGCTAAAGGGCGACAGGCTCGCCACCTCTCACCTTGGCACGGTACTTCCACCGAGTCATGCAGCAGGTGGGTCTTCGTGCCTTACTTGCTGCTTGATCGATTTAATCTTGTTCGAATACTTTGCGAAACGTGGTGGTCGGTGTTGTGCTGTAATTGACCAGAGTTCTTGCAGCACAACACCGATTACTCTGCTTACCCAGATTATCGGGATTCAGCGTGTGTGATATGTACTTACATACATTTAAAACCCAAGTCCAAGAACATGGCGGTTGCTCCCGCAGAGGGTTCGAGCATTAACAATATTCGGGATTTGGGCAATTTTCCATTGTCCCAATTCGATTACTTTTATAATAAATCTCGTAGTCATCTATTTGTAAATCGCTGAATTGTTCCATGTCGTCTTCATCACTGGTCTTGGCCATCTAGCAGTGGCGGCTGGTGACTTCAGTGACCGGTAGTGCGCTAAGTACCTACCTACTTAAATACCAAATTTCCCAACACATTCCCGTCATGTTATTTTAAGATCGGGACTTCCGAATTTTTTAAACGCCTGCGTTTTAGTACGTACCTTGTATGAATATTCTCAATATTCAAGACCCTCAATGAGTTGCAAAAAAAAAAAATACAAACAAGTTTTTTAACTTATTTTTAATACCTTTATGAATACACCCATAGACCACAACACTACTGCAGCTTTCAAAAAGAAAACAGTAGTAATGTCCCAAAAATGCTTCAAAAAATATATATAAAAATTAAAGCATTTGAAAAGTAGGAATTGAACCCGCGATCACCTGATTGTAAAGCCTTACCTTTAACCAACGCTTAGGCAAATATCGGCATCACTTAATTCACAGTATCACGTGACAGAAAGCACAAAACCTAACCATATCCCATTTTAAATATTCGCGCGCTAACGGGTATGTGACATCATCACATCACATGACAGCGCGAGCGCGCTGACTCGCTTCGAGGTAGACGGTTCGCTTTGAGGTAGACGGCAAAGAGTTTGTAAGACGGACTCGTGCAAAACGAATCGCTCGCGACGCGACGTGTCGCACGCGCGGGCATTCACGATATAGCGTCCTTGTTTGGCGCTCGTGCGCCGCACGCAGAACTCCTTTCGGCCCATACTGTTTCTCTGAAGTATCTTCTGTCTCACGCGCCAGCGGTGTTTTGCCGATCCCAATACATTCAGTATGGGAGACCCGTGTGCGATTTATATTCCGCACGGCGCGCGCGTTTACTCGCAAAAACGTGCCTTGGCATCTATAAAATAAGGTCGAATTCACATTCGTATTTATTTGGAGTACGATCTTTATGGTTTTAATGTAGTATGTTGTAAGGTATTATTTATTTTGAGTGAAGTGAAGACTTCTCGTGGTATGGTAGTGCGGCGCACGAGCGCACTTTAGGACCAGCCGCCAGTGCCATCTAGTAAGTACGGAGGCAAATGGCCGCCGCGCCGTCTGCACCGCGCACGGCACGCGTCATTCGCATACCCGACCTAATGCGGAGGCTGTTATAGTTATTATAAACCCAAGCGAAATGTTTTGAATATCATCACGTTTTATATTTCACAAGCTCCGTAGTACATATTTCCACTTCTTCATAAGGCCAGTTCGTTGAACCCGAACTACTTCGTCCTGGGGGCTGATTCACTACAAGCCAGCCAAAACGTATATCGTGTGAACAATGTATGTAATTTTGAGTAAAATTTTGACATTGCGATCAAGCCGGCGAAAACGTACATCGTGTGAACGTATGTAATTTTGAGTAAAATTATGACATTACTGCGATCAAGTCACCCAAAACGGACATCGTATAAACAACGCATGTAATTTTGAGTGAAATTGTGACATTGCGAATCAAGCCAGCCAAAACGTACATCGTTTGAACAGCGTATGTAATTTTGAGTAAAATTATTACATTTATATTTCAAGTAAATTAAGTCCCAATCTATACGTAGCGCTTTTTTACAAGCGTTTATTCTGTCTTCACCTGTTAGTTTTTGGTCGTTAGTATAGTTAGTGCAATATCTTAGTGCAGTATCTTGCAAGTGAATTTTGAACCAGTTCCAAACAACCGATTGAGCTGAAATTTTCCACATACTTTTGGTGTTGGTGACACCCTCTGTAACAATAATGTGCACTTTAATAAGATTTAAAAAATGTTGAATGTGTTACTGACGCAACCTTGTCTTTTTTCTCGAAATACGTAGGTAGGTAGAGATCGTCTATTCTAAAAATGAAAGCCCCTCCACAAATCTTTATTGTTTCAATGTGAGAGAGGAAATACCTATTGCATCAGTTACTTGTGTGCGTGCGGCGATTTTACGATTCGCCCGCACAACTAGTAAGGTCAACTAATCGTGCGATCAGTGCATGTAATTGCCTTTGTATGGCGGAGAGCTCGCGCTTTGTATGGAACGACACGTCCGCTCTGTCGTGCGGTCGGGTCATTAATGCACTAGTTGGCCACAACTCTTTTCTAGCTCGCCCACCAGATGCGCCAGTCGCAACCACCAGAATTTCCCCAGATTTTCAGAAATACTCAAAAATAAAAAAATTATAATATATAGAAATAAAAATAGAATTTTGTTATAGACAGAGCAGAAAGCACCGTTTAAAAAAGGGAACCTAACCTAACAAAATATTTTTAGACCAATAAACATGACAATATGTAGGTATGTACCATGGAGGGTTGCCGATGTCCGTTTTTGGACAGGTCAGTCCGGTTTTTGAGGCTGTGTCTGGTCTTCAGAACAATGAAAACCCGGACAAACGTCCTTTTCAGGGTCTTCAAATGAAAGAGTAGGTACGATTATTTCCAAACAAATCAATATATTATACCTATTAATTATTATCACTGCAATCACAGGACAGATGGTTACATACAAAATAATATTATTAAAATAACACTTGAGATTAGTCTTCTTCTAAAGAAAAAAGCGTCTCAGCTTCTTCGCATGGAATGGGTGCAGCATAAACACATTTGGTTCCAATTTTGTTTAACAGTTCCTTGGGGAATGTGTACGTGTTTGTAACACTTTCCTTCTCTAGATAATCCAGCACGTATTGCATGCAAGGGATGATAAGAGCGGTAGCCGACCGGACCGACCGACGGACGACAACGACAGTCAGGAGTTCAGGACTCAGGTCCCAGGTCAGTCGAGCGAGAACCATAGATTCTTTCTCTTTGGCTAAACTAGATTATTTATTTAATTCGCCACATTCATCGATTAAAAACACTAAATTTGTTGCACAATCACTAAAAAAATCTGATCAAACCACCATACTAAGCACTAGACCCTAGATCGAAAATTTGGCCACCAGACGGGATTCCAAACCACCAGATCTAATGGCGCTAGCACTAAGTTGGCAACACTGGTTGGCCAACAGATCCGGCTAAATCTAGCCGGTGAATGAATAAGACTGAATGACCAATGACAAAGAATAAATTTGTGTGTATTGCCACGTATTGCGTCTGTAAACCTACTGTGCATATGAGCGTAAACAAAGTGGAGTGGCGTTCATTTTAAGTTTAGACGATCTCTACTCGATTCTTGATTTCTGCTTGTGAATTCGCCTCTTGGCTTGGAATAATGCGACGGCTGAAAATTAACATTTCTCACCTACCAAACGGGCCCGAGTGGAAAATGTTAACGACCCCTGTGAGCTAGGGTTGCCAGCTCCCATTTCGTACTTTAGGGAATTTGTTGAAGTGCGGACTAAGCGCTCCAGTATTTCTTTTATCTTCCGCACTGCGAAACTCTGGAATGCACTTCCTCCCGATGTGTTTCCTTCAGTGTATGACTTAGGATCTTTCAAGAAAAGCGTAAGAAGGCATCTGTCACGCGGCCGGCACGCCATTCGCAGCCCCCGTTCTAAACCGAATGCTTTTGGGCGTTGTCGGCTCAACAATCCATGCTGACGGCGCGGAGCCAAGTGTCTCGCGTATCAATAAAAATAAAAAATAAGGGACCAAGGATATTTTACACCATTTTGTCTTAAAAAAAAACTTTCAAGCATCATTCTTTAACGTAATCTGCGGGCACGGCAATGCCCTCGCCGAGTTGAGCAAGCACGGCCGTACCATCCTTTTCTCGATTTATTAATACGGCTAGGAAGCTTAATTTTATTTCTAACCATGCTTGATCTTGAGATGCCCACTATTCTCGTTTTAAAAATATGCCACACAATCTACTTCAGTGGCTGAAAATTGGGAAGAAGTCCTTTGGAAGTTTTGAAAGAGAGGGCGCGTCTGACAACCCTACTGTGAGTGAGCCGCACGCAAGTATAACGGGCGTTCGATGAAAGGTGCTCTACCGCTGGAGGAATATTATTGGAGAGGGTGTGCGGCGGCATTTTAAAAATGCATGACTTTTTCACTGCAGCCACTGAGTGACTGCAGGCGATAACGGGGGGATTCTCTTGTGTGGATAAATAATTGTTGAAAGTTTTATTTATAAGATAGATTATTTGTATTTCCTGTACTGTTTTTAGGATTCCGTTGCCAGTCTTGTTGGCAGGGACCCAAAATAAACAGTGTTTAGCTTGATTTTATTGGATTTTTAGGGTTTCGTATCCGGTACGGGACCCTATTACTAAGCCTACGCCGTCTGTCTGTCTATCTGACTGTCCGAGGGCTGTATCTGTTGAACCGTAATAGGTAGGCCGTTGAAATTTTCACAGAATATCTGTTATTATGGCCGATATAATTACAAATAATAAAAATGAGAAAAAGTAAAAAATTCACGGGGGTTCACATAGAAGAAGCTAAAAAGTGTATGCGCGCCATCTATTGAAACGAGTATGAAGCATTTTAACAATCATGAATAACTAACTGATATGAAGCATTTCATAAACACGCCATTGATGGTGTGAGTGGCGCTGACCATGATGGCGATACGGAACCCTCGGTGCGCTATTTCGACTCGCACTTGGCCGGTTTTTATTAATAGCGCGACACGTGGCGTCTAGCCATGCGTAAAGTGTCTAATGACGCCCATGGACAGATCAATCGATGCGGGGGTTACGAATGGCCTGACAGGTCGCTGGCAGTGGCCCTGGATATTTCCAAGGCTTTCGACCGCGTTTTTTTTTTTTTTTTTTTTTTTTTATAATTCCAATAAATGACACCTCGGCTATACATGCCGAGTCCTTTCACAGTTCTTACGCTACTTCCCACCATCATTCGCCCCCCTGCACACTGGTTCCAGCAGTGGTGCTGATTCCTTCTCTTTCATTCCTTTTTTTTTTATTCAATTTGATATACAAATTTTTATTTACACATGTACAATTTGATAAACATATTTTCATGATTTTATACATTTACATATTTACAATTTGTTATACATCTTATATACAGGGTGTAAAAACGGCGAGTACATTAAATTTAGGAAATTATTATTGGGATCAAGAGTAACAAAAAAGTCAAATAACTTTTTTCTGAATTCCCTTTAAATAAAAAGTTACAGTTTTCATACAAACTAATTGATTATTTTAGTGTAAAAATGATCTAATGACAGTAGGGCTGCGCGGAGGGAGGAAGAGCGGGTGAGACGTAAGCGCCTCGGACGGAGGTGTTGGCGGGAGGGGCGGGAGTTAGCTTTGTGAGTGGAGGACTGGAGGTCGGCAGGCGGAGGGTGCGGAGCGGCAACAACGCGTTAAATTACACTAGACGAAAACATACATTTCAAAAATTCATATCTCGAAAACTAGACACTTTAGAGAAAAACTTTATTTGCTTTTTTGTCTAGGAAAAACATGAGGATTGCGCTGGCTAAATTAATGTACTCGCCGTTTTAACACCCTGTATAGTAGATACACACAATGAAAATAATTAAAATGTACTTTGTATAGTGCTATTCGTCTATTTACACGAGAAGTTGTTTTTCTTAGGTGCTGTGTTCATTCTATTTATGATCGTTACCTATTACTACTAATACCAAAAAATATATACTTACACTTATCATTACATTACCGTACTAGTTACTATTACTTATGGCCAATATCTATTGATGACTATCTTGCTGGGACCTTGGATTAAGAATTTTGGACTTAAGAGTTTACACTGTCATTTTTACAGACACTGTTCTTATTACTAACAATTTGTTGAAATTACACTGCTTGATTCATTGAAATAGTTACATTAAATACCTACATTTTTCAACTACTTTGCTAATAAATTAGAGATAGCACAGTCTGCCTCTTGCCAACCTGTCCCAGAGGGCTCTTTCCGGGCAGTCGCGGCTGTATGCGGAGTGGCGAACCTGATCCGCGGAGTGAGACTTGGGGCTCTTCTTGCAGTTAACGCAAGAAGGCTGTCCCCCCTCTAGTCTCACTTCACAAGCCGCGTTCTTGTGAGGACCGCCGCAGTACGTGCAGGCCTGGGCCTCGGCTTTGCACACTCGTGTAGTGTGGCCGTAACCGAGGCACTTACCGCACTGAACGAGGGGTGACTGGTCGTAGACGGACACGACCCGAAAATGAAGATATAGCCAGCCATACTCCACCATTTTCTTATGTAATGGAGGTGATGCCTCCATTACAATATGGCAATGTTGTATGTTTCGGGCTGGCCTTCTATACTTCACTTTCATTTCGCGTCCGTCCTCCTCGCTCAGCAGAAATTTGTTCTGCGAGACGAGGTGTCCGATCACCTCCGCGTCAGTCAGGTCTTTCTGCACGCCAGTGAGTACGACGAGAGGGTTCCTCGTTCGGGCCTCCTCCACATTCAACTTCGCCGAGACAAGAATATCACGCACCTTGGCCCTGGTTTCCGAAGTGTCAAGACCAAGTACCACCTTCCTGTCTCGGGCTTTACGGAGGAGGTTCACTCCGACGCCCAGCTCGTCGACCTTCACCGCCGCAGCGATCCTCCCAATCACGGCCTCCGCGGTGTCAGCGACGTCCTCCGAGGACACGATGAGGGCGTGGCCACCGGCACCAGGCCGCCTGGCCGCAGGCTCAGACCGGACAGCAGACACCACGTCGGCATACGAGCGCGGGGCTGTAGACTCAGCCGAGGCACGCATGGCCTCCAGTTCCGTGTGAACTTTCTGGAAGCCATTGTCCAGTTCGCTCCTCAGCCGGTTGACCTCCCCACACAGCTCAGCGACGTGCGCCGCCGTCGTCACCACCTCCCGCGAAGTCCCCGCATCAGGCCCGCCGGTCCCGGCAGCTAGCGGCCCCCGTTGGGCTGGACTCATTTCAAACGCGAGGAAGCTGCGGGTGCTTACAATCTCCCTTTTAATAAGCTCCACATTCTCCTCAAGCGCTTGTTTGCTGGAGGTCAAGGCGGCCATCTCCCTGGAGTGTTTCCGCTCCAGGTAGAGGGCCTCCTTGACCTTTTCAGTCCGAGCCCGTTCGCACTCGGCAACAGAGCGCGCCCTGGAGTCAGCAAGGCGAAGTATTATGCCGTACATACCTTGCATACAGTCCGTGACAACCTCTCGGATGTCCCTTTTCAGGTTTCCGGACTGCTCCAGGGCAAACTTCGCCTGCTGCAGGAGCCGGTTGGCCTGCTGCGGAAGCTCATTGATGAGGGGGGTTTTGTTGCGGGCGGAGAGGGAGCAAGACGAGGCGATTGAGCGGTCTCGAGTGGGAGTCTCGACACCTAGGTCCGAGGCACGCCCGAGACTATCGCCCCGGTTTGACCCCTCCGCGTCAGACTCCTCCTCGGGGGGCCGCAACGAGGGTATCGGCCACGTCGGTGCAGGCTGCTCAGCCAGCGGCGGCGCGGGCGTCTCAGCTAGCGTCGGCGCAGGCGTCTCGGCAAGCCGGACGTTCGCTGCCCGTACAGGCGGCGGCGAGGCCATCGAGCCGGCAGCCGAGGACCCAGCGAGCTCGGAGGCATTCTTAACCGCCCGGTGAAGCAGCGATAGTTGGGGCGAGGGTTTGGAGGGAGATTTGAAGGCAGGTATGGGAGGGATGGGCCCGATGTCGGCCAAGGTGACAGCTTTTGTCTTCGACACCTTGTCGGTTGGTCCGACTTTTTTGCCACCCCTCACTCCGGCGGCCCCCCCCGGCCCCACCCCCGCCACTGCAGGCCTCACTCGGGGCACCCGTGCCCTGCTTGCCGACACGTTGGTCCGCATCGAGCCTTCAGAACCGCCGCTACCGGAAGAAGCAGACATAATTACTACTCAATTATACCAAAATATTCAACAAAAATGTCAACAAACGCAAAATATGAAATATCTATTAAATATTCGTATTAAATTAGTAAATATGTACACCACCAGATCCGGCTTGACGAGCTCTTTCTAACAAGTGGTCACACACCCGGGTTATAGAGATCCACCAAACTTCTAACGAAAGAAAGAGCTTAGTGGATGTGTCCGGGTCTCAGTGTCAAGATTTTTAAAAGAGCTCGTCGACACAAATCAGCGACTAATTGCCACGACTTTAACCGCACGTCTTTTGTTCTGGTATCAATGCGCTATGGTCCACATGAAGCCCTCGGAACCGCCGCTACCGGAAGAAGCAGACACAATTACTACTCAATCATACCAAAATATTCAACAAAAATGTCAACAAACACAAAACATGAAATATCTTTTTATTATTCGTATTAAATTAGTAAATATATGCACCACCAGATGCGGCTTGACGAGCTCTTTCTAACAAGTGGTCACACACCCGGGTTATAGAGATCCACCAAACTTCTAACGAAAGAAAGAGCTTAGTGGATGTGTCCGGGTCTCAGTGTCAAGATTTTTAAAAGAGCTCGTCGACACAAATCAGCGGCTAACTGCCACGATTTTAACCGCACGTCTTTTGTTCTGGTATCAACACGTAGGCGCAGAGACAACAATTAAGAATAAATTTTAAAATCACGATGTCCTCGATCTAGTTTTTAAGCTATAGTCAGTTACATATTACAAAAAAATTTCAAAAACACAAAAATCACGATAGATCCGTCGGCGTAAGTCCGACTTTGACCAAACTTTCAGGAGATGTTAACAGCAATAGCCCGCGCTGAGTCCACATGTCCTTCCGACGCGAGCTGCTGCAGAACCGATTTTGCCAGAACACGTGGTTTTCGGTTTTCAATGATTTTCTTCAAATTTGTAGTCGATAAAAAATTTCCGCCGGTGCAATGTTGTAGCGCTGGCCTGAGCGCGTCCAATGATGGGTTTAAACTGGGGGGTCGTCGATCTTGTTCAGGCGGCGCACGCAGAAAACCGGTTGATCAACTTGGTAAAATGACGAAATTTGCGGTTTTCCAGTCGTAACTCAGCCGCCAATACACCGATCTCCTTAAGAATTCCACCACTATGGACCTCAGCACTTGGCGCACATGTAGATATACAACACTTGTACTTTCAGATAACTTTACACAATTTTACGATTTTTCGAACAGGAGCCCGCGCACAGAGACGCGTCTTCTTGAGCGATTGGCTTGGAACTTCTAGGCAAGCTTCCGTCCTTCGGCATTCCACCCAAACTCTGCACCTGGATCGCCAGCTTTTTGGCGGGTCGTTCCATCTTCGTTACCATCGATGGCTCGAAATCGGACGACTTTCCAATCAACGCTGGTGTTCCGCAGGGCTCTGTGCTGTCGCCTACGCTTTTCTTAATCTTTATAAACGATCTACTGTCCTTGGGCATGATACACAACTATGCAGACGACAGCACGGAGCACGAGGGCTATTTTAAGGACTGGAAGAGTAGAGATTCGCGGCACAGGGAGGCTCAACGTTCAATTGTTGATAAGGTCGATAACGTTCTCGGAAAAGTAGCTATATGGGGCCAGGAGAACCTTGTCGTCTTCAACGTTAGCAAGACTCAGTGCTGCGCATTATCTGCTAAGGTCGATCCCTTTCCTTTCCAAGCTAGTTTCCAAGGCAGCGTCGTACCTGTCTCGGAACACCTGGGCCTCCTGAGCACCACCATTTCCAAAGACGTAGGTTTCCGGCAACTAATCTAGTCTAAAGCCAAAACTGCATCCAGAAAATTGGGAATACTTTTCCGCAATCGGCGGTTCTTCTCACCGGCACAACTATTCCTGTTGTACAAAACACAGATTAGGCCGGTGATGGAGTACTGCAGTCACATCTGGGAGGGTAGTCCCCATTATCTGCTAGCATCCTTGGACTCGATACAGCGCCGAGCCAACCGTCTTGTTGGTGACCCGAAACTTACAGATGGTCTGGAGTCCCTGAGTCACAGACGATTTGTGGGTTCGCTTAGTCTGTTTTACAGATACTATCACGGACGCTGCTCTGCGGAACTAGCATCCCTTATTCCCTGCCACCCGTCCTATCTCCGCATGACTCGTCGCAGAGAGACTCGGCACCCTTTTGTTGTTGACATTGGGCTTTTGAGAACCCATCGGTTCTCTAAATCGTTTCTTTGTCTCACCGCTAGAGTGTGGAACTGTCTTCCGGCGAGTGTATTTCCTGAATCCTTTAACCTGGGTGTCTTCAAGCGTCGTATTAACGGGCTAGACATTCTAGCAACAGTCCGCAAATCTGCTGGCATGGCACCTAACTGAGCGTGGTTTCGCGAGGAGAGGTGATTTTGGCTCTGTCGACTGCACCATTGGTCTCTCGGCACAGCCACCCATGCTGGTTTACATAAAAAAAAGGTACCCGTTCACACCCTCTTGAAGGATCCGAGACTGTACTTGAGGATAGTTATATTCCTGTCGCCCTTGTATCTCTAAATTGTTCTTAGTATGCCTCTTATACCCCCAATTGAAAATATCCATACAAATGGGGCCTACGACCGCACTGGTTAGAGAAACTTCAGGGATAGAAAGTACTCATTATTAGTAGAAAAAAATCCTTATCACTCAAATCGAAATTCTAAATTATTTTCATATAAAAATTGAAAATTGCAATAAAAACTCGATGGACCCCTTTCGAACCATGAAGTTCTGAAACATCCTATATACGTGTACAGTACGCGGCAGTCAATAATGCACATCGGGCTTTAGAATGCTTTATATGTCTCTGTCGCACGAACTCGCACGTCTCTGTGCGGCAGGGACGACGCTCTACAACCGGATTGTCTCTTTCTAATAAAGCACAATATACCTCCGCGCGTACTGTGCGACATGCGCACACTAATTTGTATGACAAACTTGATGATATGATAGCAGGCTGAGTACCTAACCTATGCACAATATAAGCTGTGACGTCACGTCACTCGCGTAACCGTGGCTACACACTACTATACCATAACAATGTCAAGGCCCCTCATTGTTAGACTCATGCATGCTACGCAGCGGCGACTCCTGGTCCTGAATATTGGGTTGGCTCTGGCTAAGGAATTTTTTTTTCATAATTTCCTAACTTAGGTACCTACGCGTTAATTTATTTCTACCACAATGAGTTTACAAACTGAAAGACGATTACGATATAGATAGTTTATATTTAGTTTAAATGATTTATTTTTCTCACTTACGATTACTTTGTCTGTAGATAGGTACCTACTGGTTATGTCAAAGCAGTCGAGTTGCAGCCGACAACAGCAACGTCTCCTCTGGCACGACGACGACGAGACAGGCATACAAGCTTGAATTGTTACATTTTATTTGTACATGAAGTCCACTCTTCGTTCCACAGACAAGAAATTTTCGAGGACTCGATCGTGAAAATTTTCTTTCTTCCTCAATTTTGTTAGCAATTCCTTTTCCACTGATAAGAGTGCCAAATTACTGAGTCTCTCTTGTCCTTGAGTTCTCTGTAGATAGCTCGGTAGGAGTTTGCCATTATATTTACCAATAAATCACTTTAATTTAACAACACTGCACAGGATTCATCCATAAAAAGTCCATACCTACATAACGGAATATATGCAGCTATCAACTCAAGCCAATGCGCACACACCGCGCACACAACACACCTAGCCTAGGTCGCTAGTCGCATCGCATCGCACGTCACACAGCACACACAAGAATGAATACTCGTCCTGTGGTCGCAGCACGCACACACCCACACACGCAACACACACACCTAGCTCGCTCGCTGGTCGCTCTACGCACTCGCTACCGCGTCACTAAATGCACTCCCCGCTGCGCCAACTCGAAAGGCTGAGCAGCGGGTCCGCGCGGGACGGGGGGAGGGGGGGGGGGGGGGACATTCGGCCGCTTCCGCCTTGTATGGAATACGATGGCGCTTCAAAATGTAGCCAACCGGCCAATGAATGCCTTGATGTGTCGTCATTCGTCGTCGCCCGCGTTTGACGCGCGCGAAATTTCAAATTATGTAATGGGTGCGGGATTGACGTTTTATTTTATTAATCGTGGGTTATATGATATAAGTAATATAACTCCGATATTTTTTCACATTTATTTTAGCTTGATACTTCTGTAGTAATGGTGTCATTAATTTTATTTGGTTTGGCGGCGCCAACCTCGCCAACTGAAAGGAGTCGCCGCTGATGCTACGCTACATTCAAACACCAAGCAACACCAACAACGTGAGGACATTATATATATATTTTTTTTATGGAAACTGACACGGTTGGCTACATCACCTACAACGTCCGTGATGTCAGCCCATAACACCGGGTGAACTAGGTGCCATGTCAGTGCTTCCCCCTTTGATCGTGCCGGCTACACTGAACTGGTCGGAAAACACAAACTATTTACATAGCCGTTTTAACCGACGTTTCATTCAGTGCGGTGGAACCAACCCGGGCGGGTTAAACCCTACCACCAAGTAAGATTAGGAGGGAAGGGACCTACAGTTTTACGAGGAATCCGAACCTCGGTCAGCCTCCAACGGTCAGCGGTCACCCATCCAAGTACTGACCGCACGCAGCGTTGCTTAACATTCAATAGCGACAGTTGACTGTCTGCACCACTAAGCTATCGAGGCTGACGAGGCTATTGTTGGTTTACCTATAGCAGCGGTTCCCAAATATTGGTACCCGTACCCCTTCCCTCTCAATGCAAGTCAAGAGAAATGTGCCCACTTATAGGGTGTTTCAGGATAGGGGTTCGCAACTTCAGGGTTCTAAAGGGGTCCATATTTGAAGACGAAAAGCTCTGAAACCTTTTCCCAGATTCGGTCATTCTATAGTACTTTTTGGTGAAAATAGTTACATCGAGATTTGGTGGACGGTTAATGTCCGCCTTTATTAAATAAAAATAAAATGACTATCTTGCATGCTTAACTAGTAGAATTGAACTGCATGTAGGTAAATTCCAAACACATAAATTAGAATGGCATCAAAAGAAAAGGGGGACTGGACTAGGTCATTGCACTCCCTAGACCTAGACAGCACTGTTGCCAAATCTGAGTGTCCATCGAGTTTTTATTACAATTTTAAATTTTTGTTTGTTTAACGAAATTTCGATTTGAGTGATAAGGATTTTTTTCTTCTAATAATCATTACTTTCTATTCCTGAAGTTTCTCATTAGTAAATTAGGTTGATCGTATTATATTGTGATTACTTAGTAGATATATTGTATTGATATTATATTATATTAAGTATATATTGAATACCGGGTGGCCAAGCTCAAGTGGCAGTGGGCTGGGCACGTGAGCCGAAGAGACGACGACCGTTGGAGTAACCGTGTCCTACACTGGCGGCCGTGGACAGGAAAACGGAGTGTGGGAAGACCACCTGCCAGGTGGGACGACAACATCAAGTACGTCGGCGGAAAGCAGTGCTTCCGTACCGCTGGAGGCCGGGAGGACTGGAGGAAAATTGGAGAGGCGTATGTCCAGCAGTGGACGCTTACACGCTGACTGACTGACTAAGTAGATATTAAAACCTAATAAATAAATGACTGATAAGATGGATAAACAACATGATTGATTACCTATGTTAATATAACAAACATATGAAAATTGTTTTATTTAAAAATTTTACTCCGGTTGTACAACTTGGATCTCTGAAAATTCGCAAAGGGCTACCGTTTAAACTATAATAGGGAACCGCGGACCTATAGCATAGGTGTATCATATCTCTCAGATATCTAATTATCTACTGCTGTTGATGAAATTTCCTTGTTTTCTAAATTTTTCATAATTTGGTTTTAAGAATTGTTTGCAACCAGTACCTGCACCTGTTTGTACATAGTGACTGATTCGAATTTTCTTTCCATTTTTGCAGGTAAGAGTCCACTCCAGTCTACGCCGCTCTCCGCACTCAGCATGCCAGGTAGTTATTTGAGTGTACAACATTCCGCATCTTGCTATGCAATGTAGACGACTCAGCGTGTGAGTAATGTCCGTATGGAGAGGTATGGATAGTCGGCGTAATGAAGTGGATATGTGAAAGTGATAGGTGATGTAGGGTTGGAAATGTGCCGACCGGGCAGAAATCGAGCACTTTGGATTTCGAACGAAATATCATTCGCAGCCCCCGTTCTAAGTCGAATGCTTTTGGGCGTCGTCGGCTCAACAATCCACGCTGACGGCGCGGCGCCAAGTGTCCAGAGTATCCACAAAAAAAAAACATCAAGGCGGGGTCACCCCTGTGCCGAGGATTAGAGGCTCTCTACGAATCAGTCTAATGGCATCAGAATAATGAATGTTCGTTTGTGTTAAAAATTGTGTTTGGGTTTAAATAATATCTGAAAAAGTTTTGAAAATGGAGCCCCTTTCCCGCATATTTTTTGTAAGCGCTATTTCGTATATTTTTGCTTTTGACTGGAATTTTTTTATAACTTTTTTTTTAAATGCCTCGTAGGTCTCATTTTGTATTTCAAACTTAAGACTTTATTACTAAGCAAACTACGCAAAAAAGTGTAAAATTGACGAAATGCCACTTACGATGAGGGAAAGAGAATATGTTTTCGGCAGTCCGAACTTGTTTGACAACCCTAGGTGATGCTTTAAAGTTTAAACCTCGGAGTCTTCAAACTCGACGAGTCGTATTGAACATCTGGATAGCGTTTCTATAGTAAGCAAGAATCTGTTGGTGTGGTGTCTTGCTGAAAGTGGTTTCGTGAGGTGAGGTGGAATTGCTGTGGAGCTGTTTCGGGTGGCTCTGGTCCCTCGGCACAGCCACCCATACTGGTTTTCGTAGAAAAAAAAGTTAGGTTCTAACTCTACCTACAGATATTTTGAAAGTTGCCGTAGCTACAATGTGGCAATTTACCAGTTCAGTACAATAAGGCCGTGATAAACGCCAAATACGCAAAAACATGCAAAAAGTGCGGCAAAGAAAGTCCAAAACTGACCACACTGTTTGGCACAAACTGAGAAAATTAAAAAATACCAACATAAAATTTGGTTCCTTACCAACAATGTGGTTTGTTGGTTTTTTTTAAAATAATGAATGAGTAAAATTACTATAAAAAAAATTATGAATTAAAAAAAAACTGAGAATGTGTGTATTATTTATTACAATTTTACAATACCACTGATGCAAAGGTCACAAAGCACTGAGAAAACTGGCTTGTTGAAATTTTGAAATTTTATTATTGTAACCATGACCGGAGATAAAAATAAAACTTTCTAATAATAATACAAGTGGGTTTTGAACCTCGAACCATACTCTTTTGGTTGATTGTTGACGCGATGCGTGTAGCGAAATAAGCAGTCGCATGGTACATTATGTAGAATTCCCAAATGCTCAAGGTCGTTTCAGCTAAAATATATTGGCCGGTTAGCTCCTGTCAACTGTATGAGAGCTATTTCACTCTGATCAACAGATGAATGCTAAACGAAACTTAATTGGAGGTGGTTAAATAATGCTGAGAATAAAATAAACATGACGTGAGGAAACTTCAGAAATTAGACAGCTCTTGCTGCAGGCTAACCATTTATTTCGTAAACGCTGCAATTTTTCAACGGACAGCCAGTCTGAACTATGTTGAAATTACTTACCCGGTGTATGTCCAACTTGTAAGTGGTGCTTTCAAAATTTGCAAATAGACAACTATCTCATTTTAGCATGCAATTATTTTGCCGCAATTAACTTTCGATATTATTATGCAAATAGTACCTCTACCTAGCCTAGCCGGCGCTACCTAAATATTTTTAATAATTATTTTATTCTTGCGGCTTGATTTCCACTTGAAGCCTTCTAAGCTAAGCTTGCAGCTGTGATAGAGCCACTTCTATTGTTTGAAATGTGTGTTTTGTTTTTATGTATAAAGTAATGTTGAGAAATGGCAAACACGTTGAAATTATCTTGACACTTTAGAAAAACTAGGACACGCCGCTAGCATACTCGGTACCGGTGCGGCCGGTGCCTACACATGATCGTCTCTATTAGAGGACGATTTCCTTATCCTCCTTATCCTTACCTATAATAAAATCCAACGTCTGCTTTCTGTCTGTCTGTCTGTCCGCTTATAACTCGAGAACCACTGAACCGATTTTAATAAAACAAAATTCTACGGATAACTTGATTCTTCCCATCAACTATAGGCTACTTACTATCACGCTAAATAGCTTATGAGGTTAGCAGTGAAGTGAAATATGAGAGCGGGCGGAGCCGCGGGCACAGCTTGTTTAGTATAATTTCGTTTTTTAAAGCTTCCATTTTCAATTGTTTATATTCATAGGTTTATTTGATTTATTTAGTTTTACTAATTATGTTTGTACCAATGTACGATATAAAGCCATTTCTTCTTTAGAAAAATTTTCATTGCAATGTGAGTGCCAGAACTCACGCTAGGTACCTTCCTACCTATACCTTTATGCCTTTTCACATAACATATCGGTGATGGATTTTGTAGATTATGTTGGGGACGAATAAATTTTTATTTATTTATTGTATGGATGTCCAGCCTAAAACTAAAAACACTCTACGATGCGCCAAAAGAATGCACACAATCTGTCCATCATTCGGAGCCGGCAATCAACTTCTCCCAAACGAGTTCAACCATCAACCGACAACTCGATCCATTCCACCAACACGAGGTCGCGCCATTTGGGCGGAGAAATTTGATTAATATGTTTTCAGCAGAGCCGCCAAATCGGGCATTTGCTCACAGGGCGAGGCCAAACGATTTTGATTTGTGATTTGGTGAGTTGTGTTGTGACTGTGAGACGCGTATTTCAAGTGGCGTAATTTACGCTGCGGTATGGTCGTTCGTTCTAACCCACAGAGCATAGAACTGCGCGCGCATTACTACTGCGCGCCCGGCGCCCGCAGTAGTATTTCATGCACTGTGGTTCTAACCTGAGGCGTACAAATACATTCACGAATGACGGTGAGCATAAAATTCTGCGAGTGCAGTAGTGCTCAGGCCATGTATAAGGTGTATGTCAAACATTTGTGTTAGAGAAATGCATTTGTGTGCGTACGTGTGTTCGCCTCAGGTTAGGCCGTCCATGCTATACTCTGAGACAAGTAACTCATTTTGCGTCGTCGTGTGACGGTGTGACACAAACCGGGACATATGAAACCGAATGCAGCTTAAATTACGCGACTCACAAGTCACAACTCACGAAATAACGCTCTCGTTTGGCCTAACCTTAAATGTTCAAGCATGTATTACCTAGAACCAAAGTGCATTTATGAAAAAAAAAAAATTGAATTTGGAAGATGCTTCAGAGTTGTGTCGGAACTCGGAACCGTGACGTGACGGAGATCCGTTGTGTCTGCCTGACCCTTTGGGAAACAGGCGTTATTGTATGTTACACAGTCTTTTCGTAGCACGACAGTGCGCGTGCGTGTTGTACATGTCTGCGGTTTTTCAATAGCTCTTTTAATCGCGTAACATTTAATGGTCTCATGGTGAAAGCTTTTAAAGCACTCTCTTTCATAGCGAAGACATAACCACAGATTTTGTAAGATACCACGGAAGCGACATAGGAGTCGTGTAGGGTTACCATAAAGCCGGATTTGTCTGGACTACGTTCGGCTTTTTAATTTGTCCTGATGTTTTGTCTAGATGGATTTTTTTTAAATTAATGTTTCATTTTTGCATTAAATAACTTAAAAACAAAACATAAGCATTAAATACTTTTTCAACATTTATTTTCGCTATCCGTGTAAAACGTGCGCTGTGCGTAGGGTTTATTATTAAATTTTTACCCACGACGCGACGGAACGAAGAAGGTGTTAGGTTAGTTTGGATGGTAGGTTGTGCGTGCAAACGAATGTTCCCATTTATCTCCAAAGCGGTTTGTGTTACTAAAATGTTCGAACTTTTTTTGAAATGGTAACTTTTTTCAGGATTCTTCAAATTTTCAAATGGTAACCCAGGAGGGAACGTGCAATTGGCTGCGTGACGTCACGAGCGAACTGCCAATTAACTGCAACTACCGAATCGGATATTCGTTTAGTCAGTCATATCCTCTGCTGGTTCAGCGGTAGAACGTATTGATCCTTTGATCTCATCTTATGGTCGTGGGCTCGAACGTGGGTTCGAGCCCGTTTTGTGCACATTTTAGTTTGTACTTTTTTGTTAAACATTGTTACGGCATTAAAATAGGTTGTGGTTTTAAACCTGCTGTTCTAGAACTAGCTCATGAATGACTGTCCTGCAACCAATAGCTGTTACAGTGAGTGTTCTCCTCTGAGCCTAGTCCGTGTCTGAGACATACCCGATTCGAGTACCACTCACTGCGTCTATACTTTCTCCGGGTGAAATTGAATCTGGTGGCCGAGTGGTTTGGGCTTCGTCATCGGCTTCTCTTGCGAGAGGGTGTGCGAGAGGTCCGAGGTTCGAATCCGGTCGGCGTGTACCAATGAGTTTATCCTGACGGAAAATTTTACGCGTATCCTACACCTGCTGCATGACCGTAAGGAACCGGCCGGTCTAAAACTGTAGGTCCCAGGTCCCTTCCCTTCTGAAATTGTAACCGATCCGGTTGGTACCATCGTACTGGATGTAAGATGGCCCCACAGCAGCCTCGGCCGTGTTCTCCTCTAGTCAAGTATAGCCAGCAATCCAACGTAATGTCTCCGAGATGGCACATGTTCGGAGCATGTGCTTTGGCCCCTCTGATTTAGCCATCCATAGCGGATTACATAAAAAACTATTACGATCCTGTTAGATCAGTGTTTTCCGCCCAGTTCAGTGTAGCCGGCACGACCCACAGTAAGCACTGACATGGCACCAAGTTCAAGAATTTTGTTATGGGCTGTGACGTCACGGGTGTTGTAAACCAGCAACCATGTCAACTTCCCTTAAAAAACCGTTGGCTGGACCTAACCTACAGCAATCTTCACCGCTGTATTATGTGGTTTGCGATTGAGAAGGTTTTGAAATAAAATCAATTTAATTAGTATTTGACCTTTACAATAACCTCGAGGTGCATCAAGAACTGCAAGAATCAGAAGCAATGCAATCTCTTCTTCATCAACAATCCGCTCTTACCGACACACAATCTTCATTGCCGGCCGGCAGACTGACACGCTACAGGACAATCTGATAAAAAGTGCAGATAATCATATAGAACCATGTCACAATCATTAGCGACTCGATCATCGTCGCACTTTCGCGGAACATTCCTTTGCAGTCGTCATAAGAGTTATTCGAACCGCACGATCTTCTAAATCGGTCTTTAAAGTGTTCTTTAGTAGTAGCTCTGTAGCTCTTAAGTTTAAGTTTATTGAAGTTGAAATTGTGCTAGTTTATTTTGTATTATTTGTATATTTTAGTTGTTGCATCATTGTATTAACTTGGTTTTGTGTTCTCAGTTTTTCCACTTGTGAACTGAATGAATCACTATGTCAACCGGCTAGGCTTAAATTCAGCGACAACTGGCGCAAGCTGGCTGTCAGACGCTGCGCCTAGACCGTTTTCTTAAGATGTTTGTACCTACATTGTGTTATTGTTAATATTCTGCCTACTTACATTTTAAGAAATAAAGAACTATTATCTATCTATCTATCTATCTATCTTTCCAAGGAGTGTGCAGGACTGTGCCGTGATATATTGAATTTTATTTTATGAAACCGCCAAGGGTGGCTGTGCCGAAGAACCAAAGGCGCAGTCGACGGGCGAAGGCGCAGAGTATTGTATTTTATATCGATTATGTAAAATTACATGACTATAAACTATGGGTCCTTCAAGACAGGCGTGAAATAGACACCTGTCAGGCCGGCATGACATTCGCAACCCCCGTATGGGACCGAATGTCCACGGGCGTCGCTAGACACCTTACGGGTGGCTCGGTGTCACATGTAGCGCTTGCTATAAAAAAAAATTATAACACGCCGAACGGCACGAAAACATGGGTTTTCCGAATTTTCGAGATATACTTTGGATTTTTTTTTCTTTCGAGTCAATAGATCCTATTGAATTTTAGGCTCCGTGTTGGGAAGCAGTGTTTCTTGTAGACGGCCATATATTGTTTCTAATATCAAACTAACAGTGGTTTTCGAAAATTATCAATCGGTAGAAACCGCTTTAGATACTGCTGAGTCTGCATCTTCAAATAGCGGAATATATTTTTTTTTATGGACAACTGGCACGGGTGGGGTGGGTGGCTGTGCCCATAAGTTCAAAGGAAGATTAAGATACAGCCAATATCACCACTCCTCGCGAAATCACGCTCAGAGAGGCGCCATGCCAGCTAAAAGGCGGACAAAGAGGTCGTTGTCTAATTTATTAACACGCCTTTTGAAGATTCCCAGGTTATAGGTGGTGGGGAACACACTCGCCGGAAGACCGTTCAATATTTTCGCCGTACGTCATAGCAACGATTTCGAAAGCGATGCGCTTAGCTTGGTCCGAACCTCCATCTCTTCGGGCGTGAAATCGGCTGTGCCTGATCGAGCTCGAGTCGAGCTCAGTCCTCTAATCATCTCACAATAAAACAATAAAAGGGAGACGTACTAGCAGCAGGTGTATCTCCATTTTTGATCGTGATTGTACGTCCGTTTGTTCTGTCCACTCGACGCTATCTTATCATCTTAGTCTATTTACTGGAGCGCCTTCAGCTTCAGGCTATCTGCGCGAAAGAGTTTTTATTCTGCTGCTCATTCTTTAAAGTGCAACCAAAAAAAGTTTCATTATAATTGACATTCAGTGGTGCATGGTTTGCGAGTACTACTATGGCCGCTGCTCTGACGAACTTGCTTCCCTTATCCATCCTCCTACTGTTCGCCTTCGCCAAACCCGCCATACACTTGCGGAATACCGCTTTGTTGACAGAGGAGTTCTTAGAACTGCACGATTCTCTAAATCGTTCGTGTGCCGCACTGCAAAGGTGTGGAACGGGCTCCCGGGGAATATCTTTCCCCACTCCTACAATCCACGGACCTTCAGATCGTGGGTTAATAGCCTTTCCCCAGCGACATTAGTCCACCTCCGAGCCGGACTGGCACATTCTCGGGGGTGAAATTGGCTGCGCCTGAGGCTTCAACCTCGGGCACAGCCACTCAGACCGGAAGCAATAAAAAAAATGCCAAGACGACTTGCTCTCTTAGGTCACGAATTCTGTTTCGCACTTGAGCGTTGAGCTTTAAGAGTTGCGTCATCCCTCATTTTCTAGTTCACAGTTAAAAATGTGAATGTGCTATCCTCGCACGGTTGACTTTAAGTATGTGTTCAGGAATGGAAATATAAGTTCCTTCCTGAACGTCGCAGACTAAGAAAATGATCCATAACCGAAACCCAATTGATGCATCCCATTAACGCCATTCTCCCTTCCTTCCTTGTTGTTCGGACTCGTTCTCCGCAGGCCTTTTGCGCGTCCTACGGCCTTACTCCAACCAGCCGAGTTCTTCCAGGAGGCGACACTCTCTCTTTGGATCTTGGCACGCCTCTCGAAGTGTAGTAGGGCCTCCCAGCTCCTTCGCTCTTAGGTCTTCCACCTCTTCGCACTCCAGCCGCACGTGGGTGGGTGTCTCGTCCGCCTGCAGGCATGCTCTGCACAGTGGACTGTCCGTTACTCCAATTACATAGAGGTGTCTGTTAAGTCCCTTCCTTCCTTACATTTGTGTCCGTCCGTCTGTCCGTCCTTATCTATTGCTGACTACACCTCCTCCAGCCATGTATCATTCATTGCTTCCCTCGCGTTAGTGCCGGCTCCAAATTGTTTTGTGTAAAAACAAAGTAATACTTTCTCCACCGGAAATAAAGCCTCCATCACGCGCGCAGCCAAGTGCACGATCTTGAGGAGAAAGTCCGACAAATTGTCCAAAAACAAAATGCAACGTGTGATTAGAGACGACGACGACCGTGCACATTGACGGGCTCTCTGATGATGATTACCTGATGATTGCCCGATGGTTACTCTCTGTCGATTATACCGCGTGATGTCTATGTATGTAATAATTCGGGGGGGCGTACCGTACACGGTCAGAATGAGCTGAGCTGATAACCTTTTTTTACCCGATTTTAAAAACATTCACGGATCTAATCTAGGGGAGCGCGTAACAATACTGCACCATACCTGGTAAAAAAGGAACGTTAAGGTAACCTGGCCATGGAGCAACTGGTGTTGGACGATGGACATTCACCTATCCAAACTTGAAATGAGAATGAAAGCAGTTTTTTCTGGAATCTGTTATATTATGTATGAATTATGATGAATTATGAATATGATTGACTACATATTCCAACCTGCTCTTGTATTATAGGTATTCTATGCTGCTGTGTACCGAATTTTTTTTTTTATTGACAGCGCGACATATTTCGCCGAGCCACCCATAAGGTGTCTAACGACGCCCATGGACATTCGATCGTATGCGGGGGTTGCGAAGGCTCATTCACGCCCCTCTTGAAGGACCCGACACTGTATTTGGGGGGAAATATATATATGGGCAGCATTCCAGTCCAGAGGAAAGATCTGCAGATCTAGCTGCTATCCTTACGTGATGTCTGCCAAATAAACATTGATCCTGTGGGAACTGTACCATGTCAGTGCTTCCTTTTGGTCGTGCCGGCTACACTGAACTGCGTGGTCTGATTTTGAATTAAGTGGTCAAGATTGTCAACATACAAGCTGAAATCGTCGATGTGTGTCGAGCGCATAGAGAAGAATAATGTACGATCACGTGCCTGCTTCAGATAATTACGCGATGATGTCACGGTGATTATCTGATTACTATCAGCTGGGTTATCCTATTGTTGTGTTCCGAGTGTCCACAACTATAGCCAAGAACGTTAGAAAAGGTAGGGACATCGGACCTTCCACGCGCCAGCGTAACACGATATTAGATATTAGTTAGATATTAGTAGTCTCGGTCGCCCGCTGGCCACAAAGTGTCAACCTTCCCGCACCCGATACCCAATCAGAGCGCGCGCCGTCTCCTCCGCTACCCGCGGAGCTCGGCGACGGACGCTGGTTCTCATACAAGCATTGGACAGTCCGACGTTCGCAGGTAGGTAAATTCCAAAGACTGAAAGAAAGACTGATGACTACAAAAGAAAAATGGGACTGGACTAGGTCATTGCACTCCCTAGACCTAGACAGCACTTTTGCCAAATCTCGCCAAGACTCACTGTCCGTTGAGTTTTTATTACAATTTCCCATGTTTTTTATGAAAAAAAAAAATAATAATACAGAATTTCGTTTTGAGTGATAGATAAGGTTTTTTTCCTCTAATAATGAGTACTTTCTATTCCTGAAGTTTGTCAAGACTATCCTGAAACACGCTGTATACCAAATGAATAAATACCGGATTACTTAAAAAACAAGTTTTAATTAAGAGGATATAAACGATGATTCTCCCTCTGCTCCACGTAACAATGTGAAAAAATGCAAACGAAAAAAGGCAAACGAGAACAAAATTGTAGAGAATGCAAGGAAGACAATGTTAGTTCTACGCTCTTGCGAGGCAGCGGCGGAGGTGGCGGAGGTTCTAGGCAAGCGGCTAGCGGCTCTCACTCATTGCATGTAATTTACTTCTTATTGCACGTCATTAGATACTATGCAGGTGTCTGCCGGTCAGAGGAATTCGCCTTCGAGTGCTCCATAAACGTTGCCCGCTTTCTTGATATTTGTACTGTCTGCCAATTTATCCTTCGAGTTAGTGGCGGGGCAAGACCTTCATTTGATGTGGGCAAGATATATTTTGCGAGGCCCTCTCTGGTGGCACTAGAGGACTGGATTTTATGGATTTTCACAGTTGGAATGGATTTCCGGTATACCGATCAAATCAAACATTTTTGGCAGCATACCTTTCGTCGATAAAAGTAAACATAATCAAATTGCAATAATACAGCCTTCACTGCCTCTGTCCTGCTTTCCCATCTTGTGTCTGATAAAGGCTTTATAGTATGCTTTAGTTTGCCTTTGATTAAGTCTGAACATGTTTACTCGGGGTCTCTTTTAATAGATCTAGCTGAATATTTTTCATGAATCAAAGCTGCATGAACTTTCGAGGCGCGAGACCGCTTGGGCCGCGAGGCCGTGGGCGCCCACGTCGCCCACGCGTTGCGCCGCCTCTGCTTAGAGTGCATTTTGTCTTTGACCTTTCGAAGTTTTTTTTATGGATACACGGTTGGCTACATCACCGGAAAACGGACGGAAAACACGAACTATTTCAATAGCCGTTTCAACCGACTTTTCATTCAGTGCGGTGGTACCAACCCGGGCGGGTTAAATCTACGACCTATTAAAGTAAGAAGGGAAAGGACGTACAGTTTTACATGGAATCCAAACCAAAAGTATATTGCTGTACTCTTCATCGTGTCTGTATATTTCGTGTATAATATCTGCAGATGTACTAAAGTTGAAACAATTTGAAAATCTGCTCCGAAGTATTGGTGATAAAAATATTAATGTGAAAAAATACAAATCGAAGGAACTTACCAGAACTATTTTAATGTTACTGATACCTTATCAACAGGAAAACTAGCAAAGGAAATAAAGATCGAAACATAGTTCAAAAATATGTTGTTGATTTTTTTCATCTTACTTATTTTCATTAAACAATTTCACATAGTCGTTACGCAAAGGAACGATATACATAATATCTAATCGAAATAATTCTAGGTCCAGGAATTGAACTTGACCATTTACAGAAGCATACTTTATCTATACCACGAATTCTTGGAACGATGCGCCTACGATCCGTGTCCAATTAGTCTTTGCAACGAAACAATATTAATTCATGATCATTACCCCCATTAGAGAAATATTTGAATAACAATTTAAAAACTATTACCCTACTGAAACTCGGATGACTTCAACATCATATCAGGGACAAAAGAGTTTCGAACTGACGACGAGCATGTATGAAATAAATTATGATTGTGGAAGAGCTGTCAGAGATGAGGGGTGTTTCAGTTCAGGCAGGACCGTTACACGTGTAGATCCGTTGTCTCTGCCAACCTAATTAGAAAATAGGCGTGATGTTATATCCTAGGTAGGCGAAGGCGTTTCTTCGTCAGCTTCAATATCAAAGTTGTTCAGATTATTACAATGTGGTTCACATTTTATGTTACCAATTTAGTGGCTTTTATATGTGTCAATTTGTGTCAGAATAACTTCTGTGTGTGTTTACGTAGATTAATGTCGGTTTTAACATCTGGTGTCTCTGACCGACCTTCATCTGTCTTAACTCAGCCAAGTATTGATACCTATAATTCTCCGATAAAGTGCTCTGCTCTCATTTTGTACAAATTGAAATTGTTTATGATTCGTAACAATATTGAAGTGGGAACGGTATTTGCTAAAGCCTAGGCTTACTTATTACGATCACCGATAAGGAAGGAGCGAACTCCATCCGACTAGTACCTACCTACTACTATGTGAAAAATATCTGGTTTGAAACATACATTTTATAATTTATTTTCCAATTGCTAGGTAGGTATACCTTGTAACAAAAAATTAAACAAAAAACTTTTTGAGCAGGTGCCTTTACGAATGAACCACCAGAAGCATTTTAAACCTTATGGAACCGTGAGAAAAGCTCGGCATACCGCAGGGCTGTCGTCTGGGCACGTAGTTGTTGTTTATTTTGTGTAAGGGGGAACGTTGATGATATCTTGAATGTAATAAAATAACTGCATGTCATGCCGGTTGCGTGCAGACCATGCGCTTACTTACAAGAACTAACTTTGTTTGGTTTGGCTGGTTATGTTGTTAGTTCATTAGGGTTCTAGAAGTTTGATAGACGTTTTAACGCGAGCATCAATTTTGTGTATTTCATGTTTACTTATTTAGAGAAATACTTAATCCACAATGAGCTGGCTCATTTTTACCAACATCTACAACACCGAGCATCTATAAAAACGAAGCTAGTAGGTCGTTGATCTACAATAACTAGAAATCCTGCGTGAAGACTCCAACCTAAAATAATGTGTTTACATTATCATCATTGTTAATATATAATTGACAGAACACGCGAGACTGCATAAACAAAACACACAAGTTATGCACGAAGATCGGCCATATTCATAAATACAACTGCATGGAGATAATTTTGATATTAGATTAGCAATATTTAAATGTGAATTCCATGTATTGCTAATTTAATATTTGCGTTGCGTGCTATATGAATTTGCATTGCTATCGAAGATAAGTTATTTGGTTAGCATATCTTTGCAATGTACCGTGTACAGTTTGTTCAATATTAGGGTACACGGTAACTGCAAAGAATACGTTAATTGTGTTAATGTCATTTATTTAAATGTCTCTGGGCTCACCAGCATCGAGTGTTCCAACAGTGAGTAGTTTCTTTCGGAGGATTGCATTGTGTTGTTATTTTTCTGCGTTATAGAAGACATAATTATGACAGAATGCAAGTTTTTCCATTTAACTTTGTGGGTCAATATTTGAGATTCGGCCATATTGTATTTGAGACTTGGCCATATCAGTCGCCTACGATTCTTCCTCGCGAATATTTACTTCACAACGTGTCAGTCAGCACACTGCTGGACATTCGGCTCTCCGATTTACCTCCATTCCTCCCGACCTTCAGCGGTATGGATACGGAGTCTGGCGGCGGGTGGTCTTCCCACACTCCGTTTCCCTGTTCACGGCCGAGAGTGTAAGAAGGACCCATTTACTCCCAACGCTCGTCGTCTCGTCGGCTGACGTGCCCAGCCCACTGCCATTTTAAGTTAGCCACGCTGATAAACTGATAATGTACAGCGCCGTGGCTGCTAGCAGCGCGGTGCTGCTGGGTATGTAATAATCATCTAGTCTAGAGTGATCAACTCACTCATCATAAACGTTGACGTGCGTCTCAGTATCGAGATATGATGATGAGACAATAACATTGATGTCTGCGCTTCTTTTTGCTAGCGATCTCGAGGCGAATTCTGTAGCAAAACATCCATAATCGAGTGTCTACGCATTTCGAGTAAATTTATTAATAAGTCGCCATTCCTTACCGACCGAAGTTTACTTCGAGAAAGCGTTATTTTCGACGTAAATTGTCTTTGATTTCGGATTGTATTATAATTTATAATTTGGGTGGTTTGGTTATAACGTGGCATACAAGCGAATCTAAGAAACGGAAATGACGTCAGATTTACTAATTGCAACCACAAATAGCAGGCCATGTTGAAAATGACACAGCTGCGTACCTTACTCTAAATTCCGCGGAATTTGTGTCACGGAATGTGTGCCCTTAAAATACACAAAGCGTAGGAGCAGATAGGATAGCTTGACGTATTTTACTTAATATCGTAATATCATCGCATGACTGATGCGACCCCCCTTTTTCCTGGATTGCGCTAATAATTTACTTCCAGAAATAATAAAAAATATCAAAGTAATTGTTTGTTCCCTACGGAATCGCCTGTACGATGTACGATTTATCCGAAGTGAATAGACACGCTGACTTAATGTATGAGGCATTCATTCTCCCAGTTTTTGCTGCTACAGTATCTATTTCTATTAAGGTTACATTAGAGAGAGTGATGTTTGTTTGATCAGTACACATTCTTCGGTGCCTTTGTTTTCAAACGTTCGTACGGAAGGTGTAAACGATTCAAAATTAGAGTTTTTGGATCGACATTCTTGGTTTCCGGTTCGATTTGATAAAGAGTTTCGTGTCAGTTGATGTTATTTCAAACTTAATTAAGGCGTATATGTAAACTTCTTAGCGCTCCGTAGGGGTTAAATAAATTTGAGCTGCCATCATTGCGTAAGTCAGTGTGTGTGTGTGTGTGTGTCGCCTGTTTGGGCAAGTTTGAAATTTTTTAATTCGCTATCAAGTACTTTTCCTATGTTTACAAATAAATCCTCGTGAGTGAAGATACTGAGACGCCTAAAATTGAATGTAGTAATAGTTGTTCTGGTTTAGCTATATTTTAGTTAGTATATAGTTTAATAAGCTGCAATAAATTCTATTTAGCCTCAAGTTTGTGGTCTAGGATTGAGCCTTGATTTCCATCCTTATACCTATAATAAAATCCAACGTCTGCTTTCTGTCTGAGTGTCTGAGTGTCTGAGTGCCTGAGTGTATGTCTGTCTGTCCGCTTATAACTCGAGAACCACTGAACCGATTTTAATAAAACAAAATTCTACGGATAGCTTGATTCTTCCCATCAACTATAGGCTACTTATCACGCTAAATGGCTTATGAGGTTAGCAGTGAAGTGAAATATGAGAGCGGGCGGAGCCGCGGGCACAGCTTGTAATATATATATTGGATGATTGTTTGCATATAAATGTATCTTTCTTTATGAACCAAGTCATAGAAGACTGCCACTTCTTACGATTTCTTGAACTGTGGTAATCTCGAGGTGCTTCACTGTGCGGATGAAACGTGTCCAAATTATTGTTTCTCTCTGTTGCCACTTAGGTACGTTTGCATACCTATGTGTAGGCTATCCATTGGAATTCCTGACAGTGATTCATAGGTAGTATCTAGTATCATTACATTAGCTATTTTGGTTTTTTACCGCTGTTTTTTTAACATTACCTATGATGAACGATGCCTCTGATAATAAGTCTTATATGGTCGTGATTGCTAGGTCGTTTTTTGTTGAGCCATTAATGTGGTATTATAAATGTATTATCGAATAGCTGTGTTGTTTGATGACACATACTGTTTTTGTCTGTCTTTAACTGTGTTTACACCTGTTCGGTTCATTATACTTTTATATTCCTGTGTTGTGGGACGTGAGCTGTTAACCCGAAACGTCTACTCTTAAATTGTGACGTTGGTTCCCTCTTTTGTCTCCCTAGTTATCTTGCTATATCTTATCATCTGTCTCTCTTTCTCTCTCGTTCTTTTTCTCTTGTTATTTCTCTCTCTATCTCTTTTTTTCATTTTTTTCTTCTTTCTATTCCTATCTTCTCTTTCTACATGCGGAACTAGCTTTCAGCCTTCTGTACAATTATTATTTATCTCATGTCCCGTGACTTCTACGGGCGGCGGCATCGGCAGTGGCATACGATTGAAGTGGCGTGTCTTATAATTAGTTCATCAAGTGTACAAATGTGTTTTTGATTAGATAGCAACGCACGGCCCCGGGCTGCTGCTCCGCCCAGCAGCGCCCACCCACTCGATGCATGTAGGATGGAGTTATTGGTTTAGTTACAGGGTGTTTTATGACCATAGGTCATAAATCAAACCAGTGATTCCTTGACTAATTTGAAGTCTAAAAGTACCTACCAATAAAGTTTTGTCAGATATGCCTTAATTAAGGAGTAATTAATTAAATTAGTTTTCGCGCGCAAAATACTACGGTAGTGCGACCGACCCGACGCTCGCTACATTGCGACGTTGCCGCTCCGCTCTGTGCGATATCGACGCCCGCAATGTTCATCGGTCTATTCACACGGGAGCATTTCGTAAATGGAGTGTCTTTATTTAGTTTAGTATGGAAAAAATAGTTCACCGTAGAACAAAATGCCATCTAACTTTTTTGCTCCAAATAGGCTCGCAGGGGTACCTGGTGTGCTTTTTGGGCACATGCCCAATTGCTCAATCTGTTGCAGGTACGTGCGTCTGTCTGTGGCGACCCTTCCCGACTCTTCCAGTCCATTCGCTCCATAAATTTCTTTCGTTTGTCTCCTATCATTCATAAAACTCCATTAACTATTTACGCGAACATTCCAGCGACTTTAATTTTCGCGTCTTTAGTAGGTACACCGTTTTGTTCCTTTCAACATCGGTATGATTGATGATCACCTTAAGTTTTGTGCACGTCGCCGCTGCCGCGTCTTTAGCTAGTCTTTGGAAATGTTAAACAATTCTTTTTTTTAGATAAAGTAGTTGTAGGCAAGAACATTTTAATAGGTAAGGACGTCGGACCTTCTCCGCGCCAGCGTAACACGATGTTTGTATAAACGTACAAATTCCATTCGTTACCAACCCATCAGAGCGCGATACCGCCCGATACCACCCAATGAGAGCGCGCGCCGTCCCCCTCCCCTCCGCTACCCGCGGAGCTCGGCGACGCTGTTTCTCATATAAGGGTACGTCCTGGGTGCATCGTTGCGTGCAGCGTTTTGCGGAGCGGAGCGTGCAGCGGGCAATAAAAACATGCGCGCGCGCTACTAGTGTCCTGAGTGCGCAGCGTTGTGAGCGGAGCGGGGAGCGGGCGCTCGAGCGGGCAGCGGAGCGTGCGCGTGCAACTCAAACCAGTTTGTCTTTTCGAGCGTTCTATGGAGCGTTCAGTGCGGTCAAGTCAGCGTGCAACCATGTCGCTTCAAGATTTAAACGTAAAACGCTACCTTGCCCGCTGCACGCTTGCAGTGCACTGCGAGCACTGAGGCCAGCCAAAGAACGCAGCGTTGACCGCTGGAGCGGACGCGCACGCCCCGCCCGACGCTCCGCGCACCCAGGACGTACACTCTCGCAGTGCACTGCAAGCGTGCAGCGGGCAAGGTAGCGTTTTACGTTTAAATCTTGAAGCTACATGGTTGCACGCTGACTTGACCGCACTGAACGCTCCATAGAACGCTCGAAAAGACAAACTGGTTTGAGTTGCACGCGCACGCTCCGCTGCCCGCTCGAGCGCCCGCTCCCCGCTCCGCTCACAACGCTGCGCACTCCGGACAGTAAAGTATTATCAAAACCTCGTGTCCGGTTGGGCAATAAAGTTATATGGCTTAGGGAAGCGAATCTGCGCACGGCGCAATGGCGCAAAGCCATAAAACTTTATTGCCAAACCGGACAGGAGGTTTTGATAATACTATAGTAGCGCGCGCGCATGTTTGAATTGCCCGCTGCACGCTCCGCTCCGCAAAACGCTGCACGCAAAGCTGCACCCAGGACGTACCCTGAGGCCAGCCAAAGAACGCAGCGTTGACCGCTGGAGCGGACGCGCACGCCCCGCCCGACGCTCCGCGCACCCAGGACGTACACTAAGCATTGGATAGTCTGACGTCCAACCAAACCTATTAAAATTTTCTTGGTCCACGCCATGCACTTCTACACATCGCAAAGTTTAGTTTGTAAAGAATGCTGCATTGCATTAAACCCGCCTTGCGTGTTCCATGTTTTATGGTGTACAGTGTACAATAAGTATATTTTTAATTTGAACACTTTGGTCGTTGAATAATTTGTCGGCCGGTCTATAATTGAGCAACTAGGATGGGCTAACTAAACAATGAATAGGAAACGAGGAACAAGAAACTGCACTGGCAGTTTGCCAGCGCATGATTTTATTCTTTTGCTCATAGACTCTATCTATGAATTTGAAAATTTAAATTGATATCCTCAAGTGTTTCGCAGGCGATTGTTATATTTGTTATGAATTTTAGCTTGGAAAAATAATGTTTGAGTTTAGGCCTAGACATCGAAATTACCACATGTTCTTTGGAAGTTGACTTTGAATATAAGATTATGGAAACGTCAATACTGTTTCATTCAACCTAAAGAAGAACTGGAGCTGGAAGTACCAGTTCAAAACCACTCTAGACTAGAACATTGTGTGTGACACGTGATGGGTACATCTCGCCGCACGCACGGCAGTGTGAGTAATAGTTCCCTAGGGTCGCCTGGGCTGGGACGCGTTGCCGCATTAAACTGTGATTAACCTCGTTCGTCGCGCGCGAGCTTCCGCGCCGGTGCGTGTTATGTCTGTCGAGGTAAATCTATCTACCCGTGGTTGCACCCACCACCCACCCACACCACCACACACGCCTTATATACCATATGGGCCCCTCTTCACAATGGGCGATGTTACAGGAGGCCAAATAATAGTCCGTATCGATAGTTATTTATTTTATTACACATTTTTAATTAAGGTCTTCTCAGTAAGTACAAAAGAAATAACTAGATTAAGTAGGTATGCACGTAGAGCAGTGGATCCCAATGATTTTCGGCTACGGAACCCTAAATGATGGTCCTTCTGTTGGCGGAACACCAAGTCAATTAAACAAGTTAATTAACTATTGTGGACATAATAACTAAATTTATGTGAACTATACCTAATTTTTGATACTAAATTGTTATAAATTATCAAACATGATAAATAATCCATGTTTGATTTGAGCAGCAAGACAATAGTTTGAAATTAAAAACATATTATGCCGGCACTTCACTTGGCTTAGCGTATTCGTGTTTGTTGCAAACATTTTAGTTTTATCTCGCTCTAAACAAGCCATTAAAGGGAGACGAAACGGAAATGTTTGCCAAATATTTGTGTGCATACAGCCAAGTAAAGTGCCGGCATTACACGTTTTTGATTAGGGAGAGCATTTTGTGCTTTTCCCGGTTGTATCCCACGGAACCCCTGCGAACCTTCCGCGAACACCTTTTGGGAAACGCTGACGTAGAGTATCGTGTTGCCGACAGACCTCAAAAGTGCGGTCTAGCTAGTTAAATCGGCATCCAGGTAGTCATATTTAGGTAAAGTGTTGCGAGAGGCTCCTGCCTCTTATGAGTGCCATCCCGCGAGGTGGACAAGTGCGTAGCGCAGTGGACTTTGCGCTGCGCACATAGATATAGAACACTTTTACTTAAGATTGATGAATGAATAATGTTTGTAGTTTATAGTTTACACTTTTTTATAATTTTATTATTTACAACTTGATAGATACATAGTTTACATTTTTATATTTTACACTGATATTTTTAGTTTTTTTTGGAAACAAGAATTATTGTAAAATCATGATAAAAATGTAACTTAAAATCGTGCTATAATGTTGGAATATTATATAGAGTTAAAATCATTATTCATATTGCATAACATGTTGTAATGTAACGGGCGTGGAGGGAGCTTGCTAACACATTGAATAAACGAATATACAACGCGTAAGTGCGTATGTGTTAGTAAGCAACCTCCACGCCGTGTCCGTTGTCTGGAAAAACCCAGGCAACGGTTTTGCGCACGGCCCGACTCCGACCGTGGGAAAGTATTGTTTCGCCAAGGCCGGGGCGAGGATTGAGCGACCCTCCCGATCGGACTGTGGCCGTGAAGGAGGCCGCGAAAATAACTTGGAAAAATGAAAATGTTATGTATGCCAATCGATAGAGCTGAAAATTTAGAGTTTAAATATGTAACTGTTATTAAAATTGTACGGTTGGTTTTCGAGAAAAACCGCACGCACGCTCTACGCGGGTGCGGTGATTTTCCCCTGTTTTCCTGACTAGAGGCTCAGTCTCCAACAGACTTGGGACATGTGGGGTACCACTGGAACCGCCTGGAGGAGACGAACAGAATGGTATACTGTTTGTCATGATAGGAATCCTCCAGGCCCGAGTCTGAGGCCCGATCTCCCATAACGTGCTTAGCGCGCCACGCCAGTGGCGACGCCTCGCGGGAGACGGGCGGACTCGGCGCGCGGAAAGCGAGACAGAGCACCGCGCGGGTTAGAAAAGTGTTTTCCGTACCTTGGGTACGGAAAATGATTTTTCACCCACATGTCCAATACCTCTTTGGGACGGGCTCGACTTAGCGCATCTTTTGAGCTACCTTGGGTAGCTCTAATATTTTTTCTATAGGCGCTAGGTCGGGCGAACACTTAGTATGCAGAGAGGACCTTGGGCCCTCTCTCAGCTAAGCCCGGATAGGGAGGGGTATGGTTGTATAGGAAAACTATAGTGTTTTTCAGCCCCTATTCGGGCATACCACTCCACAGGACGAGAGTGGTATGGTTTCCTAGCCAGGTCGTTCCAAAGAGAATAAACTTTAGGGAGCCTCTAGTCGGAAACAGTAAGGCTGAGTGCCATGCCGAATGGCATATATAGATAAAAAAGTAAGCTCTATCGATTGGCCAAATGTGTATATGTATATTTTTGGGAAAAAATAAATATTTAGTCGGACGGCGCACTCTTGCGTCTCGGTCGGTCGGACGCAGCGACCTCAGGCGGCGTAGAGAGGCGAAAAAGAGAAAGTTTTTTGAGCTTTTAATATAAATATAGGGCCACCTTGGGTGGACCGGCAGTTCTTCTACCACACTCGCCTAGTGCGCCTCGTTCACTCCGGAGTTGAACTAGCCTCTCGTCAGCCACTGGATCCGTCGGAGACCTTCGTTCTTGCAGTCGTGCGTTCCACCTCGGTGGCTCGTACTTCGGTCGGGGCGGAGGCTGCGGCGGAGCTGTCGTGAGGTGAGCCGTGCTGTGTTGCCGTGTTAGCCTACTGTAGACCTGACCCTCGGGGTCCTTCACGGGTGACCTCCCAACATGGCTTGGTAGTAGGCAGCCCGTGAAGTTCGGTCTCATAGGCGCACAGCGGCCAGTCGGCTCGCGCAGAGTAAGTGGTGTACGTACACGCAGTACGTACCTAATTGTTTCGTCAAGTGACTCTCTATCGCCGCCGTAGTAGCGTTGACCGGCCACAAGTCGCGGAGTACACCGTCCGGCGCCATTGTACCATAGACGCGTATTTTATTCACTCCTGCGTCGCTCGCGCATCCGCGCCCGTCCATTCCCGTTCCTCTCCGCGGAGCGGACGACAAGACTCACGTCGGATCGCGCGGGTTCAAAGGGTACATATCCCTCGACAGGGGAGGTCGCGATCGTATTGGTAGCGGTCGCGATCGTTCCTAAGGACGGTGGGTCAGCGCCCAGGAAGCCCGCTCTGAGGGTGCCGCGCACCGCAACTCAGCTCGGCGGGCGGCTCGGCTTCAACAGTGGTCCTTCGAGCCGGATTTACGCACCACGGCAAGCACGATGTCACGAGTTCCTCATAGTCCGGTGAAGACCCGGAAAGGAGCGACGAAAAAAGAACTCACCGTAGAGCTCATCGCGGCGAGCGCCGAGTCCGACTTACAACCGGGCACGTCCGCCGCCGCACGGGCGCCCGTCCGCGCCGCTGCCACAGACGTCGCAGCTGCTACGACGAGCGCGGCGCACCCCGCCCGACCACTACGCGACGACGACACGCCGGTAGCTGACTCGGGATTCGCCGGGGCCACGCCTGGCACGCAGGTTAGTGCCGGGCTCTACGGACTGATGCCGCCGCCGCCCAGCGACGTATCGCGTCCGACGACGCGTCGCGACGACGACGGAGCGTCGCGCTTCTCGACCGCATCGAGAAGATCGACGTATCTGCGTGAGCGCGCTGCGCTGCGTGCGATGCAAGAAGCGCACGCAATTGAGGAAGAAATCGAGCGGCAACGCCGCCGCTTAGAGATCGTCCGACAGAGGGAGAGGGTCGAGCTGTCCCGTATCGCCGCGGAGGAAGAAGAGGAAATTCGTACTATCCGCTTCGAGACCGCCTCGCAGCGAGACATGGAGGGAAGCCGCCGCGAAAGTATCCACAGCTGGCTAGAGGACTCCGCCGCCGCCGCGCGCCGGCACGCCGCCGCCGCCGCCGCCGCCGCGCCGTCCGAACAGCACGCCCGCTCCAATCCCGCCCCGCCGACGCTGCCACTGCCGCGCACGCCGAGGGCGGCCCAGTCGTCTCGACAAGATAGAGACGAAATGGCTTCGTCGCGTCCTGACGCCTCGCCGCACCGCCGATCCATGACACCGGGCCGGCAGTCGCGGAACGAAGCAATGGCAGAGCACACACGAATCATCGTGGATGCGATGTCCCAGTTGCACATCCGACGAGAAGAGAAATTAGATTACCGCAATGTATGTCGGAATCTACCAACATTCACCGGAACAATGAATGAATGGATGCCGTTCAAACGAGCGTATGATGACTCGAAGAAGCAGGGCCGGTTCTCTAAGGAGGAGAACCTGGCGCGCCTGCGTCTTGCTTTGAAAGGTAAAGCGCTAGAGACAGCGAAGTCTCTTCTCGTGATGTCGGAGGACCCGGACGAGATAGTGGACGCGTTAGAAGAACGGTTCGCCCATCCCGTCCTAATTGTTAAAGAAGTGGAGAGGGAGGTGGAGGAGTTGCCGAAGCTGCCGCTGGACTACGCCGAGCAGCTACCCGACTTCGTCGCGAAGGCCCGCAGCTCCATCACACTATTGGAGAAGCTGCGGGAGCACCACCACCATCTACGCTGCGATGTGCATCTGTCGATATTAGAAAAAATGCCCATCACACTCCGCTCATTGTGGACCACGTGGGCAAATATAAATGATGACGGATCAGAGTCCAAAAATATGACTTTGCTACGTTTCCTTCGCTCGGAGGTGAAAAACGTTCGTAACTATTCTTTGCCTCCGAAGGCCGACCCGAAACCGAAGGAACAAAAACAAAATATATTTGCGGTACAAGAAAGGACCGCGAATAAAGCTCAAAAATCGACATGCACTACGGCGCAAACAGGCCGCGCCACTCCGAGCGAAGGAAATAAGTGTCCACTGTGCGCGGACCGACATCCCGTTGCACAGTGTGCACTAATGAAACGCATGTCGATAGACGAGCGATGGAACTGGGCGAAGAAAGAAGGCGCCTGCTTCTCGTGCTTAAGAAAGCACTTTATTACAGACTGCAAAAATAAAAAGAAATGTGAAGTAAACACGTGCACGCGATATCACAATCGTTTACTGCACTACGACAACACAGCTGCAGAAAAGGTGCCATCTACGCCTGTCTCAGTCGGATGTATCACTCACAGCTATCCGACAGCCGCACCAGGTCGCGGTGCCATGCCAGAGCCGCGGCGCCCCTCTTCGCGGACACGACGAACGAATCGACGTCGAGGCCGCGGCCGCAAGAAACGACAAGGCCGCCGACAGCAAATAGACCGGGCGGATCAGATTCCAATTGGAATCCAACAAGGAGAATCGTTCCGCTCGGAGACGTCGCAGAAACTCGCGCCCGACTTCAAGATCGACGACATCGTTGTCATCGGTGACCCCGCCTCGCCTCGTGACGTATGGCCGCGCGGGCGAGTCGTACGCACGCACCCCGCTGACGACGGATGCGTGCGTGTGGTCGTCGAAATCAAGACGTCGGCCCGTGTCTACAAGCGGGCGGCACGGAACGTAACCGCGCTGCCCGCCGACGAGGCAGCTTACGCCAACAGCTGCCCGCGGCCGACGGCGCGCGCAATGCATGAGAGGGGCACTCGCACCGCGCCTCGAGCCGCCACAACGACAGAGACGCGCGCCGCCGCCGCCAACACTGGCGCAGCGCGCTCGCCCGACGCAGCTTCAGCCAACAGCCTCGCGTCGAGCGTCACGGCCGAGAGCACGGTGCATGTCGCACGCACCGTAGCTCGGGCCGCTACAGCAACAGAGCGCGCGCCGACACAGCCGCGGCGCGCTCGCTCGCCGCCGCCGCGTCCGCTATGACAGAGCGGGCGCACAACACGGTCAGACGCAGCTTTCGCCAACAGCATCGCGTCGACCGTCTCCTCCGAGAGCGCAGTGCACGTCACACGCACCGCGCCTCGGGAACCTACAGTAACAGAGGCAGCTTACGCCAACAGCTGCCTGCGGCCGACGGCGCGCGCGGTGCATGACACTCGCACCGCGCCTCGAGCCGCAACATCAGCAAGTGACACACAGCCGGTCAGGGGGCCGGCTGCACCGAACGAGGGGCTGGCAACACACTCTGCCACCCCTCCTCCGCCGGCGACCGATGCAGCTTTGGACAACAGCCTCGCGTCGGCCGCCGTCCCCGAGAGCGCGGTGCACGTCACACGCACCGCGCCTCGGGCAATCGCCGCAACGGAGACGCGCGCCGCTGCCGCCAACACTGGCGCGGCGCGCTCGCCAGACGCAGCTACCGCGCCCGCTAACATAGAGCGGGCGCACGCCGCCGGTGCACGCGCACCTAGCGCAGCCCGGCTCGCCGCCGCCGCCGCCGCGCCCACCGACATAGGGCGAGCGGACGACGCCGCCGCCGCCGCACCCGCTATCACCGGGCGGGCGCACTCCATCGGTGCATGCGCACTGAGCGCTGCGCCGTACGCCGCGCCGCCCGCCGCCGCAGCAACCGCGCCCGCAGTGTAGTGCGGGCGCACGCCGCCGGCGCACGCGCACCCTGCGCTGCGCCGCCTCGCCGCCCCCGCCGCTGCCGCCGCCGCAGAGCAACGCGACGCCGGCACGCGCCGGACGACGGGACTCCTGATGCCACCGCAACAATAGAGCGCCGCACCGATCGCCGACACTGCAGTCGGCGCACCGCGGCGCGAGCCGACCCAGGCAATGGGTCGGCATCTCATCACGGCTTCACCCAGTCAGCCGGGAGGCTGAGCACGGAGCCAGCCGCCAAGTCACGACAGGAGCTACACCGGTCTTCACGTCGGACGCGGGATTAGCTAGCAGCCGGACTACATGGGGTCCAGCCAGGCGGCCAACCGCGCCCGGAGGATGGAGCACGGACGACGCCGCACCTGCAGCGGGAAGAGCCAAGCAGCCGGACGATGTGGAGTCCAGCCAGGCAGCCAACCGGTTCTGCAGGGAGACGGCGCCGTGGTAGCCCGAGCTGTCGTCTGCGACGTGGAGCAGTCGCCCTTGGGGCGAGACGTCGGCAACTACGGCTGGATGAACGCGAGCGTGTCATGAGAGGGGATCTGTTGCCGACAGACCTCAAAAGTGCGGTCTAGCTAGTTAAATCGGCATCCAGGTAGTCATATTTAGGTAAAGTGTTGCGAGAGGCTCCTGCCTCTTATGAGTGCCATCCCGCGAGGTGGACAAGTGCGTAGCGCAGTGGACTTTGCGCTGCGCACATAGATATAGAACACTTTTACTTAAGATTGATGAATGAATAATGTTTGTAGTTTATAGTTTACACTTTTTTATAATTTTATTATTTACAACTTGATAGATACATAGTTTACATTTTTATATTTTACACTGATATTTTTAGTTTTTTTTGGAAACAAGAATTATTGTAAAATCATGATAAAAATGTAACTTAAAATCGTGCTATAATGTTGGAATATTATATAGAGTTAAAATCATTATTCATATTGCATAACATGTTGTAATGTAACGGGCGTGGAGGGAGCTTGCTAACACATTGAATAAACGAATATACAACGCGTAAGTGCGTATGTGTTAGTAAGCAACCTCCACGCCGTGTCCGTTGTCTGGAAAAACCCAGGCAACGGTTTTGCGCACGGCCCGACTCCGACCGTGGGAAAGTATTGTTTCGCCAAGGCCGGGGCGAGGATTGAGCGACCCTCCCGATCGGACTGTGGCCGTGAAGGAGGCCGCGAAAATAACTTGGAAAAATGAAAATGTTATGTATGCCAATCGATAGAGCTGAAAATTTAGAGTTTAAATATGTAACTGTTATTAAAATTGTACGGTTGGTTTTCGAGAAAAACCGCACGCACGCTCTACGCGGGTGCGGTGATTTTCCCCTGTTTTCCTGACTAGAGGCTCAGTCTCCAACAGACTTGGGACATGTGGGGTACCACTGGAACCGCCTGGAGGAGACGAACAGAATGGTATACTGTTTGTCATGATAGGAATCCTCCAGGCCCGAGTCTGAGGCCCGATCTCCCATAACGTGCTAGCGCGCCACGCCAGTGGCGACGCCTCGCGGGAGACGGGCGGACTCGGCGCGCGGAAAGCGAGACAGAGCACCGCGCGGGTTAGAAAAGTGTTTTCCGTACCTTGGGTACGGAAAATGATTTTTCACCCACATGTCCAATACCTCTTTGGGACGGGCTCGACTTAGCGCATCTTTTGAGCTACCTTGGGTAGCTCTAATATTTTTTCTATAGGCGCTAGGTCGGGCGAACACTTAGTATGCAGAGAGGACCTTGGGCCCTCTCTCAGCTAAGCCCGGATAGGGAGGGGTATGGTTGTATAGGAAAACTATAGTGTTTTTCAGCCCCTATTCGGGCATACCACTCCACAGGACGAGAGTGGTATGGTTTCCTAGCCAGGTCGTTCCAAAGAGAATAAACTTTAGGGAGCCTCTAGTCGGAAACAGTAAGGCTGAGTGCCATGCCGAATGGCATATATAGATAAAAAAGTAAGCTCTATCGATTGGCCAAATGTGTATATGTATATTTTTGGGAAAAAATAAATATTTAGTCGGACGGCGCACTCTTGCGTCTCGGTCGGTCGGACGCAGCGACCTCAGGCGGCGTAGAGAGGCGAAAAAGAGAAAGTTTTTTGAGCTTTTAATATAAATATAGGGCCACCTTGGGTGGACCGGCAGTTCTTCTACCACACTCGCCTAGTGCGCCTCGTTCACTCCGGAGTTGAACTAGCCTCTCGTCAGCCACTGGATCCGTCGGAGACCTTCGTTCTTGCAGTCGTGCGTTCCACCTCGGTGGCTCGTACTTCGGTCGGGGCGGAGGCTGCGGCGGAGCTGTCGTGAGGTGAGCCGTGCTGTGTTGCCGTGTTAGCCTACTGTAGACCTGACCCTCGGGGTCCTTCACGGGTGACCTCCCAACATGGCTTGGTAGTAGGCAGCCCGTGAAGTTCGGTCTCATAGGCGCACAGCGGCCAGTCGGCTCGCGCAGAGTAAGTGGTGTACGTACACGCAGTACGTACCTAATTGTTTCGTCAAGTGACTCTCTATCGCCGCCGTAGTAGCGTTGACCGGCCACAAGTCGCGGAGTACACCGTCCGGCGCCATTGTACCATAGACGCGTATTTTATTCACTCCTGCGTCGCTCGCGCATCCGCGCCCGTCCATTCCCGTTCCTCTCCGCGGAGCGGACGACAAGACTCACGTCGGATCGCGCGGGTTCAAAGGGTACATATCCCTCGACAGGGGAGGTCGCGATCGTATTGGTAGCGGTCGCGATCGTTCCTAAGGACGGTGGGTCAGCGCCCAGGAAGCCCGCTCTGAGGGTGCCGCGCACCGCAACTCAGCTCGGCGGGCGGCTCGGCTTCAACATATCGGTTGTGCGTGTGTGCCGGTCCGGCGCAGAATGAGTCGGCCCACCGCGCCTCCTCCCTCTCCTGCCTGCCTGCGCTCTCAAGTGCCATGTCGGTGTGTGTGATGTCGTCACTGTCGTAGTCGTCCGTCACGCTGGCCCACTGCATTGGGCTATTGCGTGGATAGTGCAAACCAGAGGAGTACCTATTAAGTATTCTGTGACCAGCCAGACGCCAGACGCAGATGGCAATGGCGATGTTCGCGCATACAACTGATATAATATTTTTTTTATGTAAACTGACACGGTTGGCTACATCACCTACAACATCCGTGATGTCAGCCCATCACACCGGGTGAACTGGGTGCCATGTCAGTGCTTCCCGTCACTTCGACTTACGACTGGTAGAGTAATTTAGTTTACGACAATGCGTCGTCGACGAACTCCTAATAAGTAACGATCGCGAACGACTTAATAACGAGCTTAATAATCCTCGGAACGGAAGTTTAAAATTACCGTGCGACAGATTGGTTTGGTTGGTATAGTACGGTCGAAAGTAACGTGCCTTTCGATCATGGGCTCCTGGTACTTTACATACGAGCAGTTACTCGGCAGTCATTTTTAATTTTGGGTAGAAGAAATTATATATTTATAAGCAATGTGGGGAGAAGAAATTATTTATAAGCAATATGATGCCAGCAAATATTGAAGGAGGTGTTTGCCCGTCATTGGGCCCACTAATCCGGCCGGCTAGGTGGACAGATGACCTAAAAAAGGTAGCCGGGAGTGGATGGATGAGAAGAGCGGAAGACCGCGTGTGGTGGCGTGCCTTGGGAGAAGCCTATGTATTGTATTGTATTGTATTTATTTATCATAATGTAAAATTTCACACACATATAAAAAATGATTTTTAGGTACATGTTGGTCATTTACATTACTCGTCAGAATTGGCGATCAATGGCGATCGGTCACACACACAATGGTCAAATAAAAATAGTCAAATATACAATAAACTGTACAATAGTTATTCAGTAACATTGTCATCAAGGTATTCAGTTACCTTGTAATAAGGGTTGTTCACAAGTATGTCCTTTAATCGACACCTAAAAACAATATTACTATCAATCACTTTTAGTGACTGAGGCAGCTTTTCATAAAGTTTGGGGCCTATTACTCGCGGGTTCTTTTCTGCCATTGCGCTATGGTGCATCACGGGTCTTAGACTGGCACCGTGGCGAGTGTTGTACTCATGTTGCGAACAGTTTTTCTCGTAGCTTTCAATATTCAATCGTACATACATTATAACCTCAAATATATATAGTGACACTACCGTGAGGATTTTTAGTGATTTAAAAATATTTCTGCAAGACTCTCTAAATTTAGCTCTAGCCAAAACTCGAATAGCCCGTTTTTGATGAAGTAGGACACGTTCCGAGTCAGTCGAGTTGCCCCAGAGCATCACACCGTACGACATTATAGAATGGAAGTATGCATAGTAACAATTTTTCAGAGTGCTTCCTGATACAATCGGTTGTAATTTCCGTAGTGCATAACTTGCACGACCTAATTTATCACACATCTTATTAATGTGGGCCTTCCAATTGAGTTGTGAGTCCAGCGTGAAACCTACGAAGCATGTTTGGGCTTCGACTGCAATTTGGCTCGTCTGTGTTGGAATTGATGAAAAGGGACGTTCGATACTACGTCCACTGAAAAACAAAAAATTAGATTTTTGAACATTTAGGTGTAGGCCGTTCGCTGAAAACCAATTCATTAATTTTAGTGTTGCAGTTTTCAGTTTTTCTTCTAGCTCGTCAAAAGTTTTCGCCCATACTATAAAATTGGGGTCATCAGCGAATATGGTGACCTCTCCGTCCTCGATTTTAATATGAAAGGGTAAGTCATTGATAAATATTAGAAATAAGGTATTTCCCAAGGCAGATCCCTGCGGTATCCCTATATGCACCAGTCCTGATTTTGATTTTACACTGGCTCCTTCGATATTCATGTCAACCGTTTGTAGTCTATCACTAAGGAAGGAGCTAAATAATTTCAAGTCTTGACCTTTGACCCCATAACGTTCGAGTTTGCCTAATAATATTGTATGATTGACTACGTCGAACGCTTTGGATAGGTCGCAAAAGAGGCCCGCTACCTTATATCTCGAGTCAAGACCGTCGATTATGTTTGCAACAACTTTTTGAGCAGCCATCGATGTTGATCTTTTCGCTCTATATGCAAACTGATTATTTGATAATAGACCTGTTTTTTCAAAATAATTCATAAGATCCTCAGAAATTATTGATTCAATGATTTTGGATACGGCAGGAACTATACTTATAGGTCTATAATTATTTGGGTTCGATACTTCACCTTTTTGCTTAAATATTGGACATACTCTTGTTGTTTTCAGCACTCTAGGATATTCTCCGGTTTGGAAAATCTCGTTTATTAAATATGACAAAGGTTGAGAAAGCGCACAGGAACCTGTAGTGAGAATATTACAGGAAATGTCATGAATGTCAATTGTATTTTTCGATGCTAGTTTTTTCATTATAGTTTTATGTACCACGCTAGGAGTTACGATGGGGAGGCTATATTCAATAAGTGGCTCAGAACAGTAATGCATGGCCTTTTCTCGAGATATTGGGCAAGTGGATGCCAAAATTATACCAGCGTTAAGAAAGTGTGTGTTAAGATGTGTTGGAATGTCACACTTATTGATACTCTTTCCTGATTGATCAGTGAACGAGGGAGTAATTTCTCTCCGCGCTGGTTGTCTGTTAGACACTGTACATATATGTACGTGTGGTGGCCTGTATATGTCCAGCAGTGGACCGATACAGGCTGATGATGATGATGATGATGAGGGCCCACACTATAACTTTAACTACGTTGTACTTATACGTACTCGAATAAATAAATAAATAAATTAGGATTCCAAATCATTAGGATCGATCATTCGATCATTAGGATCCAAAAAAATTCAAAAAGGTGCTCGAAAAAATGAAACATCATTTGCCACAGGTGGTTTTAACATTGACACTATTACAAGCTCAAGTGGTAGTGGGATGGGCACGTCAGCCGAAGAGACGACGACGTCCGTTGGAATAACCGTGTCCTACACTGGCGGCGGTGTAGTGGTGGGTGATCCATCATAGTACGTACATAATGTCACATCTGTCTCCAATGCGATAAGCATAGACAACAGATTTACACATGCCACGGTCCTACCTACCTGACACAGACGACTCTCAACATTAAGAGCAGGGCATAGTGCGTGACCCTTTCCGATAGCCAGTGTTTCCAAGCCTCATATTTATTTATTTATACATAAGAAAACGTACAAACATTCCACTTAATGTAGATACACTTTTTCCTAAAGTATGGCCAATTACATGTTTCCATAATTAGTATTTTTTCATGTTAAGACCCTATTCCGCCGATGCAAAACATGCGAACAATGAGTGTTTTGGCTTATATTAAGTATGTGCCATTTGTTAGAATAATTTTCGAAACCAAGTACTCATATTTTTCAATCGGATTTTTTTTATTTTCATTAAAAATATATGAATTATAACATGCTTAGTGATTTATTTCTTATAACATGTAACTTTTGCCAAAAAAAATACGACAGAGGACCATAAATTACGTTTTTTTCCAAGAAATTGTTAAGAAAATCAAGACACCTATACAGAAAGTATTCTGGAGAAATACAAGAAAAAGACGAGAACGATTATTTATCCTGCTTGTTTTTTTAGTTTTTGTATAGGTTGACCCTGGAAAAAGCTGCTAAAAACACCATGTTAGCAATTGTTTACGACAACGTGGGGCTTAAAGGGGGTTGTTAAGTAAATAAGCTACATTTTCAGTACAATTTATTTTTATAAAGTTCTCGTTATTATTGCCTTCGTGATCAATTTTTATATTTGTTCTGCGAGGCCTGATTTCTCTGAAAGAAATTTTTTAAAATTTCAAAAATCTCGTTTTCTCCTAAAATTTGCATATCGCAGCCTTAAGGCCCTGTCAACCCGTATTCACCCGTACTCCTCTTTCAAGGCGCCGCCGCACAGTGGATCGACTCCATACAACCGATCGGACATAGGATTCTAAAAACATGAATTCATTATTTTTCAAAAACAAATGATGCCAATGTATTCTAATAAATTATTCACGTCGAAAACGTTCTTACTCATTTTGCGATTAAACTTAAGTTTTGAAAGATATTTGAAGAAAACTGATTTCATTGTATGGAAAAATATTTAAAAAAATTATTTCTCGCGATTTTCGCCTATTTTCAAAATTTAATGACAATTATAATTTTTAATGAGATATTTTCTAAATATCACCCAAACATACTTACTACGCCAACCAACGCCCTTTGGAGTTACGAGGCAGAATATGGGTTTTCCTTATGTAATGTTTTATTTTTCGATGTCGCACTGCCACAAAACGTGAACAAACACCACATACTTAGGCAGAATGTGCACTTACAGGTACCTCATCACCCCCCCCCCCCCCCCCCCCTCTCCCTCCACCCACGTACCTACAACTTGCGCAAAACGCTGTGGAGTGTGAAGTCTCGCTCTACCCATCGCACGTAACGTACCTACCGCTTCTTAGTCGCGCAGTGAGCTTTGTCACGCGCGCACGCGCATTTCGTGTTTCCGTTCGGATTGAGTTGTGTTTATTATGGCATTCCGCAGTTTTGTAACTTACTTGGACCTTTATGTTGCTTTACGCAACCATGGAGATATCCGCGATTACCAACATTTGTGCAGTGTTTGCAAAATCAGATTTGAACTTGAACCTAAGTGAAAGTTTCGAGCAACATGAGTTCGAAAAATTGTGTCGTAATTTCTGCTACCGCGTGTGTTCAAAATGGAGAGCTTCGGGTAACAGTGCAGAGAAATTCAAACAGGAGAATTCTTCGTGGCTAGCTAGAGTCTGAAACCACGAAGTCACAGATTACTTAATACAGATAAATCACTCCATAGAAAAAGTTCCATACCTACGGCTTTAATAGCCTACAGTTTTACGTCGCCAGTCGCTGCGTGCGAAAAAGTACCTAAACGAAAGCGCGTAAAGTGATTATTGCTTTGCAGCCGCGTGACCTTGAAGCAAACTCGGTGACGCTAGGGCTGCTACTTTCGATAAAAATATAAATTCATTACACAATATAATATTATAATAAAGAGGAAATATGTGTGAATGTTTGTTCATGAGCTACAGCACATATTTAAAAATGTTTTTACTGTTAGATAGGCACCTATATTTTTTTTGGTTTAACATATAGGCTACTTACTAGCTTTTGCCCGCGGTATCGCCCTCGTTAAAGTATATTAAAGAAAGAAATTAGTTCGGCCCGAAAATGCTTCAGGTAATCCTACCTACTACCCCTGTAATGTTATTAAATATTTATTAGTGATATGAATAGGTAGGGCTTCTAACTTCGAGGAACAGAGTAAAAGATTAGAGACTTCCTTACGACGAAATTATAATATTATTTTCGTTCCTGGGTACGAAAATAATATTCATGGTGTTTTAATTGCGCGATTTAAAAAAAGTGGCCGCCATTTTGAACTTTTTAGTTACTGGACCGATTGCTTTCAAAATCGATATCTGGGTGTCTGTGTGGGCTCTGAATACGAATCCGTTGTAAAAATTAAAAAAAGTGGCCGCCATTTTGAACTTTTTAGTTACTGGACCGATTGTTTTCAAAATCGATATCTGAGTGTCTGTGTGGTCTCTGATTACGAATCCGTTGTCAAAATAAAAAAAAGTGGCCGGCATTTTGAACTTTTTAGTTACTGGACCGTACTTTTACTGTACTAGTTACTGGATCGTACCCAGGAACGAAAATAATATTTTAATTTCGTCGTAAGGAAGTCTCCAATCTTTTACTCTGTTCCTCGAAGTTAGAAGCCCTACCTATTCCTATCACTGATAAACATTTAATAACATTACAGGGATAGTAGGTAGGATTACCTGAAGCATTTTCGGGCCGAACTAATTTCTTCCTCTAATATACTTTAACGAGGGCGATGCCGCGGGCAAAAGCTAGTAAGTAGCCTATATGTTAAACCAAAAAAAATATAGGTACCTATCTAACAGTAAAAAACATTTTTAAATATGTGCTGTAGCTCACGAACAAACATTCACACATATTTCCTCTTTATTATAATATTATATTGTGTAATGAATTTATATTTTCGAAAGTAGCAGCCCTAGCGTCACCGAGTTTGCTTCAAGGCCACACGGCTGCAAAGCAATAATCACTTTACGCTCTGTCGTTTAGGTACTTTTTCGCACGCAGCGACTGGCGACGTAAAACTGTAGGCTATTAAAGCCGTAGGTATGGAACTTTTTCTATGGAGTGATTTATCTGTATTAAGTAATCTGTGACTTCGTGGTTTCAGACTCTAGCTAGCCACGAAGAATTCTCCTGTTTGAATTTTTCTGCACTGTTACCCGAAGCTCTCCATTTTGAACACACGCGGTAGTAGAAATTACGACACCATTTTTCGAACTCATGTTGCTCGAAACTTTCACTTAGGTTCAAGTTCAAATCTGATTTTGCAAACACTGCACAAATGTTGGTAATCGCGGATATCTCCATGGTTGCGTAAAGCAACATAAAGGTCCAAGTAAGTTACAAAGCTGCGGAATGCCATAATAAACACAACTCAATCCGAACGGAAACACGAAATGCGCGTGCGTGCGTGACAAAGCTCACTGCGCGACTAAGAAGCGGTAGGTACGTTACGTGCGATGGGTAGAGCGAGACTTCACACTCCACAGCGTTTTGCGCAAGTTGTAGGTACGTGGGTGGAGGGGGAGGGGGGGGGGGGGGGGGGTGATGAGGTACCTGTAGGTGCACATTCTGTCTAAGTATGTGGTGTTTGTTCACATTTTGTGGCAGTGCGACATCGAAAAATAAAACATTACATAAGGAAAACCCATATTCTGCCTCGTAACTCCAAAGGGCGTTGGTTGGCGTAGTAAGTATGTTTGGGTGATATTTAGAAAATATCTCATTAAAAATTATAATTGTCATTAAATTTTGAAAATAGGCGAAAATCGCGAGAAATAATTTTTTTAAATATTTTTCCATACAATGAAATCAGTTTTCTTCAAATATCTTTCAAAACTTAAGTTTAATCGCAAAATGTGTAAGAATGTTTTCGACGTGAATAATTTATTAGAATACATTGGCATCATTTGTTTTTGAAAAATAATGAATTCATGTTTTTAGAATCCTATGTCCGATCGGTTGTATGGAGTCGATCCACTGTGCGCCGCCGCTTTCTCTGATTGGAGTAGGACGTAACACAATCAATCAAAAATTAGGTTTTAATTTTTTTATTACAAAACTAGGGATCTAAACAAAAAAGTAAAAAGCTACGGATTTAGATATATTATATATTCAACAAATAAAATATATTTTTTCCAAAACCTTGATTTGGTCACGTTAGCGTTGCCTAAAATACGTTTTTATAACTAAATTCAGAGGCATGTTCATTATTTTTTTCTATCGAAGCGAAGTTAATCAAATCGTGTTTTCAAAAAGCTATCGATCTGCGCTGATAGATGAAGTTTTACATATATTAAAACTGAATCTGTCAGGTAAGTAGTATTGGCGGTACACTTCTTGAAATTCGAGTCAGACGCAGTCTGACATCACCTTTCTAAAGGTGTGTGGTGTTTTATATGCAGTCTATAAAACTTAGCTACTTTACTGTTGTGTTGTTGTGACTTGTGTGTGTGTCACAAACTTCAGTAATGGCCGCCACATTAACTGTCATTATCGTGGCCGTCTTGTTTTACTCTCCATTAGCGTGTTTTGAATTCGTTTTTCGACTTCAAAAGTTGTTGAAATGTTAAACGTTAGAGCCGAAGCTGTTGTAATTATGGTTCTTGATTGCTTGCTTAACGCTTAGAGAACTTCTCATTTAGTGAAATATGTTGTGACAATCTGTAGAAAAACATTTATGATCATCAAACATAGAAGTATCAAACTTTACTATGGCACTGTACGCCAGATATAGGTAATGTAAACATGCAGAACGGTCAGATTCTTGAGTATTCATGTTTATGCTGTAAATATTAATGCTCTTGTGAGCGGTAGCATGTGAAGAAGGTACTAACAAAACATTGTGACTTGCGAAGTTTGTTTGTCAATTCTTCTTTGCATTGAATTTAGAACTGGCGGAAATTTCGACACGTCCAAGCGTAGGTTACCCACCTATGGATGAAATTATAAATAAACATACAAAAAAAATTTCACAGGTCCTGTTGGTCCTGAAAAATAGTGGTAAATACAAATAGAAGTCGCATTTCCAGAGATATTGACTAGGTACGTAGGTATAGATTTGAACGACGACTTAAATGTACAAATTAAAACTCCATCCTCTTCAGTCGTAGCACCTGGCGATCTGCAAATTGCATTTAAATTAGACGTTATCGCGATTCGCGAGGAGTGATGCTATTGACTTGTCTCTAATTGTCTTCTCCCGATGTTACTATTGGGCACAGCCACCCGTGCCGGTTCTTCATATAAAATGTTATTTACAACTTAATGGTTCCTGTCAGCTGGCAGCCAGCTTGCAGGCTCCGGAACCCTAAAAACACAAGCAGTAATGATCGGCGAGCGCGACATTACTTATTTAATTCGTTTCGGCCCCTCATTGTGTCGCTCGCTTCCTCCAACTGTCACGCTATTTTGTTCTTGCAAGTGGACTGTGACGCCTTTTCATCTTTGATCTTTTGTCTTGCCCGGAGCAATCGTGTTGTATCGTTCCACTTCGTACTGGGTTCTCCTTTCTTAGAGTTGTCATTTATTTCAAGAGTTATGTTTCGTTTTGAATCGTCTTCATCAAAATATTTCTTGGATTGTCGGAGCATAAAAAGTTCTTAAAATCTGATACGGTCTTCATTTTATTTCAATTGATTTTTGTTCGGATCGCGTGTGAAAGTACGCTTTCAGGTTTCTCTTCTCTTTCCTAGCGTTCTCTTTACCTAGCGGTAGACCCGCCAGGTGGAACGACGATATAAAGTACGACGGAGGCAAACAGTGGTTCCATACCGCTGAAGGCCGGGAGGACTGGAGAAAGATTGAAGAGGCGTATGTCCAGCGGTGGACACATAAACGCTGACTGACATACATCGATAACCTCAACATTATTTGGTTTATTTTACTATCAGCATCGACTTTTCTACTTAAGACCTTTTGGAGGAACATTTTTTGCAACAAATTGTTACCCTGTGCCAAATGGTTTTGAAGTGATCGTTCGATGGCGTTAATAGGTATGGGGACCGACCAGCTATTTTGTCCGAGGAAACCGTACCGAGGTGTACTGTACTGCATGCTCTTAAGAAGCTCAGCCAAAATGACTTAAAAAAATAGTGCGTGTCTTGATCCGTTCAGTATATTTTGAAAACGTGGCAAGAGAAGGGTTGACGTGGAATCTTTTTACGACAGCAATACAGACAGTGTGAGGAATTGACATCAGAAATCTGGCAGATAGATGTAGCTAACAATGTCGGATTACATAAAATTACGAGACGAGAAGCTTCCCTTGCGACAGGTTGACCGCAGTAGGATCAACGGTAGTTTCGATGACGTCGTCGGCTCGGCTGTTCCGGCCTGTAATTGCGTTGTGGTGAAATTCCTGTGGCTGCGCTGCGGCACGGTGCTTGGATTTGATGATGGGCTGGACTACCATTTGCTGAGCGATTTCCGTCTTTATTATCTAACTCATAAGGTTCTGCTTCAGGGAAGATGTACGCAGCACTTGAACGTCTTTCAATACGTAAACTCGTCGGATACAGAATGGGTTGTCGCAATAGTGCGTGTTGAGTCTCTAAATAGTTTCCGCGTCTTCTATCGCATCGCACTGATGTAATGACGTCTTGATATTGAACTCTGTGATGGCTACCTCTTTCGTGCTCAAGTCAATGCTTCTTGGAACTAAATCATTAATATTTTTCACTCTTGAGTTAAGTATCTATAATTTTTTCGCCGGTTTCAATACTCATTTAACTATCTGTATGTCTGGAGCAGCGCCTTGACCTCTTGTGTCTTATTTTAAACTTATTATTTATTTTCTTTGCGTTCCAGACATCAATCTGTCATGCCATTATCACTTCACAGTCAAACATCGTTTTGTTTCTGTTGTTTGGAGGTTCGGAGGCAAACTTTTTACTTAGCTTTTAATGAAAGAAATGTAAATCGGCTGTGGAAAGTCTATAGGGCCGCCGTTGTCTTGTCGGCGGCGTTGTAATTTTTTTTTCGCCGACAGTTCTGAGAGTTTTCGCATTTTTGTTTTCTAGAGACTAGGTATATGTGTTTATAAACGTTAACAACGACACCTAAGTTCGTTGCCTAACATTTACTTTTCTTGGTTAACGCGAAAAACTGTAGGTACCTTACCTTTCCTTATTTTACTTAACGTGAAATTTAACCCATCCGTATTGCTACAACCGCACTGATTTTTTTTTTTTTTTTATGTAAACCAACATGGGTGGCTGTGCCGAAAGACCAATGGTGCATTCGACAGAGCCAAAAACACCTCTCCTCGCGAAACCACGCTCAGTTAGGTGCCATGCCAGCAGATTTGCGGACTGTTGCAAGGCTGTCTAGCCCGTTAATGCGACGTTTGAAGACACCCAGGTTAAAGGATTCGGGAAACACACTCGCCGGAAGACAGTTCCACACCCTAGCGGTGCGACAAAGAAACGATTTAGAGAACCGATGGGTTCTCAAAAGCCCAATGTCAACAACAAAAGGGTGCTGAGTCTCTCTGCGACGAGTCATGCGGAGATAGGACGGGTGGCAGGGAATGAAGCAGATCGAAGTGACTATGACAATATGGTTCGTGTGTTTTTCTATCTTTTCTGGTTCTTTTGTCGGAGGATGTTCTAATCATGGATCCCCATGTAGTCCCAAAATAGATCAGATCAAAGAAGGCTCAATGAAGACGCTTAGCTCAGGTTAATTGATGCAATTAAACTTCCTTCGTCTTGGTTTAATGAGATGAACCGGCGCGTGAAGTAGATAATCGTATGTGTAACGTCGTGTCACGTGTACATAATCCATAATGTCTTCTTTGTTAGTTTAATGCTGGATGCTTCAGAGCCTTCGGAGGTCAAAACGAACGGTATTTTCCAAATTGTTATTTTTTTTACTAAATAAAAAGATGTTATCGTTTCGGCAATGGAATTGTTGGGATTTAAAAATTTTAATTCAGTGTCTTAAAATAAGCAGCTGAATGAAATTGGTTTCATGCAATGTTGTAAAATTCAGTTAAAGCACATAACACCAAAAATAGAAATGTATATGGTAAGTCAAAATTAAAAAAAAAAATCTTTAGTACCTTCCTAAGTAATGTAAATTTTGAACATCAAATGTTTAAAAATGTGGATAGGTAACCTAAGAACGAAAATTATTGAACTAAAGGAAAAGCAAACCCAGCAAAGATTAAGGAGGAAGCAATGAGAATTCATGAATTCATTCAGAATTATCGTGCCTCATCGTGATTCATCTCATCCTCCATTTTCTCAGAGTTAAAATAACCTGACAGAAACATCGAGTGGATGCAAAATACAACCTTAAATCAACATGTGAAGGTATATATTATTTTATTAGTGTAACTCTCTGCGGTAATAATATTACTTCAATTTTTGCAATTTAACCTGTCCATTTTCATTGATTTTAAACTTTAATCTGTTTATTTTAAAGCATACTTTCGGAAATGTTCTTTTTCGCGCCCGGAGAAGATCCTAGCAACACGTGTAGTACGTATGATATAATAATTTTGAACTTTATTACAAAAGCATAGAACTTTAAGTAAGTTGGAGAGTACAATTCGAACGTGACTCTTGAATTTGGAACGTGCGTTTCCGCGCTCCGCATCGTGCAACATAAGTACTAATAAATAAAATAACAACCAAAGTGCAGTTGTGTTTCTATGTGAAGGTCTGTGGTGAAGGCCCTTTCTAAGGCATGCCTTTTTGAAATATTATCCAACTCATGGAAGGCCCGATTTCCTGGAGTTAAATATTATAGAGGTTATGCATGCATGCTAATCTAACGTATGAAGTATGAACAATAATTTTATTTACCTTCATCGAATTCGGATGATCGGTTTAAGAGTTATGGAGGAACAACATACATACAGAAAATATTTCTAAAAAAAATCGTCAATTTAGTTTTACTATCATACATATAGATTATAGATAGATAGAGTGTACCACCTACCTACACTACAAACAAACGCAATATCTTTCTCATAAATAAAACAAACAAAGTAAAGTAATGCGCATGCAAATTTTTTTTATGGAAACTGACACGGTTGGCTACATCACCTACAACGTCCGTGATGTCAGCCCATAACACCGGGTGAACTAGGTGCCAGGCCAGCCATGCCAGTGCTTTCCCCCTTTGATCGTGCCGGCTACCTGGGCTAGGGCTACATACATACACTACACTGAACTGGTCGGAACACACAAACTCGACCGACGCGACGTTTCATTCAGTCAGTGCCGGTGCGGTGGTACAACCCGCCCGGGCGGGTTAAACCCTACCACAGAATCCAAATTTTTAATAAATAATGCAAACAACGAAGTACAAACTTTAAACAACAAACAAACCAACCCGCTAAAATTTACTTTCAAGTAAATTTCGGGTACAAAAATACTATACTGGTAGAAAAACACAATTCCCGAAAAGTTAACGACTACGTGATAGCGAAAAGTTATATACCGACGAAATGTTATTCCAATGTTGAGAGGTTAGCGTACTACTAGCGTCATCTAGTTGTTGTATGAATGAACACGAAGACAGTTTAAAAAACTATCTAGCAAACCTTTAGCTTGATGGGCCACTTGCGCCAACGCACCCGTTTAATCTCTACCGCTAATTTTAAAATTAGTTAATTGACATTTGATAATCATGTAAATGTACGTTGCACCAACCGAAAATGGTGGCCATTTAACTAATCTCTATTAACTAATTTTTGGTTTGTTCATATACTATTAACTCCCGTGCCCGCTCTAGACAGGGTTCGGAAGTCTCCAAACTGAAGCACGCCTTCAACGTTGCCTCCAGATTAAGCAAGAAAGTAATATTAAGGGCGAAGTCTGACCACGTGCGCAGAATTGGTGATCGGTTGATCAGTCATCCATCGGGAAGCCGTGAATTCTGGTCCCTGGCCAAGTCTGCTCAGCTGAACTTCTGTCGCTCTGCACTTCCTCCATTGGAGGGACCTGACGGTTCCCTCGCTCATTCTGCCAAAGAGAAAGCCGACCTCTTAGTGTCCCTCTTTGCGCGAAACTCACGCCTGGATGACGGTGGTGCGTCACCTCCGTCAATCCCCAGATGCGAGTGCTCCATGCCAAAGGTGCAGTTTCGTCAACGCACCGTACGGAAGGAGCTGCTCGGTCTGGATGTCAGGAAAGCGAGTGGACCCGCCAGGATCCCCGCTCTGGTGCTGAAGATGTGTGCTCCTGAGTTGGCCCCTATCCTTACACGCCTGTTCCGCCTGTCCTATTCCTCTGGCCAGGTGCCATCGGCTTGGAAGTCTGCCTACGTCCAGCCGGTCCCAAAGAAAGGCGATCGTTCTGACCCTGCCAACTATCGTCCGATAGCGGTTACCTCACTGCTTTGCAAGGTGATGGAGCGAGTTATTAACGCTCAAATAATGACGTACCTAGAGACCAATGACCTCATCTCCGACAGGCAATACGGCTTTAGGTCAAAGCGTTCGGCCGGGGATCTACTAGTGTACGTTACCCACCTCTGGGGTCAATCGCTTGAAGACTTTGGTGAAGCTATGGCTATTGGTCTAGATATATCAAAGGCCTTTGACCGCGTCTGGTACAAGGCACTTCTATCCAAGCTGCCGTCCTACGGCCTCCCCTCCGATCTGTGCGACTGGATCGCCGACTTCCTGCATGGCCGCAGTATTCAGGTCCTAGTAGACGGCTGCTGCTCCGATGCCATGGCTGTGAACGCTGGCGTTCCACAAGGCTCCGTGATATCGCCTACGCTGTTCCTTCTGCATATCAATGACTTACTATCCCTTGGTGATATTCATTGTTATGCAGATGACAGCACGGTACACGGACGCTATGGCAGCCGCCCCAGTGCCAGTAAGGAGGAAGTGGAGGAGGGCAGGCGTAGTGTTGTTGTTGAAATTGAGAAAACCCTGCACCTAATTTCATTATGGGGCCAGGAAAATCTGGTACAGTTCAACGCAACTAAAACACAGGTGTGTGCGTTTAGTGCGAAAAAATCGCCATTCCGCTCAGCTCCCGAATTCCAGGGCACAAGGTTGAACGTCGATGACCACTTTAGTATCCTTGGAGTGGACTTAACCCGCGAACTCAACTTCGGCCGTCACATCGAGGACAAAGCTATGCTTGCCTCTAAAAAGCTGGGCGTCCTGAACAAGGCGCGGAGATACTTTACGCTTGACCAAATCCTGCTGCTGTATAAGTCGCAGGTGAGGTCATGCGTGGAGTATTGCTCGCATCTTTGGGGTGGGGCTGCTCAGTATCGACTTGGCTTGTTAGACTCGATCCAAAGACGTGCAGTTCGCCAAGTTAACGACTTTGAAGTGTCCTGCAAACTTGAACCTTTGCAGCTCCGTAGAGACATAGGTTCACTAAGTGTGTTCTATCGACTGTTCAACGGTGAATGCTCTGAGGAGCTGTTCGAAACAATTCCGACTTCACCCTTTCACCATAGGTCCACGCGTAACAGACAGGGAATGCATCCTTATACTGTAGAGCTGCCTAAAGTGCGGACTAAGCGCTCCAGTATTTCTTTTATCTTCCGCACTGCGAAACTCTGGAATGCACTTCCTCCTGATGTGTTTCCTTCAGTGTATGACTTGGGATCATTCAAGAGACGCGTAAAAAGGCATCTGTCACGCCGGCACGGCATTCCCAGCCCCCGTTCTAAAACGAATGCTTTTGGGCGTCGTCGGCTCAACAATCCATGCTGACGGCGCCAAGTGCCTCGCGTATCAATAAAAAAAAAAACAAAAAAAAACTCCATGTACTCCAGCTCTATCTCTGTCGTGCGCCATGCGGCAGACAAAGACAGCAAAAATTTCCAATCGCTGTCAGTCCTCCCGTCAGGGTTGGCTTGATTTTCCCCACCCCGAAAAAACCCACTGGGTTAAATTGGGTAAAACCCACCTGAAAAACCCCGAGGGTTTTTGACGAAAGTGGGTTTAAACTTTTTTTATATAATAAAGCTGTGATTGATATCAAAAGATCTGAAGATTTCGCTATAGAAGAATTTTTATCTTTAGCAACAATTTTAACAATTCTGCGAATCATCATATTCATTAATTAAATGAGGTGCATAATGAATGCATATATATTGTATATGTATAGTCAGTGAGTGATATATTTTATGTTATACCCCAAATTAATTATTTTTTATTATTATTTATATAGGTGCATACAAGGATTTATTCAATCCATTTAAATATTTAGTTGAAAAATCCACCAAAAAATATAAAAATTGATAAAGTAATAGACAATTAGACAATATAATAATTAAATCAATACAACGGATATAGCATATAATATATTATATTTATTTATCAAAAAGTCAAAAATCTAAACAAAGTGGGATTTATTTCACATGTAGTTGTTGCATGTACAGGTAAAGTCAACTAAGTTTAATCTGTTTAGTACACTTTAATTAATTCTCCAATCCCACTCGCACTGATTCTTGTTACGGAGATAACGGTACCAAGTGCGAAGTCAGATACAAAATCAGTTCCGGCGGATATTTACCGTTTTTATTTAAATTTTTATTAATTTTGTGTATTTTTTTATAAGTTTTTGTAGAATATAAAATACGTAAAATTAATTTAAGTACATGATAAAGATTTGATAATAACTAATTAAAAATATGAGAAAATAACGACTATTAATTTTTGTTTATTTTATATTTAAAAAACCTAAAAAGCCAATAATATTAATTATCAATATAAACATCGTGTTGGGTGGGACTCACACCTACATAACGCCATCTACATGTACAACGTTGCAACAACTACCTAACTGCGAAATCAAGTGAATACCGCTGAAGTATTTCATTTACTATTGACGCTAAATGTGGACGCTAGATGTCGCTCCATAAAATCTTCACATACTGTTGAGCAAATTTGCTGCGATAGGTACATGATCGATTAGCCCGCGTGGTTAAGACGTCTGGTCGGTGATGGTGGCAGGGACCGCGGGTTCGAGGCTCGCAAAAGACGGACAAATATATTTTGTATTTCCTACTATTGTATATGCCTCTCTATCGCGTTCTCGCTTGCACACACAGGTTTAGATGGAACGTGACACTTCTTCGTGCGTGCAGCCGGTGTTCATCAATTTATAAGACGTGACGTCATCACGCCAAAAACAAATGGAGTTTCCACCACCGGCGGAGGCGGCGGGGGGGGGGGGGGGGGGGGGGGCGAACCCAGGCTACCGATGTTCGGGCCGGCCCTACGGAGAGAAACCTCCGGACGATCAACGAATTAAATAAAAAGTATCGAAAGTAGAATGTCGTTGCGGACGATGCGTGCAGTGTCGAGCAGGGCTGCCTTCTGGATCTGGCCCTTGACCCAACCAGGTGACAGGTGGTCAAGGTTATTATTATGTATTATCTTTATTTCACATTTTTATAATAATTTATATTAATTTTACACATTATTTATACTATAAAAAGTAATAAAAATAATATACACAAAATTAATTAGTACTTTTTTTATTTTATTCATATTAATTAATTAATAAATAATAAATATATATAATATATATAATATATAAATAAAATTAAACCCGTTAAAATTTACTGCTAAGTAAATTGCGGGTCAAAAATAAAAGCCTGCATAGCAGCGGGCTTAGACGCGTAGAACGAGTCCGATAATCATCAATGGTATGAATGTGCGACCGCGAAAAGTTATATGACGACGAAATATAATTTCAATGTTAAAATGTTTGCGTACTACAAGCGCCATCTAGTTCAGGCGAAAAAACATCAACATTCGAGAAAATAATAAATTTTCTCGGGATTCAGAAGGCATATCCATGTTAAGATAACGGTCACCAAATCCCGGCGATAGCGCTACCTACGCCGATCCGTAGTAATAATATTACTTAAATTTTTTACAATTTAACCTGTCCATTTTCATTGATTTTAAACTTTAATCTGTTTATTTTAAAGCATACTTTCGGAAATGTTCTTTTTCGCGCCCGGAGAAGATCCTAGCAACACGTGTAGTACGTATGATATAATAATTTTGAACTTTATTACAAAAGCATAGAACTGTAAGTTGGAGAGTACAATTCGAACGTGACTCTTGAATTTGGAACGTGCGTTTCCGCGCTCCGCATCGTGCAACATAAGTAGGTAATAAATAAAATAACAACCAAAGTGCAGTTGTGTTTCTATGTGAAGGTCTGTGGTGAAGGCCCTTTCTATGGCATGCCTTTTTGAAATATTATCCAACTCATGGAAGGCCCGTTGTTGTATGAACACAAACAACACATTATGCACTTTAGTTTTGTACCAACTCCGAGACTGCGCTAGTGGTGTGAACGTGCTAACTAAACAACAATATTATACTGTTTTTAAAAGACCGAACATTATTAAAGATTTATCAGTTTTGCTCGCGGTCGTCTTCGAGCTATGTGGCTTCGGGCCAGACGTATGGCCAATCTTCATGAGCGCTCTGCCCGGCTCTGCTGCTCTGGAATATCATATATCTCTAAATACATACCATAATTGCAAATAATTATATTCTCAAACAAAACATCATACATATTCGCAAAACACATGCTTATTCAATTGTTTTATGCCAAGGGGCAATGTTGGGGAGTCGGCGGAGATGAATGAAATTAATTTGATTTAATATAAATTTAAATTTTAATTTCTAGTGGTTAGTATGAATTATAAAATTAACAATAAATTATTGTTATTACAGAAAATAAAAACATACGTAATTGTTTTATTGCTTTTGTGTTTTAGGGCTCAATTCCAAAATCACGAAATGGAACCCTTTTGTGTGAATGTGAATAGCGAGACTTCGTTGTCCGTCGAGCACACAGTTAATATACCCAGGGATTTGATTACTTGATTACAAATAATACAAGGATTTGATTACTTGATTACAACATTCCCGATTAAACTAGCTTTCTAATAAAAAAACCGTATCCGAATCGATGCATCCGGTTAGGAGCATTGACTTATATATTACTAACGTAAGGACGGGCCTATACGAACTGAGCAAATGGCATCACTTCACTGGATGTCCAAGCGAAGTGACATCCAGTGGCTTGTCAGACAGTTGCTGGCTGTCAGTCGGCCATGACGTGTTAATTGTGTGGTTGTCGTTCCTTAATGCCTCATACTTGCGTACTCAAATCGTGCAGGAACTACAAAAAAGAAAGGGGGAATAACGTACCATAGGTGCGTAAGCCTTATTTTGTTGCATTCAGCGATATTTCCTAATAAAATCTGAATTGACATTTTGTTTACGCAACATCGCACGCCAGCCGTCACGCCGCCTTACAGTACGTGAGCGATAAGGAAGTAACTTTGTATCAACGTTTATAAAAACAAAATGTGTACGTGTTATATTTCGATAATTTTTATTTAATATTGAGAATTACGTTAACTAGTGTGAATTAATAATGTATTTATTTAAGCATTATTTTTGTTATTATTTATCTCAGACGAAATAAAAAAATAAAACGCAGAACAAATAAAGATAAAACGCAGCGAACAGCGTAGCTAGGCCGGTTTTTATATATGTGGTTGTGTGGCCAGTGTTGCCATAATTATTCTCCTCAGTACCCCAATATTATAAAAATGTGTGGCATTTTTTTAAATCTAAGATAATGATAAATGATAAAGATAATTGATAACAACAAGTTGTACTTTAGTAAATGAACATGAAAATTTGACATAAAATATCAATCTGCGTCACATGGGCATTTTTTGGTCATACATAACTCGGGAACCACTGGTCTTAGACCCACTGTGTTGGTACTCAAACTTCAGGTTTCGGTGAGATCCATCCATCTGTCACATGAACTTTTGTTTTGGTCATAACTCGAGAACCACTGGTGCTAGACCCATCGTCTTGGTACTCAAACTTCAAGTCTCGGTGAGATCCATCCATATGTCACATGAACTTTTGTTTTGGTCATAACTCGAGAACCACTGGTGCTAGACCCATCGTGTTGGTACTCAAACTTCAAGTCTCAGTGAGATCCATCCATCTGTCATATGAACTTTTGTTTTGTTCATAACTCGAGAACCACTGGTGCTAGACCCACCGTGTTGGTACTCAAACTTCAAGTCTCGGTGAGATCTATCCATCTGTCATATGAACTTTTGTTTTGGTCATAACTCGAGAACCACTGGTGCTAGACCCACCGTGTTGGTGCTTAAACTTCAGGTCTCGTTGAGATCTATCCATCTGTCATATGAACTTTTGTTTTGGTCATACCTCGAGAACCACTGGTGCTAGACCCATCGTGTTGGTACTCAAACTTCAAGTCTCAGTGAGATCCATCCATCTGTCATATGAACTTTTGTTTTGGTCATAACTCGAGAACCACTGGTGCTAGACCCACCGTTTTGGTACTCAAACTTCAAGTCTCGGTGAGATCTATCCATCTGTCATATGAACTTTTGTTTTGGTCATAACTCGAGAACCACTGGTGCTAGACCCACCGTGTTGGTGCTCAAACTTCAGGTCTCGTTGAGATCTATCCATCTGTCATATGAACTTTTGTTTTGGTCATAACTCGAGAACCACTGGTGCTAGACCCACCATGTTGGTACTCAAACCTCACGTCTCGGTGAGATCTACCCATCTGTCACATGAAATTTTGTATTGGCCATAACTCGAGAATCACTGGTGCTAGAGCCATCGTGTTGGTACTCAAACTTCAGGTCTCGGTGAGATCTATCCATCTTTCACATGAACTTTTGTTTTGGTCATAACTCCAGAACCGTTGGTCTTGAACTAGGACAAGGTGTTCTCGAGTTATGACCAAAACAAAAGTGCATGTGACAGATGGCTAGATCTCACCGAGACCTGAAGTTTAAGTACCAACACGATGGGTCTGAGACCAGCGGCTCTCGAGTTATGGCCAAAACAAATTTTCATGTGACAGATGGTTAGATCTCATCGAGACGTCCAGTTTTAGCACGAACACGATGGATCTAGGACCAGCCATTCTCGAGATATGACCAAAACTAATGTTCATGTGACACAGATTGATATTCTATGTCCAATTTTCAATGATGAGGTTCATTTACAAATACTATTACACAAGTTGTTATTATTGATAAGAAAACCGCAATTATTTTTATAATACTCGTGTACTGGGAATCATTATGGCAACACTGGCCTAGGTGTCTTTACGTAAAACGTAGTAGTTTTTTTTTCTTTCGAAAAATGCATACTACTTTGTGGCAAGTCTTGCAATTTTGGCATATAAGGAACGGGACATTCGGTAGATAGAATGTTAATTTAATAATGCTTATATGTATAATAATAATGATTTTTATTTACTTAATTTAATGAAAGAACACCTATGTCTAGCAATGACTTGTCCTCCTCCTTGCAATATCTACTAATGATAATAATTTTGTTATTGCAAAAAGATAACACTAACGTCGGTACAACGCTACTTCGAACGCTAAAACCGCGGAGCGGCTGGCTGTCTGTCGCAGTTCACGTATTTTTTAAGAGATGGCGCTGCGTCTATCGACGCCCCATATGGCGAGATGAATTTGTATGGAAGGCCGTATCCTTACTTTAGCATATCACTGGTTAGGAGCTACGATGTGGCATCGTAGCAAGGAGAATACCTACGGGAGACGCAACGCTACTGCGTTTGTATCGGAGCACGGCTAGCCAAAAATCCCTACTACTACGAAAATCGAAATCGCAATTTAATCTTTTATGACGTGACTTGTCTATCTCCGTTACCCATATCGCGCCCCGCGATATGGAGAGAGACAGAGCGAGCAAGGCGAGCGACAGGTTTGTTATCGCTGGCTTGGCTCGGGTATCTGGTAGTAAGAGCCGACCGTCCGACCAATCGGAAGCCTTGCTTGACGGCAACTTGACGGGATCACTACGAATGCCAGTCTGACGGACAATGATGGTGCGGTATATTTGTGAATTTTGAAATTGTTATTTGTAATATTATTTCAAATAGTTTTTACTGAACGAATATTATTGTTTGAATCCAAAAAAAATATTGAAAAATTAAACAAGACTGTTGTTTTAATATTTTTAAAAAGTTGTACTAATAATCAGTGATAGGAATAAGTAGGGCTTATTCACCTAAATTTCGAGGAACAGAGTAAAAGATTGGAGACTTCCTTAAGACAATATTTTTTTCCGGTTTAATAATATTCATGGTGTTTTAATTTCGCGATTTGAAAAAAGTGGCCACCATTTTGAACTTTTTAGTTACTGGACCGATTGCTTTCAAAATCGATATCTGGGTGTCTGTGTGGGCTCTGAATACGAATCTGTAATCAAAATTTAAAAAAAGTGGCCTCCATTTTGAACTTTTTAGTTACTGGACCGATTGCTTTCAAAATCGATATCTGGGTGTATGTGGGGGCTCTGAATACGAATCTGTAGTAAACATTTAAAAAAAGTGGCCGCCATTTTGAACTTTTTAGTTACTGGACCGATTGCTTTCAAAATCGATATCTGGGTGTCTGTGTGGGCTCTGAATACTAATCTGTAGTCAAAATTAAAAAAAGTGGCCGCCATTTTGAACTTTTTAGTTACTGGACCGATTGCTTTCAAAATCGATATCTGGGTGTCTGTGTGGGCTCTGAATACGAATCTGTAGTAAAATTTTTTTAAAGTGGCCGCCATTTTGAACTTTTTAGTTACTGGACCGATTTCTTTCAAAATCGATATATGGGCGTCTGTGTGGACTCTGGATACGAATCTATAGTCAAAATTAAAAAAAAGTAGCCGCCATTTTGAACTTTTTAGTTACTGGACCGATTGCTTTCAAAATCGATATCTAGGCGTCTGTGTGTACTCAGAATACGAATCTGTAGTCAAAATAAAAAAGAAGTGGCCGCCATTTTGAACTTTTTAGTTACTGGACCGATTGCTTTCAAAATCGATATCTGGGTGTCTGTGTGGGCTCTGAATACGAATCCGTTGTCAAAATTTAAAAAAAGTGGCCGCCATTTTGAACTTTTTAGTTACTGGGCCGATTGCTTTCAAAATCGATATCTGGGTGTCTGTGTGGGCTCTGAATACGAATCCGTTGTCAAAATTTAAAAAAAGTGACCGCCATTTTGAACTTTTTAGTTACTGGACCGATTGCTTTCAAAATCGATATCTGGGTGTCTGTGTGGGCTCTGAATACTAATCTGTAGTCAAAATTAAAAAAAAGTGGCCGTCATTTTGAACTTTTTAGTTACTGGACCGATTGCTTTCAAAATCGATATCTGGGTGTCTGTGTGGGCTCTGAATACGAATCTGTAGTAAAAATTTTTAAAAGTGGCCGCCATTTTGAACTTTTTAGTTACTGGACCGATTTCTTTCAAAATCGATATATGGGCGTCTGTGTGGACTCTGGATACGAATCTATAGTCAAAATTTAAAAAAAGTAGCCGCCATTTTGAACTTTTTAGTTACTGGACCGATTGCTTTCAAAATCGATATCTAGGCGTCTGTGTGTACTCAGAATACGAATCTGTAGTCAAAATAAAAAAGAAGTGGCCGCCATTTTGAACTTTTTAGTTACTGGACCGATTGCTTTCAAAATCGATATCTGGGTGTATGTGTGGGCTCTGAATACGAATCCGTTGTCAAAATTTAAAAAAAGTGGCCGCCATTTTGAACTTTTTAGTTACTGGGCCGATTGCTTTCAAAATCGATATATGGGTGTCTGTGTGGGCTCTGAATACGAATCCGTTGTCAAAATTTAAAAAAAGTGACCGCCATTTTGAACTTTTTAGTTAATGGACCGATTGCTTTTAAAATCGACATTTGTTTGTCTGTGTGGGCTCTGAATACGAATCCGTTGTCAAAATCTTAAAAAAGTGGTCGCCATTTTGAACTTTTTAGTTAGTGGACTGATTACTTTCAAAACCCATATCTACATGTCTGTGTGGGCTCTGAATAACAATATGTAGTTAACATAAAAAATATGATATCGATTTTGAAAGCAATCGGTCCAGTAACTAAAAAGTTCAAAATGGCGGCCACTTTTTTTAAATTTTGACAACAGCTTCGTATTAAGAGCCCACACAGACACCCAGATATCGATTTTGAAAGCAATCGGTCCAGTAACTAAAAAGTTCAAAATGGCGGCCACTTTTTTTAAATTTTTACTACAGATTCGTATTCAGAGCCCCCACATACACCCAAATATCGATTTTGAAAGCAATCGGTCCAGTAACTAAAAAGTCCAAAATGGGGGCCACTTTTTTTAAATTTTGATTACAGATTCGTATTCAGAGCCCACAGAGACACCCAGATATAGATTTTGAAAGCAATCGGTCCAGTAACTAAAAAGTTCAAAATGGCGGCCACTTTTTTTTAATTTTTACTACAGATTCGTATTTAGAGCCCACACATACACCCAGATATCGATTTTGAAAGCAATCGGTCCAGTAACTAAAAAGTTCAAAATGGCGGCCACTTTTTTTATTTTGACTACAGATTCGTATTCAGAGCCCACACAGACACCCAGATATCGATTTTGAAAGCAATCGGTCCAGTAACTAAAAAGTTCAAAATGGCGGCCACTTTTTTTGTTTTGACTACAGATTCGTATTCAGAGCCCACACAGACACCCAGATATCGATTTTGAAAGCAATCGGTCCAGTAACTAAAAAGTTCAAAATGGCGGCCACTTTTTTTAAATTTTGACAACGGCTTCGTATTTAGAGCCCACACAGACACCCAGATATCGATTTTGAAAGCAATCGGTCCAGTAACTAGTAACTAAAAAGTTCAAAATGGCGGCCACTTTTTTTAAATTTTTACTACAGATTCGTATTCAGAGCCCCCACATACACCCAGATATCGATTTTGAAAGCAATCGGTCCAGTAACTAAAAAGTTCAAAATGGCGGCCACTTTTTTTTAATTTTGATTACAGATTCGTATTCCGAGCCCACACAGACACCCAGATATCGATTTTGAAAGCAATCGGTCCAGTAACTAAAAAGTTCAAAATGGCGGCCACTTTTTTTAAATTTTGACAACGGCTTCGTATTTAGAGCCCACACAGACACCCAGATATCGATTTTGAAAGCAATCGGTCCAGTAACTAGTAACTAAAAAGTTCAAAATGGCGGCCACTTTTTTTAAATTTTTACTACAGATTCGTATTCAGAGCCCCCACATACACCCAGATATCGATTTTGAAAGCAATCGGTCCAGTAACTAAAAAGTTCAAAATGGCGGCCACTTTTTTTAATTTTTACTACAGATTCGTATTTAGAGCCCACACATACACCCAGATATCGATTTTGAAAGCAATCGGTCCAGTAACTAAAAAGTTCAAAATGGCGGCCACTTTTTTAAATTTTGACAACGGATTCGTATTCAGAGCCTACATAGACACCCAGATATCGATTTTGAAAGCAATCGGTCCAGTAACTAAAAAGTTCAAAATGGCGGCTACTTTTTTTAAATTTGACTACAGATTCGTATTCAGAGTCCACACTGACACCCAGATGTCGATTTTGAAAGCAATCTGTTCAGTTACTAAAAAGTTCAAAATGGCGGCCACTTTTTTTAAATCGCGAAATTATAACACCATGAATATTATTAAACCGGAAAAAAATATTGTCGTAAGGAAGTCTCAAATTTTTTACTCTGTTCCTCGAAGTTTAGGTAAATAAGTCCTACCTATTCCTATCACTGATACTATACTGATATATACTTATTATAATAATACATAATATACAATATATTAGTTTTGTATAGGTATATTTGTTTTATAATTATAAAAAATAGAAAACGTAATATTAAAGAAATAATAACAATACATATTATAAATTGAATTCATCCATGTCATTGCCATAAAAAACTAACAACACCCATATACAATAATTGATTTCAAATTTCTTTCCAGTCTGTCAAATTTGCCTATCATGTGTAGGCGCCCGGTATGGCGCGCAGTCGTGCTCCTAACTCGCGGAATTTTTGTATTTTACACGCTTTAAGCATTGTATTATCATTAAAATGACCTAATTATGAATGGTTACGCCATCTTTTGTCATTCCTGATGATCTTGAGCTCTTTCGACACGCACGAACTGCACAAATCGCCATTTTGCGTAGTGCACATATACGTGTTCTTCGTTCCCAAGTCGCGAGCGCACTGACGGTCGATCCCGCAGCAGCGCTATATGTTAGTGCAAATGCTCTAACACGCGGCTAATTTTCCTATATATTAGCGCTCGACGGTTGCCACTCCCGTAGGTATGCTCGGTGCATCGTAGCTACGATGTGGCATCGTAGCTCCCAAACGGATGTTCGGAAGCAAATCGTCGTTGGACGTGCAAAATCTGCCATGTGTAATTTTTTTGCAAAATGCATTTTTCTATACAAATAATGGTAAATTCTGCTATTCGTCTTCTGGCAAAACACTGGCTTCGTTTGAGGCTCCTAAACTATATTAGAGCTATATTTCAAATTCTTCTATGTGCGCTGGGCCAAGTAATACCTGCTATGTGCAAAGTAATACCTGCTATGTGCAAAGTAATACCTGCTATGTGCAAAATACCTGAATTTGCAACTCTTTTTTTGTCCCGTTTTTTGTACATAGCAGTAATTACGACCCTTACTTTAATTGATTATACTACTGATTATTTGATTTTATAATATTTAGTTACATTGATTGTTATGAGCGTATTAAAGTCACTAAAACATGTAACAAGTATTTTCAATTATAAATTGTTTATTCCTACCAAGAAGGTAAAATCTGCCATGTGCTAAATTATGGGCAAGAAAAATCTGTCACGGTGTGCTGAAATAATTTTGATATTTTTTTAATAAATTTTCTGTAATTTAAAGGATTAATTTTTCTCATAAAAAGTATAGATGCTAATGCAAATAATTCATCATATTTTTAATTCATCTGTTAATAGTGTAACAAAAAAGTTATTGAAAGTTATTGTCTCCTGAAAAGTTTGGTTTGAGACACATGGCCTTCACATGGCAGATTTTGCGCGCCCAACCAGCCCAACGACGAAATGCATTCAAAAGCGCAATATCTTCCTTCTATCTCACTCATTCTTATATGACAATCAAGTGCGAATGTGACAGCACCGCCCGACAGGTGTATACGGAAATGGATTAGCATATCTCGTTCACTTCCTCTCGTTACGAATCATAAACCAACACATTGAATGTTTGACCTACTTGCTGTTGCTATAGGGCGTTGGCTTCTGTTCACAAACGTTTGCTATCGTTGATCCGATAGCGTTGTTGCGCTAGCCTTGGCGTAGTTTGGTTTTTATTATAAAAATAATACATTGTATGATGAATTGATGATTTTTTCATGACATGACGAATTTTTATATTATTTTATCCGTCCGTCCGTCCGTCTGCCCTCGGACAGACGGACGGACGGACAGACAGACGGCGGAGGCTTCCGTACGGGATACGGAAACCTAAAAATGGTAAGATGGTGTAGAAAACGAAGGAAAACGAAGTGAAAATTCCGTCGGAAGATCCTTGACACATCAATGACACAACTCGCGAAAACTGGGTTAGCGAGGCGCCATCCAAGTATTCAAATATATGTAGTTTATAAAGACATGAGTTTATGAAACTGCTAACGGACTGTTAGCCCCACAGAAATCCTAAGTAATACTTCTCTGATCTGTGGTTAGCCCTTACCCCCAGACTTATTTACCATTGCTTATCTATCATCTGCGGGTCTTTAAATCGCGAAGAGAAGGTATCTCTCCGAAGAGATTGGTATGTCGACAATGACGTATCATGTATTCTACTAGACCTCTTACCCGGGCAACAGCCTTCGCTCCACCGCGGTGGAGTAACCATTACGCGGAAGGACCCTCTTGAGACTAGTAGCTCGCGAGCGACCGAACGCGGCGGACGCGCCGTCCGCGCGCTCGCTGCCGTCCGTCTGCGGCTCGCATCGCGCCAGTCATTCATTATGCCCGGTTGTGTGTTGCGAATTGCGATATTGCAAAAATCATACCAAAAATATTGGGAAAACTGATGGCATCTCATTTCATAGGTAAGTATCACTTCATTGTGATCTTAATATATAAGGTCTTTCAAAATTAGTTAATAGTACGCTAAGGGTGGGTTCTGCATCCTATAGGGAGTAAAACCTATATAAATTTTTTTGGACCTTGGGCTTTTTTTATGTAAAATGTTTTGTATGTATTTAAATAAAAAAATATGTGGTTGATTTTTATAGCCTAATCGATTCATTTTCATAACAGTAACAAAAAAGTCTTCATTACCATTTTGATGTAACACGTGTAAGTTGGTAAAAAAAATCAAATTCTTTCTATTCCATACTAATAAAACTAAAATTGTGGTTTTCACAATTTCTGAAAGAAAGAGATCTATGTGTTGGAAGACTTTTGTTCCTGGCATGAAACTGAAACGATTAAGAAAATAATTTTTTTTTACATTTTACATTTTTGCATTATTATAAATTTTTTTTTTTTGTAAAAAAAAATCTTTCTTCCTCAAAAGTGATTTATTTACGATACAGAACCCCCCCTTAGCGTACTATTAACTAATTTTGAAAGACCTTATATATAATATCTTGTTTTCCATGTGCTTAGAAATATTTGGTTCAACTGGCCAATTAGGGCTGTCACAACGCTACTTCAATTAGAAAATTTTGTACATTTTATGTATTGACCTAGCATTGCAATAACATAAGCATTATTTAATTAAACAAATAAATTAAACGCGCTCATTAGGGCTGCCACATATGAATGATTAGAAATAGAGTTCTGGGATATCATGTATGAAAGTAAATAAATATGTATTAAACCACGTTAAAATATGAGAGTGAATTGACCGCTAATTAGGGTTGTCGCTATTCTTTTATTTTTTTTAAATTAGTAAGTAATTGAGAAATTTTCAAGAAAAAAATCTTTTTACAAGGTTTCCACATCCTTCTAAGGGATCAATACGAGAAAGATGGATAAAAATAGTCCAAGATGATACATTGTTTAAAGGAAAGTGAAAATTTAAATTTGTGTAAAGTGAAATTTAAATTATTTTGTTTAAGTACGGAGGAAGAGTTATTTTAGTTGTGTTTGTGTGTGTAGTCCAAAGTATACCTAATGGTTTTTTTAGTTATATATATATATATATATTTTTTTTTATAAATGCTGCACTCTTTATTTTATGTATGTTTGGTTTGGAGATTTTAAGTTTAGTCCAAGGCCAAGACCGCAGTTATGAATTCTTTATTATTAAGTTTAGTTTTTTAGATATTATTCTAGTTATTAAGTGTAGGTATTATAAGAATACAAAACGGCTTTACTCGCGGTCGAAATATGAGCTGTGTGGCTCGACGTTTCGGGCCAAACGTATGGCCCATCATCATGAGCACTCTGGCCGAAATGTCGAGCCACACAGCTCGTATTTCGATAGTGAGTAAAGCCGTTGTTACTTCTTAAAATGTCAAATAACCACGGTAATTTAAAAACCCATATAAGTTTAGGTATGTATTTCAAGTTATTATAGTTCTGTATTTTAAGTTTAAATACATAAAAACGTTTTTTTCGATGAAATTCACTATCTGTTTTCTTCTATAATCCTTTAAAACGTCCCACTGCTAGGCACGGACTCTGCTCACTGACATAGGAGGTATTGTTTTTATTGTTGTTGTTTTATTGTTTATTGAGTATTCTTATGGCAGTCATATTGCACTCGAACTTGTCACAATTTGTTATATCCGGTTCGATTACTCGTACATGGTGACCAGTGGAAATCAGAAGCAGTTTACACAAAAATACCTTTCATAGACCAGTGTGCACTAGTTACCTAACTTTATTTTTCTTCACCGGAGCGATCGTACCTATTCGTTATGAAATGCATGTATATCAATCTTTATCAAGGAAATAAATAAGTACATTAGTTAGTGCCCGGGATTTGAACCCGCAACTTCTGCATTGAGAAGCGTTACCACTAGACTACGGGCACAATTAACCATAATACCTACTCGTAAAATAATAAATCGAAAAATATATTTTTGGTAGACTAAGTGACAACCCTACGTATTCCAATGCACGTGTTGACTGACCGGCCGGGCCGGCCGGGCCGCTAGCCGCTAGTCGCTCGCTAGCTAGCCCCTCTCCCGCTCGCTTCCCGCCCCGCGCGGCTCAGCGTTCCGCCACCCCGCTACCTTACCTCATACCTCAGTTATTGGCCGTCATTTCTCTGTATTCTTTCTTCGTAGTGCTCACTCTATACATAAAATCTCTTTGTATGTCGACAAGCCGGATTGGGATCTCGAAGGTAAAATTGGCGGTACCTGGATTTCAAACCCTGACCCAATCCGACTATTCTACTAATATTATAAACGCGAAAGTTTGTGAGGATCAATGAATGTATGGATTTTTGTTCCTCTTTCACGCAAAAACTACTGAACGAATTTTTATGAGACTTTACATTACTATAGCTTATACATCAGAATAACATTTAGGCTATATAACATTACGCTAAATAGCCTTAGAGCTGAGCTGTATCAAATAAAGTATAGTATGGACGGGAGAGAGTATATCGAGGGCTTACTTCAAGAATGCACTAAGTCAAAAAAATTCGATTTTGACTTAATTATACAGTTTTGTTCATAATTTTTTGCGCTACATTCTTCAAAAACACACTAAGTCGTACACTGACGAGATCCAAAGATAGCTATAGCATTAAGTCATAATATCACTACTTTGTACAAGCAAAAAGCACTAAATGACATGATTCGAATAGAATGGCACTAAGTTCTGACTATTGTTGAAATGATAGTCAACGTAAATACACTAAGTACAATTTAGTGCCTTACTGTAAATGTTTTTTATGTGAATCGCAAAAAGTTATTCTTCTGGAATGCATTAAGTCTACTTAGTGTTATTTCAAAAATACAATTTCGATAATTCGTGGTAGAATACTATTCTACAACAAAGCATTAAGTTACTTAATGCATTTCATGTTTCGGTTTTGGCTTACTGGGACTTAACGAAATCATTTTCAAAAAGACATTAAGTCACTTAGTGCATTTACGAAGATGCGATTTTTAGAAACGTCGTCAAAAACGTACTGCGAAAAGCACTAAGTCGGACTTAATGTATTCTTGGCGATATTACTTGAAGTGGTTGTTGTTAACAACTACACTGGCCGATGCATTAAATTGACATAAATTAGAATTGTGTACTTGCAATACTGAATCGTGGATGACACCTCAAGCATTCGCTGAGTGAATTTGTTAGTGAGCTATTGTAATTTGAGGTTATCTAGTTAAAAAAGTTTTTTTTTAGCAAAATGAAGGAAGCGTTTTCACTCTGGTAATCGTGATTGATAGAAGAAGATCAACAAAACTAGTTTATTAGCAACCATCATTGTAATTCACTGAAAAATTCTAATACTGCCCGTAAAACTGTCTTTTTAATCAACGATGCAATTAGAGAAGCTGCAGAGGCTTACCTCCAAGGATATTACGGATTGTATGCGCTAAACCCACGGCCACCACTGAAGCCATACTCTGTCTCAACGCTGGACCTATGTGTCAAACAGGAGGCAGCGGCGTCCGCTTCAGACTCAAGGTACTAGGATTATGAAAAGGGGACGAACCGGTAAAGCACACAAGTGTTCTGCACACTGTGTGCAGTGAACTACCCTTATTAAGGACCAACCCCCGGCCCATCTAGTGAGACGGAACTAAGAATCTTCACAGACGGGTCACGGACAAGCAGTTGGACCGGTGCGGGCATTTTCTCATGGGAGCTGAACATTAATAGATCAGTACGACTTGGTGCACACTCAACAGTTTTCCAAATGGAAGTAATCGGGGTGCTACAAGCGGCAACCGCTGGGACTGAGATGGGCGTATGTCAAGCATACTGTACTACAACAAAACATGCTCGGCGAGTACAGAGAGTACAGAGATACTCTCAGACAGCGCAGCGACTCTTATGTCACTGAAGAGCAAGAGGTGTACCTCAGGCCTGGTACTTCAGTGTCATGAGGCCCTGGAGAAGGTTTCAGGTAATAATAACAAGGTGATCCTCCAGTGGCCACAACGATGACGACAGAAATGACAGTTCTGATGACGTCGCCCGAAGAGGCTCCAGAACTATACCCAAAGGAGCGGAACCCGTGATAATCACGACGCGTCGACATCACGGAAACACAGGGACAGATGGAAGGGCCTCGTAGAGTACAGACAGGCGAGAGCTGCTCTTCCTAAACCAGACCGAAGGCTGGCTCTGAAGCTTATCAATCTGGCCCGGGCTAAGCTGAGAATAGCCGTTGGTCTTATGAGCGGCCACTGCTCACTAAATAAACATCTACACACCGTGGGTAATACGGATAGTCCACCGTGCAGGGGATGTTTGGCGACGAATGAAATGACCGAGCATGTTTTGTTGGAGTGCAGTGTGTTTGACAACCAACGAAGGGACGTACTCCGTTCTCCATCTTCCGTTGCAGCGGTCTGCAGACGCCCCAGTCGAATTGTGGCTTTCTTCCATGAAACGCATTCCATGACATAGCCTGGCTGGGGTAGCTGGAGATCGCGGGGTTTTTCACAAGGTCCCCAACCAAGCGGGACTAGTTTGCAGGCCTAGAGCCAACCCCAAACCAAAGCACCAACAACAACTGTCTTTTTCATTAAATGGCTATAAGACTTAACACAGTATTTTTATTTTACTGCAAAATTTATCATCAAACAAAATACACTAAGTCAGTACCTTCTCCTACACTTTTGAATAAAACGTGGTATTGTGTTAACATATAATTTTTTTCTTTAATAACATTTTTAACCTCGATAGATAATAAATCTCGGTACATAATACTGATATTGTAAATATAAGTACATTTTTTTATTTTTATTTTGTAAACTTTAAATCTTGATTATCTCAAAACTACTTTTTCTGACTTAATGCATTCTTGAAGTAAGCCCTCGATATATAAGATAAGAAAAACAAAAGCCCACCAACGTCACATAAAAACTTAAATTTCGAATTCTGTTCTTTTTTTTAAATCCACGCGGACGAAGTCTCGGTCGAAAGCTAGTTATACTATAAATATATTGATAGAACGCACGTACAGGTGACACACAGCCATCCATCAGTATCTAAATACCGCTGGCAATAAAATGTGGAGCATGCGCAGCCCGCATTGTCTGACTGAACTTGGGTGCAGCGTTCACTCACGAGCTGTGCCCAACGAATGCCGGCGACTCGGTTAAGGGTCACAGAAGGGTAGGGCAATTGACGTTTATTTATTAGCAGGGACCCGCGTCACCCGCTCTCCTGCCACCAGTTGACATTCGACCCAACAACTGCGGTCTTCTAAATTGCTGCAATGTAATGACTGCACATACAGTAGCAGATATGGCACTTATCTTTGTCATGATAACCGTCTGTGACGATGATAATTGATAATAAACGCTAGTAGAAAAATTACGCGAGTTCAAACGATGCACCTGCGTTGATTGGCTTGAGGTGATGAATGTCACGGCCACTTCAATAGCTTGTTAGGACTGCTAGTAAAGAAGTTACGTGATTGCAAAGAGATGAAATGAAATGAAAATATATTTTATTGCACAAAAAGTTTCAAAAGGCGGACTTAAAGCCTAAGGGCATTATCTGCCAGTCATACCTGGGATTGTGAGTAGGGTAGATGAGTAGTGCGGAAAATTGAATGCGAGATTTTTTTTAAGAGTTTAAAAATAAACAATAAAACATAGATAATAGTAATAACATACAACTAAATACATTCGTGACATACATACATACAAGTTCAAAAGTAATACATATACGCAATATAAACAAATACAAATACATACATACATACATACCTAATGCAGTTTCTAAACAAGAGATATTTGATATGACAACTTGTAAAATTTTGGGTTTTGGTTATCAAGTGCACAAAGAAATGTAATATCAGAACGTACTCGTAGAACTATCTGAATTAATGGGATACCGAATCCAGAGTATTCTTAGTATTCGTTTTACATATAGGTCGAATTTGATAACAGTATTTTTTGATGTCGGTAAAAAACTGACCATCGATATTTATCAGAAAATAACAAATACATTAACAACACAGAAATCATTGACGAAATAGATGGTTCAACTGCACCCTTTATTGTCAAAATTGTAACGTATGGCTTCACGCCTGCTCAATTAAATGATTGTGAACAGCGTTTAATTCTGGGTCACGCCACGCGCAACTGATTGAATTAGAAAAAATTAACAACGCTTGGAGAAGGGTATTCAGTATTCACACTGGCATTGGAAGCGTAGGTTTCGGAAACCACAATTTGACCACAATCATTAAAAGATCCAGACGTGCACATACATCTAAAGCGACTTTCTAAAGTGAGGTCTCAGAAAACAAATTATTCCGAAACATTTATTCTGTTTTGGATGATGTTCATGGAATGTACAATAATGTACATTGCTTGCAGATTTGAAAGCCGTCTAAAAGCCGGGGTCTAAGCTTTGTTGGTTTTGACTAGTTGGTTTTGGCCGTTGTTGTATCTTCATTAAGGGCTTCGGTGTTCGCAGAATAAATAAAGCCTTGGTAATCTGTCTAGACTTTATTGCTTGATAGAACGGGGACGGAGGAGGGGTGGCAAGTTGCCACTGGCAACCTGTGGAATATAGACCTGTCAAATGTTAGGGTTACCACAGCCAATTTCCAAAGTTCTCCTATCACGATGGAAACACTGATGTACATACGCATCTCCAATTTTCCTCCGGTCCTCCCGACCTACAGCGGTAAGGAACCACTGGTTTTCGCCGACGTACTTGATGTCGTCGTCCCACCTAGCGTTTAGTGTTCCTGCTCACACTCCATTTTTCTATCCACTGCCGCCAGTGTAGGACGCGATTACTCCAACGGTCGTCGTCTCTTCGGCCGACGTGTCCAGCCCTTGACCCGTGACTGTTCTTAACTCAACTAAAATGATTTCTATCTAAGATGCGAAGCCCAGACTTTCGTCTCCCATATCAATACCTAGGAGCAAATGGGATGGATGGACTTTAGTTAGTGGAATCGCTTTATGGGTCGAAGTAATGCGGAAATCGATAGCGTGCTACACGATGAGGGAGCGTGCAACATCATTACTTCAGATTTACGATGCACCGTTTTATTGCCACGGACAGAGCTGACGCCGCCGAGACTGTTCTATAGAGTGCACTGATCATTCTTTGGACGTAACTCTTGCGAAAACGCACTGTTTAAGCAGCTCGATAAATTCGTGGCTCAGCGGTAATGAGTTATTCACCTTTGTTGCGATAATGGGTTCGATACCGTTCGGCGTGCACAGATTTCTTTACATACCGAACACTAGTGATAATCAGAGTAATTAATCGGTGTTGGGGTGCAGGAACTCAGGTAAATAACAGCACAACACCGACCGCCACTGTTGGCCACGTTAGCCACCAAGTATTAGGATAATATTATTATCTACTAGCAATTAAGGCGCGAAGACCTACTATTGCTTGACTACCTCTGCCTATTGGTGAGCCAGCTAGTCTGCGCCCTATAGAACGGAATATTGTCCTTATCCCTTAGACGCCTTTTACGACATGCGCGGAAAGAGGAGCCTTCGGAAAGTTGACACTCGGCCTGAGGTCTGTCTGAAATTGAGTGTAGGTGAGGGAAGACTACCCGCCAATTGGGACGACAAAATTAAGTACGTCGGTACCTATGACCCGGAGGCAATCACTGGTTCCGTACCACTGAAGGCCGAGAGGACTGGAGAAATTGGAGATTTCGTTTCTTACGTTCAGATGAGTATAGCTTTGCAAGGACACAGGGAAGTAATGTAGAACATGTTTCTGGCAGAACTCAGTGTTAGTGCCACAATGTGACTGATATTTCGGAATAATTCATTTCTGCTGTCTTTAGAAGCTCTTCATAAGTGAGTTCTTGTCACTTCGTCGTTCCTATTTATCGATTTGCCATACATAACACCGAAGCAACAGGCTCACATGCTATATGAATCGATGAGGACATTAAGCAGATTTTATGACCGTTGTAGACTTTGTCGCCTTCTTGCGTCATCGTTTACAGTTCGCGGAAGATTTTGTTGTATACTTAATCGTCTCGATGGATTTCTATGTTGTCTGCTTCAAATCTACCCTAGAAAATAAAATTGCAAATATCGTCACTTCTTAGATCGTATTTGCATCTATACCTAGCAGTTTCTGGTTTTGTTTCCGACAAACCCGAGTGCAGCATCGACACAGTCGAAAGCCCAGTGGTGCGCTCCGGACAATTATCTCAAATGTGGTTTTGTTTTCTGTGTTCACATTTCTCCTATTTTTCTAAACCTTTTGTGATACTAACCTAGACTTATGAAAATGAAATTGCTATTAACCTTCTGGGCAATAAACAATTTCATACCCCAAGATAACTAAAGGCATTAAGTATTTATTACCTTTTGCACATATTTTTGTTTGAGTTCAATAAATATAAACAATACAATACAATCTGTTAATAGGTGCGTCTTATTTGAGGCAATTCGATGTATTAAATAAGACTTAGCAAAATGTTTGGCATATGCTGGATCAGAAAAGATTTAAAATTATTCGGTATGTCAGAATTTGTGAATTATTAATTTAAACCAGCCGCAACTACTTACTTTTTAGGTTTTACATCATGCTATGTCTGCTCCCTTTCAACTAAAATAATGTATTTTACGTTTTGATTACCTTGCTTTTGTAATTTTATAGTTTTAGCTGAATATACGTTTTTCCTTCTTTCTTTCTTTCTTTCAATTATTTTGTATGATACTGCGCCGGTATATATACATATATGTTATTTCCTCGAAGCTTGTGATTGTTAATTTCGTGTTATGATGATACTCTTCGATTGTAAATGTTTAATAATGTTAATTTGTTTATTTATATTGTTAACATCTGACGTACAGTATAAATATATGTATTTCTTCTTTCGCTCTCTATCTATTTAGACAGTGGGGTTCTTTCAGATTTTCTAACAGACGCACCACGGTGTTGTTGCATTCGACGTTGGACATCTTACAGATTTTCTAACAGACGCACGTGTGTTGTTGCAGGCAAGGCGGTGTGCGGCGCGTGCGGCGGCAAGTGTTCGGGCGAGGTGCTGCGCGTGTCCGACAAGTACTTCCACACCGCCTGCTTCACGTGCCGCGCCTGCCAGACCTCGCTCGCGCGCGGCGGCTTCTTCTGCAAGGACGGCGTCTACTACTGCCCACAGGTTGATATAACCATCTCTATACTCATTATTTTTTACATTTTTTGCTGTCTACTTTCCTTCTTGATGAAATATTTTGTGTGACGGTACGTAAACTGACCTTCGTGAAGAACTGGGCTATAATTAGGTAAATTAAATCAGTAGTCTTAGATTTATAAGTTTTTTTTTATAGTAAGCGCGACATGTGGCGCCGGGCCACCCATAAGGTGTCTAGCGACGCCCATGGGCATTCAGTCGCATGCGGGGGCTGCGAATGCCATGCCGGCCTGACAACTAGACATACATTCATTAAAAGTAGAGTTTACGACATTTTAAGAATGAAGAAATGAGGGTCCAAAAAATAGTTTGAAAAATTAAATGTCCTAATTTAGACTTCTATGAGGCCTTCGACTGGCTTGAACTTCAATAGTGCATCAGTTTCTATGCTAAAAAGTTAATTTAATTTTTAACACCCCAAACGAAACATTAAAATTACTGAACACTTTAAAGCACAGAAGATAAAATGTTCAATAGAAGACTTCAGCTAATATTATAATGGCTCTTCCCACAAGGCTTAATGATAGGGTCAAGGATTTTCTATTGCTTAAAATTAATAAAAATTCTTGGAAGTTTCTATCGAATGTATTATACCATACATATCTACAACGATTTGATAAATGGGTTACAGGACTACCAGAAGGCGTTCGGGACGCGATGCGCGGCCTGCAATCAGTACGTGGAGGGCGAGGTGGTCTCCGCGCTCAACAACACCTACCATCAGAAGTGCTTCACATGCGCCAGATGCAGGTTCGTCTATCCATCATATTTTTTTTTATTTTTTTTTATGGAAACTGACACGGTTGGCTACATCACCTACAACATCCGTGATGTCAGCTCATAACACCGGGTGAACTTGGTGCCACGTCAGTGCTTCCCTTCGGTCGTGCCGGCTACACTGAACTGGACGGAAAACAAAAAACTATTTTCACAGCCGTTTCGAGCGACCTTTCATTCAGTGCGGTGCGGTGGTAGCAACCCGAGCGGTTTAAACCCTACCACCTAGTAATATAAGAAGGGAGTCATATCCCTTAGTCGCCTTTTACGACATACACGGGGAGAGATGCAGTGGGGCTATTATTTTAAAGTACTGGCCCCACACGGTACAATATATGTATAATATGTTATAATTTTTAATATGCTCATTTCTATAATTGATCATGGCATGCTTGGTTACATCACCTGGCCGTGATAGTCGGCCCCATTACACCTTGCTGTTGTCGCATGCAGCTACATACGCAGCTTGACTTATTTAACCACAATTAGTAAAGTTTGTTACAAAGAAATGTAATAAATACTTAAGTCATATTAATAATGTAAAGACAAGCCCAAAATAAGTCCAAAAGGAGTCCAAAATGAGTCCAAAAGGAGTACAAAATGAGTCCAAAATGAGTTCAAAATGAGTCCAAATTGAGTCCAAAATTAGTCCAAAAGGAGTCCAAAATGAGTCCAAATTAGTTCAAAAGGAGTCCCAAATGAGTCCAAAATAAGCCCAAAATAAGTCCAAAAAGAGTCCAAAATGAGTTCAAATTGAGTCTAAAATGAGTTCAAATTGAGTCTAAAATGAGTTCAAATTGAGTCTAAAATGAGTCCAAAATCAGTCCAAAATGAGTCCAATAGGAGTCCAAATGAGTCCAAAATGAGTCCAAAAGGAGTCCAAAATGAGTCCAAAATGAGCCCAAAATGAGCCCAAAATAAGTCCAAAAGGAGTCCAAAACGAGTCCAAAATGAGTCCAAATTGAATCCAAAATCAGTCCAAAATGAGTCCAAAATAAGTCCAAAATGAGTCCAGAATGGTAGTGTGTGTATATGACTGTATATAAAATATAATTAATATTCATTATATTTGGTCGCGCAGACAGGCGTTCCCGTCCGGCGAGAAGGTGACGTACACTGGCGCGGAGGTGCTGTGCGCGCGCTGCGTGGCGGTGCCCGTGCGGCAGGTGGCGCGCACGCAGCCGGCCGCCGCCTCGCCCGCCTCCACTCCGCGCGACCAGAATGGTGAGCGGACCGACTCCCCGGCGCCGGCGCACTCATCGCCGCCCTCCTCCTCCGCCTCGCCGCCAGGCGCATACGGTCGGTGATGATAATAGTTAACCATACTGACACTGAGGTGGTGGTGGTGAGGGGCATCGGTGGCTTCTAGATCCGGATCGGTGCCGGGAGAGGCATATTTCCAAAGTCTAGTTTGCGAGTTTCTCTGATTGGTCGTTCTAAATTTTGGCGGAAAATATAAATTTCGGAAGTACTTCCGAAAATAAAGTTTACTTAGGTGGTTATAAAAAAATAACCATAACCTAATTTTAACACCCTAACATTGCTTAAAAAAAAAGTAAAACAAAACAAATTTTGGCAAAAAGGACACGAACCCATGGCCAAGATCGAAAAAATAAAAACCCTACACTCTACCACTGAGCCACCAAAGTACATATGCGACCAAACGAATATCGGATTCAGTAGGTTCGCTGGGGGTGCCGGAGGCGGAGCCAGACTCGTCTCTCCACCAATCAGAGCAACTCGCATACTAGACTTTGGATATATGCTGCCGGGAGAGCAGTAATTTGTGATACCGGAATTTGTGTTTTTTTATTGAAAGCTCGACATATGGCACCGAGGCATCTATTAGGTGTCTAACGGCTCCCATGGACATTCGGTCGTATGCGGGGGTTGCGAATGCCAAGCCGGTCTGACGAGTGCCCATTCACGCCCCTCTTGAAGGACCCGAGACTGTACTTGGGGGAAAATATATGAGCAGGGAGAGCGTTCCAGAGTTTACCGGTTATGTAGAGGAAAGATCTGCAGAATCGATTGTTACGCATCTGCGGTAAGTCCAGCGTGTAGGGATGCAGTCCCTGCCCAGTGCGCGTGGTGCGGAGGTGGAAAGGGGACGGCGGGATCGCGTTAAACAGCTCCGTGTCCGCTCCGTCAAGTCAGCGTGTAAGCGTCCACTGCTGGACATAACCCTCTCCAATTTTCCTCCAGTCCTCCCGGCTTTCAGCGGTACGGAACCTCTGATTTCCGCCGACAACGTACTTAATGTCGTCCTCCCACATGGTGGGTGGTCTTCCCACACACCGTTTTCATGTCCACGGCCGCGCCAGTGTAGGACACGGTTACTCCAACGATCGTCCACTGCTGGACATACCCTGGCAAGGAACTCCATCACGCGCGGTCTTCCGCTTCTAGTCGATATTGTTAAAAAAATCAGCAAGCTGAAGCGGCAGCGGGCTGGGCACACCTGTCGCAGGCCCGACAGAGCACCGCTCTGGCGCGGACGTGCGAGCGAACGGAGGCCCCGTACAAGCAAACGAGTGTATTGCGGTTGCAATCAATTCTATTGGAGTAACTGTTGTGTCGATTAGATCAAATCAAATCGGTTAATTGCTTAATCCTTGAATCGACGTCTGCTAGCAATTAGATGTCAATAGCTAAATCTGACACTGGATCTCGCTCGTCTACTTCTTGCTAAATATAAAACGGCACACTCCTGTGATATGAGGCCGTCCGTACAGCTCGCTACATTTTTTTTTATGGAAACTGACACGGTTGGCCACCCACATCACCTGCAACATCCATGATGTCAGCCCATAACACCGGGTGAACGTGGTGCCGTGTAAGTGCTTCCCTTCATTTCATGTCGGCTACACTGAACTGGACGGAAAACACGAACTATTTGCATAGCCGTTTCGACCGACGACGTTTCGTTCAGTGCGGTGGCATCAACCCGGCCGGGATAAACCCTAGCACCTTGTAAGGTCAGAAGGGACGGGACCTACAGTTTAACGTGGAATCCGAACCACGCTCGGCCTCCGACGGTCGAGCGGTCACCCATCCAAGTACTGACCGCGCTCAGCGTTGCTTAACAACAGTCGACCGACCGCACCACTGAGCTACCGAGGCTGACATGTCATATATGTAGCGACGATTTTTTTATTACTTTGTGGGGCCGGTACTTATAAAATAATAATAACCCCACTGCGTCTCTCCCCGTGCATGTCGTAAAAGGCAACTAGGGGATACGGACGAGATGCCGTGCTAAAGGGCGACAAGCTAGCCACCTCTTACTACGGTCCTTCCACCGAGACATGCGGCAGGTGGGGTCTTCGTGCCTTCTTGACGCTTGATAGTTATCTTGTCCGAATACTTTGCTGAACGTCGGTGTTGTTGTTCTTGTTGTTTGCTGCCCAGCCTCTTGGGAAGGCGGGTGGGCCATTCTCCGCACTGAGACCTCAAGACGGTCCGTTGTACGTTGGCGCTCGGGTAGTGTTACTCCAGCCACCCGAACTCTTTCATGAAGTGGAGCACTCTTCTTGGTCGCTTCCACACTCCATGGGCAGTTCCCACGTTCCCAAGAAACTGCAGTCGTACTTCTGCCACCACCGGGCACTCCAGGAGCACGTGGGTGGCTGATTCGTCCTCCGCCATGCAGCCTCTGCACAGGGGACTGTCGGTGACACTTATTGCAAACAAGTGTCTGTTGAGTGGGCAATGACCCGTAAGAAGTCCTACCGCCATACGCAGTTGACCTCTGTGGAACTTTAGCAGGCGCTTCCTGAGTCTCAGGTCTGCTTTGGGAATGGCTTCCCGGGATTGCCTGCAGTCCCTGGTGTTGGCCCAAAGATTTTCATGTTTAGATTTTGTAAGTTGATGTAGCCAATATTTGAACTGGCTGATTGGTAAGGGTACATACGTCGGTGTTGTAATGTAATTTACGTCAGTTCTTGCAGCACAACACCGATTACTCTGTTTATCACGACTGTCGGGATACAGCTTGTCGTATGTATGTATTTTTAACCCCCGACGAAAAAAGAGATTGAATTTGAAATTTGCATGCAGTTTTTAAAAAAAAGCTTGAAATAAAAGTTAAATTACAAATTTAAAACCTTTTTTTTATGTAATCAAAGAATTTTTTTTTATATAATCAAAGCCGAAAATTAGTGAATAATAATTTGTTACAACAATACATTATTCATGTTCAACCAGGATTTAGTAATAATTTTTCTCTTTACGGCTTTGTCTCTAACTAACTAATCAATAATTTTAAGCGACATTATTTTTTTTACATTTTACATACATTATTTCGTGCTAACTATAACTCCTAAAGAAACCAAAATGAACCATCTTTATTCATCAACTAAGTAATGTGATTTATAAAAAAATTTATAGCCATTTTGATTTATTACACCTAAGAACTGGCTTTTTATAGTTTTTTTACTAATTATAATTTTTTGCAGTGGCTTTAAGAACCTGACCATTTGATACTGAACTCACTTTACATACGTATTGAATCAATTATGGTTGTTAAGTATGGTTTATGTGTGTTAATGAGGCTTGGTGGGCTGTGCAAGCGCATGATTTATTATGTTATAATGTGTGTTAGTAGAACCTGTTTAGAATCTTCTTGAAATTTTTATACAAATTGCAAAATGATTTGTTTGTTTGGAGTCTCGGTAGCTGAGTGAGCTACCAAGGCCGACAGAGACTTAAAAGTGTTTATTTCTTTTTAGTTTGTTTACATATTTGTATTTCCATGTTTTATATTGACCTTTCGCATTTCATTTATCAATTCAAAATGTTTTTCTTGCGGCAGACTGCATTAACTACGCGAGTAGATTTGTGGGATCTATAGGTCTAGGATCACGATAAAGTGTATGAGAATTTTCTGGATTCAGCATTCATAAACTGATATAGTTTAAACACAAACAAATTTACGAATTTAATTTACAAGCAATCTAATGCTCTAATGCAGCGGTTCTCAATCTATGGCACGCGTACCACCACAGTGGTACGCAAGATGCTTTGAGGTGGTACGCGAAAAAAATGAAACATTAAATGCTACAAAATTTAATAAGCGGCAATAAAAAGTGCCATAATCCTAATTTAGAAAGTTTTGTTGATGAACATAAATAGAATTTGAATTCTGATGTTCAGGGGCCTTAACCAGGCCTCATGCACTCTATGTACTTGCGCGCGCTAACTACCTACCGCCCGGCGAACCGCCGGCGATCCATAATAATTATCCACTGAATTATTCAGTGTGCTGCCGACAGCCGCGCGGAGCATACCTACGCGCGCGCTCCCGCTACTGCTTTCAGCTGCAAAGCAATTATCACTTTACACTCGATCGTTTAGGTACATTTTCGCACGCAGCGATTTGCGACGTGAAACATTAGGCTATTAAAGCGGTAGGTATGGAACTTTTTCTATGGAGTGATTTATCTGTTGCGAAGTAACTATTAAGTAATCTGTGCCTTAACCCTCAACTTCAAATCATAAATCATGTTATGTCCCAAATAAACCTTGTATAGTGCAGGGTGTGATATGCATTGAGTAATCAGAACACGTACATAGGATGAGATATTTCGTTTATGTTACAGAATGTGCGGGCTGCGGGCAGGAGCTGAATGAGGGTCAAGCTCTAGTCGCTTTAGACAGGTTCGTGTTTTGTTTACTACCAGTCTTTTGTTGCTGTCCTCGCTCTTTGGACAAGGAAGGTGTGGATCTAAGCTTACGATGGCTTCACCGAACATATCCGGGCCCATCGGCAGTAGAGGAGGGTATTAATCGAGGTCGGGACTAGCGAGTGGCCACTCTAAATTTCCCGCGCATGCTTCACGTTTCGGCTCGCTTCAAGCCCTCGTCAGCTAGTCTGCGTTGACTAGGACGCGGGGAAACCACCAGTCCCGCTCTCGACCTCCCTCTCTCTACCTATCCATATTCTGTAGGATGCTTCCAGTGACGTTTTCGAAGCTCTCTCCATATATGAGCTTAGCGTCGATCTTGGGAGCCCTAGATTCTTGAAGAGACTGTAGAGCGACTTCGCTGGTAGTCCTCTTGCTCCGACTTCCACAGCGAAGAGATCAGTCTTGAATCCGTTTCTCACAATCCGGTCTACTAAGTTGCAGTACTTGTTAAGTTTGATGTTGTGGTCCTTCGGTATGTTACTTTCCCATGGAACTGTAAGTTCAACAAGTACTACATGCTTTGTCGCTTTTGAGAATATGAGTATATCCGGCCTTAATGCTGTGGTACAGATTTCCGAAGGCATTTGGTAATGCTTCTCATGTGTGTCCATCAACAATTCCCAATCCTTTGCTGCTCCCAAAATTGAAGAAGGTTTAGTCCTATCTTTGGGCAGCTTATTGGCTCCAGGTTTCACAAAGTTGACCTTCTGGAAGCCGCTACTGGTTTGCCCTTTCCTGGTCCGTGCAATTGACAGGTTGATGGCCTCTCTGATGATTTGGAGGACTTTATCATGACGGTAGGAATACTGGCCTCGCTCAAGTAGTATTTTGCATCCGCATAACAAATGTTTGGCCGTGCCTACGAACTCCTTACATGACGGGCATAGTCTATTTGTAGATTTCCCCCATCTAACTAGGTTACTCGGGTCGGGGAGAGTAAGCTGGAATGCATTTAAGTAGAACTTAAGCAGCTCAGGGGACCAGTTGTATATTATGGATTTCCACTTCAATGCAGGAGGGATGCAGAAGTCACCCACTGTTAGCCAATCATTCTGCATTTCTAGGTTTAAGGCGTGAAGTTTGAAGCCTTGTTCCATGTCCTCCTGAGCAAAACCTTTCAGTATTTCTTTATCAGACTTTGCTGTTTCTATGCCCAATCCAGATCTATTGGTGCGTGTACCAACTTGGAATGATTTGTAGAAGTCGAGTCTCGATTCCAGTTCATCTGATAGTGATGTGTTGGGTAAGGCTTGAATAGCGCTATCATTGGAGTCTTTGAGTATACATCGTTTGGCTATTCTCGCCTTTTGATAAAATATCGACGGTTTCTTAATGTTCAGTCCAAAGTTATTGTGAGATCTGTATAGCGTTGACGAGTCAGCCGGGTGAGCCAGTCCAAACCATGATTTCAGGAATCTGGTCACATACGAGTCTAATTTAGCCAGGTTTTGCTTTGTGAAGTCGTAGACGAGAAATGGCCATGAAAGTTTTGATGTCAGGTAGTTATCGTAAATCCATGCCTTTTGTGTACCCAGGAGGGGAAGATTGTCAGTTTGGCGGAGGCTCTCTTCGAAAAGTTGGACAATATCATCAGTAGGATGCTCCTTTCCTCTGCTGGTGATCCTTTTGCCCAAGAATTTAAAAGGAGCTTCATCAGCCACGGTTGCGATTGGTTTTCCGGCTACTGTCAGACCTGGATTGCTCGAGGTAAACTTTGAACCTTTCCTGGTTAAGCTCAAACAGTAGCACTTCGCTGGTTTTATCTTCATCCCTTTGGTCCATTCACAATAGTCATCCACCACCTTAAGAAGCGCCTGATTTTGTTTTGGATTGCGGGTTAACAGCGTAATATCATCCGCAAATGCCAGGATGGCCGCCATATATGTGTCTCCATATTTGAACCTGTATCCCCATTTGTTTTCTTTTACGACAAGCGTATCAATTAGAATGTTGATAACAATGTTAAATGTGACAGGAGAGAGGCAGCAACCCTGGAAAAGTCCTATGCCGTAACGAATTTCTGGTGTCTTCTCCGTTTCGCCTTTTACTTGTATTACAAAGGAAAGTTTTTTGTAGTAGGAGGCTATTATATTACAGATCAGAGGTGGCACATTATACCACTCTAGCGCCTTTAATAGTAACTCATGGCGCACCGAACCGAAGGCGTTTTCAAAGTCTAACCACGTGGCAGTTAATTGTCTCTCATTCTTCCTTGCATCTCTAAGACATTCAGTCAGCAAAGAATTATGTTCGAGGCACCCTGCAACTCTTGGGAGAAAACCTTTCTGGTACTTCTTCGGTAAGTAGTCGTTGGTACACATGTGTTTGAGTAGTCTGGCCTGTATAATGGAGAAGAATATTTTCGAAATTGTGTTCGTAAGGGAACACAAGGAAAATGTTGCTATCTCTCCGTGGAATTGTCCAACACAGTAGTGGCGCCATCTCTTGACACAGCGGCGCAATAAGTTCACACTTCTTTCGGAGGCGCTAAGAGGAAACTTTTTAAGTTAACTTTCTCCATACAAAATTGTCTTCAGGCATTTATGTTTTTTACCCCCTTACCCCCTTACCTTATCTGATTTTTATAATTCTGTTTTTGTTGTAATAAGGACAGTCGAATCTACGCAATTTTTTTTAATATCTAAATTAATGAAATGACTCATTAAAGCTTTTTTAATGTCACGAAGTTCTCATGACAAAAATAAAAAAAAAAAAAAATTTTCGGTCGAAATACAAATTTTTAGCTCCGGTGTTGTAAGTATATTTCATATAAACAAAAAAATTACAGGAACGTAGATTGGACTGTCCTTAAGACAAGAATTGTTTTTTTGTAAAAATTGGATAAGGTTTAGGGGGCTAGAAAACATAAATGCCGAACGACGATTTTGTATGGAGAAAGTTAACTTCCGTCTTGTCCTAGGATCCTTGATAGCTGATGATAAATCTTCAGTTTCTTGTAAATGTGGGAACTGCTCCTAATGTGCAAAAGTGACCAAAGAGGAAGCTCTGCTTTGTGCAAGGCTGGGGATGGTTGGATGGAGTAGTTTTTTTTAAATAAGGAAACTGGCTGACACAACCAATAAAACCATTCATTGTGAAACCATGCTCGGGCAAAAATGCTTTTATCGATTTTGAAGTACGCCAAGGCATGTCAAGTACTCACTGGAAGACCATTCTATATTTTCGCCATACGACACAGTAACGATTTCGTAAAATGACTGGTTCGGAGAAGATGATGGTCGCTGTACAGTCTCTTCAAGAATCTAGGGCTGCCAAGATCGACGCTAAGCTCATATATGGAGAGAGCTTCGAAAACGTCACTGGAAGCGAGAGGGAGGTCGAGAGCGGGACTGGTGGTTCCCCGCATCCTAGTCAACGCAAACTAGCTGACGAGGGCTTGATGCGAGCCGAAACGTGAAGCATGCGGGGGAAATTCTGAGTGGCCACTCGCTAGTCCCGACCTCGATTAACACCCTCCTCTACCGCCGATGGGCCCGGATATGTTCGGTGAAGCCATCGCAAGCTTAGTTCCACACCTTCCTATGGAAGCTCCAAAAGGAATTTTAATGCCATCCGGGCTAGAGGTTTTCTGAACTGGTGCGCTTGTTTCCCCCGGCAGACAGTGGCACATGTGGTGCTTCGCGTGCGGCGAGTGCGGGTGCGTGCTGCACGGCGAGTACATGGGGCGGGACGGCGTGCCGTACTGCGAGCGCGACTACCAGCGGCTGTACGGCGTGCGCTGCGCATACTGCCAGCGCTTCATATCCGGCAAGGTGCTTCAGGTGAGAGAAGCCGCTAGACAACCCGTACACTAGCCTTTGTCTTAACAAACAAGCGTCAACCCGCAAGGTGCGGGTAATGACGGTCAAAGGGATGTTTAAAAAAAAAATTTTTTAAATGACAAACCCTTAATAGATTGACAATTTGTACCATATATTTCTAAGGTCAACTAAATAGGCTATGTGAAAGATCAATTATTTTTGTCGCAAGTTTTTAAAATAAAAAGATATTCTGATCCCCCCTATCTGACCCCCATCCCCCAAGTGCGTCTTACCCTAGCGTCACACCTGTTTCCCGGTGGGGTAGGAAGAGACAACGGATCTCCGCGTGCCACGATCCTGACCACACCTCTGCCGCCTCTCCCCCACTCTTATAATGTTCATGCATGCTCGTCGGTTACGGGTACTACGCACTTGACCCTTTTTTATTGTGCCCGATCTTAAGATTTTGTTGAGTGATATACAAGTTTAGATAACTGTTTAACAATCAATATTTCTATACTGTTTTCTACGAGTATATTTTATTGCACACATGGGTACAAAAGTATGCTCCGAATTAGTAAAGCGGTATCGGGTTATCTGTTATTTTTTTATGAGTCAAACGGCCTTCACAATCTTTGGATCTCGTCTGAGAGACGATCGGGAGATAAGATAGTACGCGCGAATCTTATTTAGTTCACACTCGATCTTCTTACTATGAAGTTTTTTAGAGAGCTCTCCCGTAGGAAAACAGTCACGGCCGTGTATGGTGAAATTGGTGTGCCAAAACTTGCTACACTGATTGAAAAGGTCAGAACTGTTGTTATTTGACCTTCCTTTCTTTAAAAAAAAACTCTTTAAAAAACTGATCTTCCGCTGTTGTCAATACTTGTTTTTCTCTCTCCATCTATCTAAAAGTAACACCAGTTTAAGAACTGCATTGAAATTACACCTGTGTGAAAAAATATAGTGAAATGTATGTGTCAAAACCGTATAAACTTGTCAGTCTTCACTACTCCAAATGATTTAACAGTCTCCAGTAAGAAATATGTGCGTTTAGGCGGCCGTCATTTGCCTTCATCGGACCTTCAAAGTCCACCAAAACAACAGATAATCCTATAGTGCACTGCAAAACTACCTTAAGCGCAGAATCACGAATGGACAGTTTTTTCAACTAAATGTAATCAAAATTCAACCTTACTGCAACAGTTCAGTGCATTACAAACTTTTTCTTGAAGCACCAGTGAGAGACAGTTTCTTACAACTAAGTGTAATCAAAATTCAACCTTACTGCAACAGTTCCAGTGCATTACAAACTTTTCCTTGAAGCACCAATGAGATACCGTTTCTTTCAACTAAGTGTAATCAAAATTCAACCTTTCTGCAATAGTTCAGTGCATTACAAACTTTTCCGTGAAGTACCAATGAGAGACAGTTTCTTTCAACTTAGTGTAATCAAAATTCAACCTTGTGCATTACAAACTTTTCTTTGAAGCACCAATGAGAGACAGTTTCTTTCAACTTAGTGTAATCAAAATTCAACCTTGTGCATTACAAACTTTTCTTTGAAGCACCAATGAGAGACAGTTTCTTTCAACTAAGTGTAATCAAAATTCAACCTTACTGCAACAGTTTACTGCATATTACAAACTTTTCCTTGCGACATCGATGACCAATGAGAGACAGTTTCTTTCAACTAAGTGTAATCAAAATTCAACCTTACTGCAACAGTTCAGTGCATTACAAACTTTTCCTTGCAACACCAACGAGAGACAGATTCCTTTTTGTCAAATCAGTGCAATAAACCGCAAAAAGCGGTATCTCCAATCGAATGGACAATTTTTTCAACTTAGTGGCAAAATTCAACCTTACTGCAACAGTTCAGTGCATATTACAAACTTTTCCTTGCGACATCGATGACCAATGAGAGACAGTTTCTTTCAACTAAGTGTAATCAAAATTCAACCTTACTGCAACCGTTCAGTGCATTACAAACTTTTCCTTGAAGCACCAACGAGAGACAGCTTCTTTTTCATAAACTAAGTGCAATAAACCGCAAAAAGCGGTATCTCCAACGACAGTGCGCGCACCAAAATAGACCTTACCGCAATGTGCATAATGTACATAGTGCTCTGCGCACAGGCCGGCGACAACCACCACTTCCACCCGACATGCGCGCGCTGCAGCAAGTGCGGCGACCCGTTCGGCGACGGCGAGGAGATGTTCCTGCAGGGCGCGGCGATATGGCACCCGCGCTGCGGGCCCGGCCCCGGCGTCACCGCAGACATGCTGCTGGAGCAGGAGAGGGCCAGCTCCGCGGCGCACTCGGACCTGCAGGTATTGTGCGGTGGTGATTAGTCTTGGAAACTGAGTGATTGACCGAGCCAACAGAGTCGCATCAATTCAGTGATTGAGTGATTCGAATCTTTTACTCTTAGCTCCCGGCCTTCAGCGGTACGGAACCACTGCCTTCCGCCGACGTACTTGATCTCGTCGTCCCACCTGGCGGGTGGCCTTCCCACACTCCGTTTTCCTGTCCACGGCCGCCAGTGTAGGACACGGTTACTTCAACCGGGAGGACTGGAGGAAAATTGGAGAGGCGTATGTCGAGCAGTCGACGCTTACACGCTGACTGACTGACTCTCAGCTAGACAGATCAGTTAATGATCCGCTTCGCGGCGCGGATCGGTCGGTCAGTCTATCAGTCCGCTCCGTCCGCTTGCTCGCTCGCTCGCTGTCCGTTTTCTGCAAACGATTGCGTTTTGTTTACGTAAAAACCGCCAACGACCCACTCCTACAACAAGACAAGAATCCATGATGAGTCAAAATGAGTCATTGATCCAAGTGATTGATCCGGATCATTTCGCTGATCGATCCGAATTGATCCAAATCAGCTGAGTGAGCAAGCAAGCACAAGACTAGGGGTGATGCGGGGAGTGTTTGGTTGGATGTGCAACAATAAAAGCCACCAACGTCGTGTTTTAGTTAGAATTTTATTTAGTTCCCAGTCCAGACATCCTCACGCTATCTCCTTGTAGAGAGCGTTTCAACTAAAAGTTCCCTTCGCCGTTATGTTGGCTCCACTGTCTATCTGTCAAAACAGCGTTGAGGGTTGCTATGTGTACAGATTTACCCGTAATTATCGGTATTTACCGTATTTATTATACGGTAATAGCGATTACATTATTAGGTAATATAATCTTCACAATCTGGCAACACTAATTTAAGCACTGACAGTGACACTGACAGTGGAGCCAACATAACGGCGAAGGGAACTTTTAGTTGAAACGCTCTCTAGGTTATGTATTACTGACTGACACTCCCCGCGCTGTCAAAACCTCTTCTACCCTACACTTCAGTGTTCATTATTTAAGTCGGCTTAGTCTAACAGGGAGCGACGAACTTAAAATTCAGGACAGTGAACACGGGAGAGAAGTGTTGAACAAAATTCAAGGGTTTTTTTTATAAAGGATTTATAACCTGGTTGCATTGCTATTAAGATTGGACCTTTTGAAATTGAGTAACAAATGATTATGATTTGATTTTCGGGCCATACGTATGGCCCGAATCGTACGGCCCATTTTCATCTTTCTTCATGTTTATCAATAACGGTAATTAAAAAACTTATCAAAAGGTTCTTGTGTACTGACGACCACACTGCTGTAAATCTTCTATAATAATCTTAAAAATTTACATACATACCACACGCTGTATCCCGACAATTGGCTTAAGCAGAGTAATAGGTGTTGTGCTGCAAGCACTCTAATAAATTGCAGCACAACACCGATAATTTAGTTTCGCAAAGTATTCGGACAAGATAACTATCAAGCAGCAAGTAAGGCACGAGGACCCCCTGCCACATGACGACTCGGTGGAAGGACCGTGCCAAGGTGAGAGGTGGCCAACCTGTCGCCCTGTTGCTAGAATCTCGTCCTTTTGTGTTTGTTTTTTTTTATATTGAAGGCGCAAGAAAAGGTGAAAAATCATTTTTCAAGTCTGAAATTTTTTATTTGAAATCAGAGTGGTCGACTGTACGTGAGCCCAAACTACTTTATTTATACTTTTTAAAATGTGTACATAATAACTTTGTGATACAATCAGATAATACATACCTAATTTATTATTTTGAATTGTATTATTTTTAAACAAAACAGCTTTACTCACGGTTCTTCCCGAGCTATGTGGCTCGACGTTTCGGGCCAAGCGTATGGCCCATCATCATGAGCACTCTGCCTAGTGCGACGGTTGGCAGAGAACTGTCTGCTAGAACTAGGCAGAGTGCTCAAGATGATGGGCCATACGCTTGGCCCGAAACGTCGAGCAACATAGCTCGTGCAGAACCGTGAGTAAAGCTGTTTTGTTTAAAAATAATGTCTAACAACCACGGTAATTGAATTGTATTATAATTTTTTTTTTTCATTTTCAACAGATTTGTAAAACGATAGCTTTACAATTTGCCAATCTTGTATTGCACGCTTTTAATAACTGAAAATTTGCTCACAATGTGGTTTTATAGCTTGTAGTAGGTCTCTTAGATTGAGTCTACATTCACTATACGCACGAATTAACTCGGCCTCTGTGAAGTTGGTTCAAAGGGCGACTGCAATTTGACAACCGAATGAAGGCTGATGATGGTCGCATCGTTGGGACGCGTAGCTGACTTCACGACGGCAGAGTTACTTGGAGCGTAAAATACTGATGATTTTATAAAATTTTAGATTTTTATGAATATAAGTTATGTTACCATAATGATATTCAAACTCCGTAATGAATGAGTGAAATAAATAATATTGATTGAGTTGAGACATATTTGTTTGTGGTAATCGGAAACGTGAAAGTAAATGGTGTGTTAATTTATTTTGTTGAATTTAGGCTATATTGTAAACAATTAAAAAAAAATCAGGTCCCTGAGCATAGCGTCACGCCTGTTTCCCGGTGGGGTAGGCAGAGACAACGGATCTCCACGTGCCACGATCCTGACACAACTCTGCCGCCTCTTTCACTCTCATAATGTTCTTCATGCATGCTCGTCGGTTACGGGTGCTACGCACTTGACTTCCCGACTCTTCCACTCACATTCGCTCCATAAATTTCTTTCGTTATTCCCTGAACACTTTATTAAAATTTTTTTTTTATAGAAAGCGTGAAATGTGCCGCCGAGCCACCCATAAGGTGTCTAACGACGCCCATGGGCATTCGGTCGTACGCGCGGGGTCTGTGAATGCCATGCCGCCCCGGCCTGATAAGTGCCTATTCAAGCCTCTCTTGAAAGACTCGAAAATAATTTTCTTACAGCTAAAACTTTAGTACTTATAAAGAATATTGCAAAAACTTGCTCATGGATATTATAATCTACCTATAGGGATATCTTATGAAAAAAAAAATACTTTCAAATAACTTTCTGATTCTATGCGCCACACTACAAGCAAATATGTTCACATATAAATTAACTCTTTTGTATAAAAAAAAGTCATCAGTACAACCCGTCCGAAATATCTGCGGACCTGACCAAATGACGTCATACAAACTGGAGGGTCAGCAAACAAATAAAACGAGAAACATTTTGTTGTAATATCTTTGTTATACCTACTTTAATTTAAAAAGCTGCATTCTACATACCAGAAAATAAAAACTATTGTAATAATCTGAAAATGCGCATTTGTTCAGGTTCGCAGATATTTCGGGCGGGTTGTATATAGAACATTTCTCTAGATATATTTTTGTCCGGCACTCTATCTGCACATAACCAGCACAAAGTTTTATACCTGTCGTGACGAGAGGCATGCTGAGCTGAGATGTAAAAATTTTTTAGTTGATTAATTTTAATGCTCTTTTATAAGAAATCGGGCTAAATGTTGGTTACACTGTGTTACACTGGTGCAAATGGGACGCACGAAGTGTCAGAAACAGTATAGTAGTGATCATGAGTTGTAAATCATGTTTATACAAATATATTTGGCGAATACTTTAGTTTCATCTCAATTTAATGGCTCAGTTAGAGCGAGATAACACTAAAATGTTTGCCTTGGCCAGTGTGACCGCCACGAGAATTTTTTTTAAAGATGAGTTTATATCTTAAATTGATTTAAGTCAGAGAATGACAGATATAGCAGATTTAATAAAAGGTAATGAACGCTCAGCACGCTTCGCTCGCGTAGTAAGTTGTGGTAATGTTGTTGTTGTGTTGTTTTGTTGTTGTTGTTGTTGTACGGGGTGTGGTTGTCCGCAGTTCTCGCTGCGCTCGCGCACGCCCAGCGCCAACGGCTCCCTCTACAGCCCCTACAGTAGTTTGAATAGGAAGGTCCGTTGCTTCTTTTTTGGTTTTTATATTTTTATTTTTCATTCACTTTTCGGAAGAGCGCGCACTGTCAAAGGGTCGCGTTGGGATAATTTTTTTGTGATTTTAAATAATTAAAAAATAAATCTTAATTTTTTTTATTGTTTTTATGTAATCTAATAAAATAATAATGATTATTATAGTTGAGTCAGATGGGCCAGAGCACATGCTCCGACAAGGCCACTACTTGTAGATTAATACCTTAATCTGTTACTCATACTTACGGATAACTTATTTTATGTAAGTAATGTTATATTGAATATTGCAATTCGTACCATATCATATTTGACATGTTAATTTATTATTTTTTTATTTTTCTGACATGCGTCATGCATTTTCCTGTAGCTAATATCATGTTTTTTGAATGTCAACTCCTTAATATTGCACAATGTGAATATATTTGTATATTGATTTGAATAATCCTTCATGTACGTATCCGATTTTCTAACAGTGTGCGCACTTCCGAAAATACACTGGCAAGCAATAGTACTGGGTCGTGTTTTTATTTTTTGGAGATTTTATATTAAGTATTAAATTCTTCATTTTCAGTTTTATTTCGAGTATTCACTCATGTATAGTGTACATACCTGAATTTATTTGCAAGAATATTAAACATTATTAGAAAAATGTATCTGCTTTACTCGCGGTCGTCTTCGAGCTATGCGGCTCGATGTTTCGTGTCAAACCTATGGCCCATCTTCATGATGGCCTAGGGTTGCCAGGTGCCCGGGATTTTCGGGATTGTCCCGGGCTAGGCTCCAATGTACCGTGTCCCAGGCGAAGGATCATTTTGTCCCGGAGAGTGCAATTTGTCCCGGGAAGAAGAATATGTTTGTAGATACGACTTGACGTCGCGCAAAGAAGCCGGTGAACAAAATTCCAGATGCTGATAAATTACTCAAATTAGCAACTCACAAGGAATATGAATAATTTAATCTAAAGGAAGATTCTACTTTCATTTTAGTGTAGTTGTTGCTTACTAAATTTGTTTGCTATAAAAACCGGCCGAGTGCGAGTCGGACTCGCACACCAAGGTTTTCGCCGCACCACAAAAAAAAAACATTAAAAAAAAACACGTTTCTTGTATGGGAACCCCCCTTAATTTTTGTCTTTTTTTATTTTTAATTATTTGTTGTATATCGGCCATAATAACACATATTCTGTGAAAATTTCAACGGGCTACCTATTACGGTTCAAGAGATACAGCCCTCGGACAGACAGACAGACGGCTTAGGCTTAGTAATTAGGTCCCGTACCAGATACGGAACTCTAAAAAAAGACTCTAAAAGTTCGCCGTAAAAATTATAACAGAAAAATATTGTCTTTACATTTTTCCACCTTATTTGTGAAGGACTACAGTAGTAGATATGTCCCGGGAAGGCTAACATCAGATCTGGCAAGCCTAGCTCCGCCTGATGCGACGGTTGGCAGAATTCTCTTTCTAATAATGTTTAACAAGCACGGTAATTTAAAAAAACCCAAACAATAGGTATTGAAAGTTATATTTTTGTGCACTATACACTTGCTGCATACGAAACGTGGGACCCAGCGCAATTACTCGCCAGATAACATACAACACTCTTTCATCGCCACTACGGACAAATCTGCTAAAACATTTTTTTATACTATAATTTTTTATCTGTTGATTTGTCCGTCAGTCGCTTTGAAAAGGAGGTCGATTTACCTGTCAACGTAATTGGTTTCTGTGAAAAACTAAAAATTACTTATATTATATTTTTGTATAATAGTAATGTACTCATGTTTCGTATTTTTTCATTAGATAAATGCAAAGCTGGAAATGAAGAGAAAAAATACTTTAAAAATATGGACGTTACAAATTTCGCCACCGGGTCTATGACGTATTCTCTATAAATTTTCGAACCGTTACTTGCATGTTCTCTAGTAGGTATGTCGCATCTCCTGCGTTCAGTCAACTTGCACGATTCAATATTGAACCTTATGCTGTCGTCACCAAAGTCGTATTTGGCATTGGACACTAGAAAAGTTGACTTGGAATTTTTAATAATATAAGGTGTTTCGTTAGTCATGTCAATAACTTCGGGAGGGTTACATACACACTCAAACAAACACTTTACACAAAAAAAACATTATGTTTATAGGAGCATTTTTTCTCCTAACAAAAATATCAAATCAAATAAGTAGCTGTAAAAACCAATCATAGTGACCTTGTGACTCATATATAACAAACAGCAGTTCTGCGTTTGAACATAGTACGGTCATTGACACCGTACAATGCATGTTACCTACTGTTACACACAGGTTAATGTTTAGGTAGCAAACATGTTTTGTTAAATTTCTCGAAAAGTAATGCTAAAAACATATTTTTTTTTGCGTAACCTGTTTATTTGAGTATGTATGTAACCCTCCCGAAGTTATTGACATGACTAACGAAACACCTTATAGCTCACGCTCACGCCGGAGTTCCAGGTTCGAATTCTGTATTTTTTCTCTTAATTTTCGTCTTTGCATTTATCTAATGAAGAAATAAAAAATATTATATCGAGAAACAAAAGTTATAATATATGATCAGTCAGTGATATTCTGTTAAAGACTTCTATCGAACTTTTTATCAACGATTAGAAAGAATTTTAGAAAATTTTTACATAATTTTTGTTTGACAGATAAAATGTAAAATAACTATACATACATACATACATAACTCACGCTTTTGTATCCCGACAATCAGGGTAAGCAGAGTAATCGGTGTTAAAATAACTATATGGCAGGTAAATACACCTTTAATATAATTTCTTTTTGATTTGTTGATTGTGTACAGTAATCGCCTCTGTGCGAATATTAATTGCTTCTATTTTCTTCGCTAGAACTCACATTTTCCATACGGGAGTCGCCATTTTGAGTTGTACGTAGTTTTGCTGTAAATTTAGCCTCTTGGTGTGAAGCTCTTGATAGATTTGCGGGCATGACTCTCTGTGTCTAACGTTTTAATAAATTTCCTGGTACACTTTTTTATTATTTATTTTATTTGGAAAAACCAACATCCCAATACATCCTATATCACTTAGGGACTCTGAACCCTAAGAGGCAGAGAAGATGTATGATGGATTGATTTAGATTATTATTTTTTATTATTTATTTTGTATAATAAACTGAAAATAATGAGAAACGTTTTTGTCCCCGACCAGGCTTTGAAACTTTAACAAAAAAAAATTTTTTCTTTTTATTCTTTGTTTTGCATCTTAAAGTATCTAAAATAAAGAAAAATTTTAAGTGACGTACTGTACAAAGAATTTAAAAAAATTATGTTTTTATTTCAAACTCTTAACACAAAACAAAGAAAATGCTAACAAAAAAATTTCAAAGAATAAACAGTATTTTGCTGTCACATGTATTATGTATGACTCCACTTGGCCAGAAAAGGCAAACTTTTTAGTTTTTTCTCCCTTTAATTGCTTAGAGCGAGACAAAACTAAAATATTGGCCTATTTTGGCTAATGTGTAGTGCAACTGCAGATTTCATAATTTGGCTGCAGTTCGCCAAGCAAGGCAAACATTTTAGGTGTATCTCTCTAACTAAGGTATTGGAGGGTGAAAAAAAAACTACATTACGAGGACATGGAAAAGAAACACAACTTTTAGAGAAAGACAGATAATATGACAGTAAAGGCGTAAGAGTATGCCCATGCTCTTTCCACTTATGGATTGGATTACTCTTTCCACTTTTGTCGTGGGGTACTCTTCCCACTTATGCATTGGAATACTCTTCCCACTTATGCACTGGAGTACTCTTCCCACATATGCATTGGAGTACTCTTCCCACTTATGCATTGGAGTACTCTTCCCATTTATGTATTGGAGTACTCTTCCCACTTATGCATTGGAGTACTCTTCCCATTTATGCATTGGAGTACTCTTCCCACTTATGCATTGAAGTACTCTTCCCATTTATGCATTGGAGTACTCTTCCCATTTATGTATTGGATTACTCTTCCCACTTATGCATTGGAGTACTCTTCCCATTTATGCATTGGAGTACTCTTCCCACTTATGCATTGGAGTACTCTTCCCACTTATGCATTGGAGTACTCTTCCCACTTATGCATTGGAGTACTCTTCCCACTTATGCATTGAAGTACTCTTTCCGCTTATGCGTTGGAGTACTCTTCCCACTTATGCGTTGTAGTAGTCTTCCCACTTATGCATTGGAGTATTTTTCTCACTTTTCATTGAAGTACCCTTCACACTTATGGATTGGAGTACTCTTCCCACTTATGGATTGGAGTACTCTTCCCACTTATGGATTGGAGTCTCTTCCCACTTATGCATTGGAGTACTCTTCCCACTTATGGATTGGAGTACTCTTCCCACTTATGGATTGGAGTACTCTTCCCACTTATGGATTGGAGTCTCTTCCCACTTATGCATTGGAGTACTCTTCCCACTTATGGATTGGAGTACTCTTCCCACTTATGCCTTGGATTACTCTTCCTACTTACATATTGGCTGTCTTCTCTAAAAGCCGATGTTTCTTATCCATTGCCACCCATACTGTAAAATGTTTGCTTCGCTCGGCCAGAGTGTGAATGCGGCATGAACCGCGACCCGCATGCGACCGAAGGGAAGCACTGACGTGGCACCAAGTTCACCCGGTGTTATGGGCTGACCTCACGGATGTTGTAGGTGATGTAGCCAACAGTGTCAGTTTCCATAAAAAATGAAAAAATTAACCGACGAGCAAGGTACAAAATGATGTGTGTGTGCCGGGAGCAGTACGGGTCGCGCGTGGGCTCGCCGGGGCTGGTGCTTCGGGAGTACGGGTCGCACGGGGGCGCGGAGTCGCCGCACCGCATCACCACCTACTCGTACCTCACGTCGGAGCCGACGCTGGGCTATCTGCGCAGGCCGCTGCAGCCGTACGACCGGCCGCCGACATCGCCGCACTTCCACCGGCCCGCCTGTGAGCGTTCGCACTTTTGTTTTTTGTTATTTATTTTTAATTTTTAGGTGCCATACCGGAGCCTCCCTGGATTGCTGGCTATACTGGACTAGAGGAGAACACAACCGAGGCTATTATGTGGCCATCTTACATCCAGTACGGTGATAGCAACCCGGTCGGCTACAATTTTAGCCTACCACCTTGTCAGCCTCGATAGCTCAGTGGTGCAGACAGTCGACTGTCGCTATTGATTGTTAAGCAACGCTGGGCGCGGTCAGTACTTGGATGGGTGACCGCTCGACCGTTGGAGGCTGACCGAGGTTCGGATTCCACGTAAAACTGTAGGTCCCTTTCCTCCTTACCTTACTAGGTTGTAGGGTTGGTACCACTACACTGAATGAATCGTCGTTCGAAACGGCTATGTAAATAGTTCGTATTTTCCGTACAGTTCAGTGTAGCCGACATGAAATGAAGGGAAGCACTGACATTGCATCTAGTTCACCCGGTGTTATGGGCTAACATCACGGATGTTGTACGTGACGTAGCGAACCGTGTCAGTTGCCATTAAAAAAAATTTAAGAGTGTTGTGATTATGCTTATAGCGAGCGGATCGCGGAACAGCGGAACGTACTCGCGTCCGTCGAGCAAGGCCTCGTCGCGGCCCGGCATGAAGGTGCTCGTGGACTCTATACGCAGCGAGACACCGCGCCCCAAGAGCCCCGGCATGAACAATGAGGTGGGTCGCTCGACATCTACATATACACCGTCGAGCAAGGCGTCGTCGTCGCGGCCCGGCATGAAGGTGCTCGTCGACTCTATACGCAGCGAGACACCGCGCCCCAAGAGCCCCGGCATGAACAATGAGGTGGGTCGCTCGACATCTACATATACACCGTCGAGCAAGGCGTCGTCGTCGCGGCCCGGCATGAAGGTGCTCGTCGACTCTATACGCAGCGAGACACCGCGCCCCAAGAGCCCCGGCATGAACAATGAGGTGGGTCGCTCGACATCTACATATACACCGTCGAGCAAGGCGTCGTCGTCGCGGCCCGGCATGAAGGTGCTCGTCGACTCTATACGCAGCGAGACACCGCGCCCCAAGAGCCCCGGCATGAACAATGAGGTGGGTCGCTCGACATCTACATATACACCGTCGAGCAAGGCGTAGTCGCGGCCCGGCATGAAGGTGCTCGTGGACTCTATACGCAGCGAGACACCGCGCCCCAAGAGCCCCGGCATGAACAATGAGGTGGGTCTCTCTACATCTACATGTACACCGTCGAGCAAGGCGTCGTCGCGGCCCGGCATGAAGGTGCTCGTGGACTCTATACGCAGCGAGACACCACGCCCCAAGAGCCTCGGCATGAACAATGAGGTGGGTCGCTCTACATCTACATATAAGATCTTTTTTTTTAACTAACGATGCGTAAAGAGGGTGTTCTGTATCGGAAATAGATCATATAAAAATTATAAAAAAAGGGGGGCAATATTTTTATAATTTATTTTATAATAAAAAAATACGAACAGACTCTCCTCAATACATTTAACACCTTTTGCTAAGAAACTATGTTTCTATTTCTAACAATTACTGAGATTATAATTGTAAAAGTTTATTAAAGTTTGAATTCATGAGGAACACGCGTTGGGTAGGTAGTTACCTACCTACGTAACTTCGCACATTATTTGTGCTACGCACGCGGCGGTCATTGAACTACGGCCTTGAAACACATTAGTAATTTCCGAGGTAATTTCAATAACGCGCATTAGCTGTTCAGAAGTCGGAGAGCGTGCGTAGGTACTTACGTACCTATGTATGCATTCGCTCCTCCCGCCCGACACGGCGACGGCGCGGCGCGGAGGCGGCGAGGCGGCAACGAGTGCTCCATATGCTATTCCCTTTAAGGCCCCCACACTTTAATAGTAACTAGCTGTGCCCGCGGCTCCACCCGCTCTCATATTTGACTTCTCTACTAACCTTATAAGGCATTTAACGTGATGAAAGTAGCCTATAATTGATGGGAAGAACCAAGCTATCCGTAGAAGCAAACTGTATTAAAATCGGTTCAGTGGTTCTCAAGTTATAAGCGGACAGACAGACATACAGACAGACAGACATACAGACAGACATACAGACAGAAAGCAGACGTTGGATTTTATTATAGGTTTTTTTAAATTTTTTTTTATGGAAACTGACACGGTTGGCTACATCACCTACAACATCCGTGATGTCAGCCCATAACACCGGGTGAACTTGGTGCCACGTCAGTGCTTCCCTTCGGTCGTGCCGGCTACACTGAACTGGACGGAAAACACAAACTATTTACATGGCCGTTTCGACCGACCTTTAATTTAGTGCGGCGGTACCAACCCGGGCGGGTTAAACCCTACCACCTAGTAACATAAGAAGGGAGTCATATCCCTTAGTCGCCTTTTACGACATACACGGGGAGAGATGCAGTGGGGCTATTCTTTTACCGGCCCCGCACGGTACACAATTCAATACCGGTTCCGAACGGTGAAGCAGCAGGTGTGTGTAGGTAGGCATTTTAATTTTCCCGTCAAAAGTCATTGGCGCATGTCGACCGGATTCGAACCGATAAGTAAGGATGTGCAGTAAGTATGTAAGATAGGTAAAGGATGTGTATAAGATGTGAGCGTGTTGTGTTGTCGGCAGGAGCCGATAGAGCTGTCGCACTACCCGGCCGCGTTCAAGCCGCCGCCCGGCACAAAGCCCAAGATCGAGCGGGACGACTTCCCGGCGCCGCCGTACCCCTACACTGATCCAGGTATGCGCTTCTAGTGTGTCTCTAGAGCAGGGATGGGCAAACATTTTCCAAAGCGGGCCAATATTTACAAACAGAATCTACGGGGGTCAGTGTTTTGAAGTTTCGGCTTTAATATAATTCTTTATTGAAATAAAAAATATAAGTAATTTTGCGAAATAAAGTTATTTATTGACTCATAGGTTTCAACAACATTACAAACAAGTGCACTATTTAATGTTTGCCGAATGTTTGCATCATTTATGTTATGTCGTTGTTGTTGTTGTTTGCTGCCCAGCCTCTTGGGAAGGCGGGTGGGCCATTCTCCGCACTGAGACCTCAAGAGGGTCCGTTGTACGTTGGAATGGATTATGTTATGTCATTATCTACACTTCTGAGTCGATGGTCGCGGGCCGGATTGCAGCCGTTCGCGGGCTGGACATGGCCCGCGGGCCGTAGTTTGCCCATCCCTGCTCTAGAGGTACGATGCCTGACACAGCGACAGATAAAGCGACGCCGCTGCCGGTATTGTTATACGGTTTATGATTTAATTGCCGGCCTGACAGGTGCCCATTCACACCTCTCTTGAAGGACCCGAGACTGTCAGTCAGTCAGCGTGTAAGCGTCCACTGCTGGACATACGCCTCTCCAATTTTCCTCCAGTCGTCCCGGCCTTTAGCGGTACGGAACCACTGCTTTCCGCCGACGTACTTGATGTCGTCGTCCCACCTGGCGGGTGGTCTTCCCACACTCCGTTTTCCTGTCCACGGCCGCCAGTGTAGGACACGGTTACTCCAACGGTCGTCGTCTCTTCGGCTGACGTGCCCAACCCATTGCCACTTGAGCTTAGCCACCCGGTATCCAATATCGACTACTTTCGTGCGTCGGTGGATTGCCTCGTTACGCACCATATCACGTAGCGTTATTCTCAGCATGGCTCGCTCCATTGCTCGCTGGGCAACCCGAGACTGTACTTGGGGGGAAATATGTGGGCAGGGAGAGCGTTCCAGAGTTTACCATTTCAGTGGAAGAAGGATCTGCAGAACCAAGTTTTTTGAAACTGAACCAGAACATTCATACTTAACCCAGAGCCTGAGCGCGGTTATTACTTGATGGGTGACCGCTCGACCGTTGGAGGCTGACCGTAGTTCGGATTCCACGTTAGACTGTAGGTCCCTTCCCTTCTTACCATACTAGGCGGTAGGGTTCAACCCGCCCGGGTTGGCACCACCGCACTGAATGAAACGTCGGTCGAAACGGCATGTAAATAGTTTGTGTTTTCCGTCCAGTTCAGTGTAGCCGGCACGACCGAAGGGAAGCACTGACATGGCACCTAGCTCACCCGGTGTTATGAGCTGACATCACGGATGTTGTAGGTGATGTAGCCAACCGTGTCAGTATCCATAAAAAAATAAATATATATAATTTTGTTTGGTTCCTTTGTACGCACACCGCGACAGGTGTCGCCCCGCAGAGCGCGACAGGCGATACCACTGGTATTAAGCAAGTCAATGTATGCCCACATACATAAGTGCCAAAACAAATTTTCGTATTTTTCGGCACAATTTTAAGAAGAAAGTGAAAAAAAAAATCTCATAATAAACAATTGTAAACCAAAATTTCAGTTTCCTCGTTTGAATCACACCACATTCCGGATGCTTACCTACTGATGTGTATTGATGTAACACCCCGTGTATAAGAAAATGTTGCATTGTGTGCGCAGAGCGCAGGCGGCGGTGGTCGGACACGTACAAGGGCGTGCCAGTGAGTGACGACGAGGAGACGGACGGGCAGCCCAACGGCAAAGTCAACGGCAACGGAGGTGAGAACCCTCCCCTTCATGCATACATACCGCGCACGCTGTATCCGGACAGACAGTCCTCGTAAGATGAGTGTGTGCTGCAAGAACACTGGTGAATTACAGCACAACACCGACCACCGCGTTTAGTAAAGTATTAGAACAAGATGGCATGATGATGTGTTCTGATTGCGCCCAGGTGAGCTTAAGTAGGCATCGAACCCCATAAAGACCAAGCGCTGTGAGTTGAAGACGTCGGCGGAATCAAAAGTAACAACGACATTGCTGTGGCTCATTGGAGGTACCGAAGATTTTTACAGTCCACATTGCCACCGACTAACTCTTTGGAGGTACCGAAGATTTATCAGTCCACATTCCCTCTCATTAGCTCATTAAAGGTACCGAAGATTTTTACAGTCCACAATCCCTCCCCCTAGCTCATTAGAGGTAGGTACCGAAGATTTTTACAGTCCACTATCCCTCCCCCTGGCTCATTAGAGGTACCGAAGATTCTTACAGTCCACAATCCCTCTCCCTAGCTCATAAGAGGTACCGAAGAATTTTACCGCATTCGCACATTCCCTCTCACTTGCCCATTGGAGGTACCGAGGATTTTTACAGTCCATATTCCCTCTCAAACCCTCCAAGCCATTATTTGTGTTCACTGTGTTTTGGGTTAGAAAGAGAATTGTTGTCTTCCAGACATAGTGGACGCGAAGCTGCGCAAGGAGCGGCAGGAGTTGTCCAAGATCGAGACCGGCATCGCTCAGGTGTTCCTCAAGGAGGTGAAGGATCGCGAGAAACTCAAACAGTGGAAGAAGCAGAATCTGGACCCTAGGAACGCTAGCAGGTTTGTTCTCTTGTAGATCTTCTGGTTTGCTGGAACTGGTGGAAGGTTGACTGGGAGAAATCTCTGTAAGGGATATGTCGGCGTTTGCACCTCATTTAAGTGATTGTGATTGTTTCTGTTAAATGCTTTTGGAGCAATACAATTTTCTGTCTTCTTCTAGATTATGGTAGGTTTTTTGTTGACTTCTTTATTTGCCTATATGTAATTTTTCAGACGTCAATTTGCAGTTGTCAATTTTAAGTCGACATTTTGCTATATTCGATTTGCAGTCCCTATTTTGTTGTCGTCAATTTGCAGTCGTCAATTTGCTGTCGTCTATTTGCTGTCGTCAATTCGCTGTCGCCAATTTGCAGTTGTTAATTTGCAGTTGTCAGTTTGCAGTTGTCTATTTGCAGTCGTCAATTTTCAGTCACCAATTTTAAGTCGGCATTTTGCTGTCGTCCATTTGCAGTCGCCAATTTGCAGTCGCTATTTTGCTGTCGTCAATTTGCAGTCGCCAATTTGCAGTCGTCAATTTGCTGTCGTCTATTTGCTGTCGTCAATTCGCTGTCGCCAATTTGCAGCCACCAATTTGCAGTCGCTATTTTGCTGTCGTCAATTTGCAGTCGCCAATTTTCAGTCGCCATTTTGCAGTCGTCAATTTGCAGTCGCCATTTTGCTGTTGTCAATTAATTTGCAGTCCCCAATTTGCTGTGTCTATTTAGTTAATCAATCTGACACAGCAACAATCTATATATGGCACGACACTACCGCCGCAGGAGTCCGTCTGCCAACAAGGAGCCCGTCTACCGGCTGAGGTACTCGTCGCCCGTCGGCGCGTCCCCGTCCCGCAACCTCGACCACCCGCGCCAGTACCTCGACAACGACAACTCCATGTCTTACGAGCGCCACACGACGCACTCCTCCGCATCGCACATACCCAGTTACAACGGTGAGTTCACGTTTAGCATTTGTCTAACTGTTGGGTGAGGGACGCTTTGTGGGGAGAATTGTCAAAGGCCTAACCGTAGCTGATTGTTGAGCAACGGTTTCCTGGGATAGCGTTGCCGCTATGTTAGCGGTCGTAATGTTGCTGAGCAACGCTACCGCTATTCTAGGAAACCGTAGCGTTACATACAAGTGTGTTTTTGGAAGTACTGCGTAGAGAATATATAGAGAATTATTAAATATTTTTTTATACAATAAATTATTTTTATGTTTGGCCGAGTCAGAGGGGCCAGAGCCAATGCCGTCTCTGAGGAAGTGCCATGCAGGAGACCTCCCTTTGGATTGCTGAATATTGAATTTTATTGATTGATTTTGGATTATAATGTCGTAAAACTTTTGCGGCTAGGCTTTTGAAAATTTTTACTACATTTTCATACATCTCATAATTTTTTCCTGTTTCGAATGCAAGGCTTCAAAATATTTTTTTTTTAAGAATTAAGATATTTTTTTGCCAATGGTTTGGTCATGTTGGGAATTTGAAAAAAAACTTGTGTTACCTTGTTGGAGTCTGTGTTGTATTAAACTTCTGATATTACGTAATGAAAAAATCCCCCTTTAACATTGTGATTGTATCATACTTTTAGGGTTCACAAACTAAACTTTCTAATTTGGGTGTAGAAGAACAAAAGTTGTATTTTAGATATATTTGTTATAGTTTCAACAGTTTGAAGCTGAATAAATGATTGACTTAAGTGAATACAAAATAAAACTGATTTTTATAAAAATATTTCATATAGTTCTTCTATATCTGAATTAGTTCCAAATGTTCTACTAAAAACACCTCTCTGGGGTTTCGTGCTAATTTAAGATTGTCTTAATTTAATTTATATGTGATAGAATACTTCACCTTCAAGCATAAACATAACTAAAACCTCTAGTACTTGTACTCGTATGTGCTGAAATAAGAAGCATCGGCTTTTAAAGGAGAACAGCCAATGCGTACGACGTAAAGAGTACGTCCGCACTCTTCCAACTTGCGCCTTACGTATTGACCATCTCTCTTTCAAAGCCAATTTTTCTTATTATTTTTTTAGTAAAAGTACTGCATATAAACCCAGTTGGTGGTAATCAGTGGCAACCGTAAATTTGTAAAAAAAATATTGTTAATAAAATATTATTAAAATGTTTTGAAACTGAAGTATCAAATGGGAATAGGTCTAAATATTTTAACAATTTACTGATTCTTACTTTTTAATTACTATTAAGAAAAAACAATCCCATTTGGTGACATTGATAAGAGTATCAACTTGTTAAATGTATTTAACATTCTTTCTGGCAATTAATTCCAAATAATTGTTCTTAAAGAAGTGTTGTGATATAGATATAGTATATACTTAGATGCATCAAAGAGAGATGCTTATCTAAAAAAAAAAATTTTTTTTTGTGATTTTTGTAAAGTTTCCATGTCACCACAAGGTGAATTGTCGGTGCGTGAAAGACAGGGCATAGGATTGTGAAACTGATAGATGTGATGTGTTACTTGCAGTATACACATACAATACACAAGACGGTGAGTTCTACTCCAAGCGTTCGTGCCGCGTGGCTTGTACGTTCAAATCAGTGTTTTATGTTGTAGCCGTTTCTTTGCATATACAATACAATAATCAAATATACAAATAGAAATATTATATATTTTTTTATATACATACTTACGTAAAATATGCAATAAACAAATAATAATAGTTTTTATGTGCGGCTGTTTTGAGTATAACTTATTTTGACATCTGTCATACATAATATGCTTTGTCTTTCATCACACTATCATGCATATCATAAGTTATTTAAGATCTCATTTAACTCACGGAACACATATTCTTAATGTAGAAAACGATAACACAATATACATACACAAATTACATAAATCTGTGTCCTAAGTGAATTTAGAATGCTTTAAACAAATTGGGATGAAGTTATACCTTACAAAAGCGGTTCTCAGTCTATGGTACGCGTACCAACAGTGGTAAGCGGAATGCTTTGAGGTGGTAGTCACGCGAAAAAATGAAACATGCTCTACAAAATTTAATAAGCGGCAATAAAAAGTGCCATAATCCTAATTTAGAAAGTTTTGTTGATGAACATAAATAGAATTTGAATTCTGGTGTTCTTAGCGATATAAAACCCACTGTCAAATGCTCATTGTGAGTTCCGAAGAATGTCTTAAACAATATTTCTCAGAACTGAATTCGATAAGAAATCAATTTTTACATTCGATTCCGAAATCATTTACATTCGAGGAAAGAATTGAACTTTTGTGTAATGCTAACCTCCAAAGAGAATTTAAGAATGTAGATATAGATAAGTATTATTATTAGCTTCTTGTAGGTAGTACGCCGCCAAACGTATTGGTTTTAGTGGTACCTGAAAAAAAACTTTGAGAACCCCTAAGGCTTAGAAACAATATCTTTCCTTTTCCAGCCTATAGCTTCCTCCCGCTTTGTTTATAAACATTCTAGAATACTGAGCAGGATATAAATATTTGAGTTCACTCTCAAGTATAAGAATATATGTTCTGAATAACTGATTGGCTATAAGAGGGCTCGGCAACGCAGATTTTCAAAATTCTTCAGACCTCAGGTGAGAGCGAAAAAAAACTAACGATTGGCTTTATACATAAATCTGCTTAGTAGGCCAACCACAATCCCAATAAATCAAAGAAATAATTAATTTAATTACTTGAAATAGTAAAAATAACCACAAAAGTTTTTCCCGTGCACAGTGGTGCCGTGACCAAGATTTCAAGTCATATAAATATATTTTTTTAAATGTTTCGTTGCATCAACGACACATAACCATTCCTCCCTATAGAATAATGAAATTTTAAATGCTTATAAAATATTTACATAAAAAAGTCGTTATTTTCTGTCAAAGTGATGTGGTTGACTTATTTTAATGAATATTTAGAGGCGGTCAGTTTTCAAGAGTTTGCTTTGTGTAGCTTACCGCTTTTTATAAATTATTTTTCGAGTTTGCAATTATTTTTCTAATAAATAGTTCAGTTTATTACATAATATTTAAAAGCATTTTTGGAATGCCTATATAGCTATTACTACTATTAATAATGCATTATTTCATATTACTTATAAAAAATTGTGTATGCACATATTTTTAATTATAAATATCATTTGTCAAAAAAATATTGGTTACTTAAAAAAAAAGGAAGTTGTGGTATGAAGGTACAATAATGATTTAATTATGTACATAACATTATAATTGTTTTACATTTTATCTGAAGTATTCTTGTGGGTGGTATAATTATAGGAATAATTGCACAATTATTATTTAGGTTACACGGGTTTCCTTCATAACTTTTTATATTAATTTATATGTACATTTGAGGTGTAGCTATTAAATACAGCTTAAATATCTTTAATTATTTTATATGGTACCTATAATATTAATTTAAACATTTTTTTTATTCTACATTTCCATTAAATATCATCTTATGTTTAATTATGACAATGTAATTTTTGTTACCAATAATGTTGTGAGAGAGGTGATTAAAAGGTTTTGCAAATGTATAATTAATATTTTCCAACTATTAAAAACAACAAATTCCTCTTCCGACATTATGGTAAATTTATTTTATTATATTAATTGAAATGCACCTCGATGGAACATTATTATTGGGCAAGACCGAACTTAACTTGATCAAAGTACACTGTTAAAAATTAAAATTTAATAATGTGTATGTAAAGAAAGAACAAACTTTCACATTTACAAGTGAATAAAAATAATATTTTTTGTTCAACATTTCATTAAAAAAAAACTTTTTTTGGACGGCGCCTGTAATGTGTTCCACAATTACATATTTTCATTATTCTATTGTTGCTTCATATTTTTATTTCAGCAGTGATTCTGATTTGGACATAATATATGACCGTACACCTAAAATTTTATTGAAAAAAATTTTTAGTAAAAAATTTTAATTCATGTAACATTGTTTATGACCAAATCAGAAATGTTGCTGTAACTTATATGCATACTCGTATGTACTTTTATTGTTTTGCATACTGTGAGCGCAATTTCAACACGATGCAACCTGGACATTATCTCCCGCAATTCAACTATATAATAAAATTTCCAGAATTGAATTTCACTTAATTTATCTCATTTAAATTTGAGTAAATTATAATTTTGTGTAATCTGAAGAATTATTAATATTTTGTACAAATATTAACTTTTCAAATACGATTGTAGAATATTATAATTCACAACACACATGGCGTTCGGAAAGAGAGTTTCAATATATTCTTAAAATTGTAACCCGCATAGATTTGTTAATTTTTCCAGAAAGTTCATTAGTAGAGTGTTTTCATTTTACGAAGGGTATGAGGTAGGAAGTGGTGTGAGACCGCGCGGAGCTCAGTGGGGAACGACTCGGTTCGACGGAGCGACGCGGAGACGTGTCGTGTAGAACGTGTGTACCGACCTGACATCGAGTTCGTTCTCTACTGGGCTCCGCGCGGTCGCCTCTCGCACCACATCCTACCTCGTACCCCGCGTGCCTTCTTAAAATGAAAACACTCTACAAACATTATTATTACATTCGAAATTTAATATTCTACAAAGGAATTCACCTGTCTTTTTTTTTATTAAGTGTTGTCTTTGGTTTTCCATAAATTAATTTATAATAAGCTGGTTTTAATTTAAACATAATATTTTTTTAATTAAAAGAAATTTAGTCTTTTAAATAAAACAGTTCTCCTGAATCAACTAGAGCACCCTAGTTCAGTAGATCTCTCTCTCTCTCTCTATCTCCGCACGGCGCGTGTGTTGTGTCGCTCGTGTCCGGTTGCCGCGTGTTGGAGGCGCGCCGCGCGCGGTGCGCGGTCGCGCGGTGTGAGCGTTGTGTTGTGCGTAGTCCTGCACGCGGCCCCGCGGCCCGGCTACGGGCTCAAGTCCTCCACGCTGCCGGCGGAGATGCGCAACGGATATCACGTGAGTGCGCGCGGCGATCGGGCGGATCGGGGGGCGAGTGTACTCTCAAAGAAATAAACACAAAAGAAAGAAAACAAAATAGCAAGCACTAGTTGTTTGTGATTTCTTCCAGTGGAAGTTAGTGGTGTAGCTAAATAATTCTACTTTATACTTTGTCTCTGTCAAATAAACACTCCTGAAAGTGAGATAGAACGAAAAAAATTCTTTTGTTCGGCCCATGCAGCGGTTTGGAGCTCGCTGACAACGCGGCGGTCGATATCGACTGCTCCATAGTTGACGGTATAGTGCTCTAGCAGCCGATATCGACCGCTCCACAGTCAACGGGTTAAGAAAAAAAAACACTAAACAGAATGTAACTCAATAATAAATTCGCCTACAATAGAATTTGACCAAACCCATACACAGCCTGCATCACTCAAAACTCTAAAGTGACAACGGCAAACCCCCCGTTCGCCCGTAATCGCCTTCCAATTATTATATTAACCTAAGCCTAGACGTAAGCTAGCTGTTAGAGCAGGTGCGAATGTAAGACTAAGCTAGTGATAAGCTAGGCTAGGCCTTGTTGTGCCGGCATGCTAGAAGCTGTTTGGCAGCTAGCGAACGCGCGCAATTTTCGACTGACCACGTGCGATGTTCGACTGAGCGCGCTCGTGTGCGCGCGCGTCGCAAACGGTTGTAACTTGCGCGCGGTGTTGTGTGGTTCCGTTCGCAGTGGTGTCGTCGCTGAGGCAGGTGCCGAAGCCCGGATACGGGCTAGCGGCGCGTTCGCACACATTCTCGTCCAGCACTGGAGTAAGTCTGTAGTGCGTGTGTGTGTGTGTGTTTGTGTGTCTGTGACCTTGTGGGCTAAGAGAGCGTTTCAATTAAAAGTTCCCTTCGCCGTTATGTTGGCTCCACTGTCTATCTGTCAAAACAGCGTTGAGGGTTGCTATGTGTACAGATTTACCCGTAATTATCGGTATTTACCGTATTTATTATACGGTAAATACCGATTACATTATTAGGTAATATAATCTTCACAATCTGGCAACACGAATTTAAGCACTGACAGTGGAGCCAACATAACGGCGAACGGAACTTTTAGTTGAAACGCTCTATACTCACTTTTCTGAAAACGTAGCCGATATTGGGGCATCGGTGATGGCGGTTGATTATCATTATGGTTTAAAGTGCGAGGTTAGGGCCCCCTGAGCCCTGTTGTCACTGCGACGACCTAGGAAGATCTATTGTAATCTCTCAAAAGTGTATAGCTCACCCCCAAGTACTATTTCCGCTATGAACTGAGTTATAATCTTGGAGTTAAGTGCCTGTATTTGGCATACGTTGAAAATATAACCCCAAAGAATACGGCCTCTACTGTGAATGAGTACTTCACATTCACAAATGATGCGTATGGGCGTTTCATTCACTTTTATACAGAACCTGCACACCGGGGTGTCACTAAAACCCATTCGGTGTAGGTGTTTAGTCTGCAGTGTCCTGTTAAAGTCCTTATTAGGATTCTTATGTCGTTCCGATTTAGATTTAACACCCCGGAACCTCGGAAGTAAATTTACGCGAGTACCCAGAAAGTAGTGCCTTCGCGTGCTGCCCGGGCAGTTGGAACCAGTGCCGCTTGCTTTGGTTGTGTGCCCAGGAGAGTATTTCTTGCCGGTATGGGTTTTTTGATATTCCAAGTATCGGCTGTGGGCCGGTTTAAAACCGGGTATTAAGCCGGGTGCTAACTCTACACAACTCCCTGCGGTTCGCCGAAATCGCCCCAATTTCGCTTCGCGGCGCTTCATGCTTTGATTTCGATTCATCGATTCACAGACGGCCGACCGCAAATCTCCGCTGAATAGTGATTCGTGACTCCGGCCGGCGTTCCCGATTTCAATAATAATATTAATTACTCCGCCATACTCTCGCGGAACACCCCATTGTAGTCGACAGAAGAGTTCTTCGAACTGCACGATTCTCTAAATCGTTCTTGTGCCGCACTGCAAAGGTGTGGAATGGGCTCCCAGGGAATATCTTCCCCCACTCCTACAATCCGAGGATCTTCAAATCGCGGGTTAATAGCCTTTCCCCAGCGACATTAGTCCACCTCCAAGCCGGACTGGCACCTCCTCGGCGGTGAAATTGGCTGCGCCTGAGGCTTCGACCTCGGGCAGAGCCACCCAGTTCGGAAGCAAAAAAAAAAAAGATTTGCTTACGCACGCAGCGAAAGCGTCCTAGGGAGCGCCCCACCACTTCCCCCAATATCGCTTCTTAATTTAGGGATATGAATGTGCTGCTTAATTCTGTTTAATTACTTAGAACCTGCACCAATGAAGGAACAATATGAAAATGGTGTGTTAACTCACTCGCACAATATCGCTGCGATTTGTTTTCTTATTTTTTTTAATGTAAAACCAGCATGGGTGCCTGTGCCGAGAGACCAATGCTGACCAATCGACGGAGCCATAATCAGCTCTCCTCGCGAAACCAAACCCGCAAATTTTCTGACTATTGCTGGGCTGTCCAGCCTGTTAATACAACGTTTGAAGACGTACGATATTGTGCAATCTCACTCATATTTCCATTTTCGTATCGTTACATTATTGGCAATGCAAATGATATAGCAATGCAGGTAAGAATAAAAACGTTCCCTTTAAAGGTTGTACACATGCACATCGGAAAATCTGTAGGTGGGTGATTCAACTTTTTCTTGGTTTTGGTATCTGTCTGAAAACCTTGAATTTATCTTGATAAATTCACCTTATTTAATAATAGTTACAGCAACTGTCAGATAAGTAATTGATTAATAAGAAAGAAGCTGCACAAAACATTTTGAGTAATAAAAAAAAAATTGGTTACCCTGAGGACAACCCCTTTTTTATTCCATACAAAACTGGGGACAAAATTGTCCCCTGGGTCACCCCTAAAAATTTGGTTAATGTTTTATTTTAAATAGTTCTCTACTTTATTTCAATTGCTTATCAACCTAGGTAGATATTTTATACTTATGGATTTTCAACTAAGTAATAAATTGTAATACACTTTTTTTTGTATTTGACTGTCCAGCTGGTTTTTACGTTAAGTACAAGAAAAAGTTGATCCACCCAGGTAGATACAGCTACGTTTTTATTAAACATGTTGAATATTATAGTGTTTGTATTTCCAAAGTCGGTTCAAGGGTATATTTTACCACCTTCGGCTAAAATAAATTTGCCGGTTAACTCCTGTCAACTGTATGAGTATCTTTAAGAGACAGATGAATGCTAACCAAGACTTAGCCGTAGGTGGTGAGATTCAGGCTAAACCTCCGAAATCACGAGTGTGATTGGCCTGAACTAAAAGAACTCTACATACCACCAAGGGAATCCACAACTTGAAAGCCAATTAATACATAGATATGAACGCTTCAGCGTCTGCTGCTCGTTCATTGAAATAAAATAAATTATGTTATCTGTGAAATTGTAAGAAGGTTACTAAATCAGATTTGATCAATTTGAAGATTAAAATTTAGCTGGCTAAAACTAAATTTAACCTCACTCCTGGCTATCGTTGTGGTGCATACATTAGGTACATATTATGTGTATTGCGTGCAAAAATGTCAACAAAATTGTTTTGTGCAATTGCAGGCGGACTTCTCCTTCAGCGGGATGGGTGACAAGACTCACAGTACCGACTTCAGTAGCGGAAAATCTGATAGTGAGTTTTATATCTCTTTTGTACAATCTCTTAGTCTTATTTCAACATAAGTACCTGGGCGACCGAGCTTCGTTCGGCGTCTACACCTATCTAGATAAACTTGAAAAAAAAAATTACATAATCTAAATACAAAATTCCATCCAAATCGTTAGAACCTTTTCCGAGAAACCAAAGTTTAGCTCACTTAAAGTAATAGGATTTACTGTTCTTTTGAATCTGAACGCTACTGCGAGAATATACTTGAAAGTTGAAAACCAATTTCTTGTACCTATGAGGTAGCAAAACTAAAAATTAATTCCAAATCTCCATGTAGGTATGTAGGTACGTGATTATTTTTCCTAACCTAAAAATTTTAAGATTTCATCAAACAAGTAGTTAGCTGAAAATATTCATTCTGCAGTTGTGTTCAGAAGACTAAACAACAAATATGAATTTTAACAGTAGGTTTATCTATAGCACCATATTCTGTCAAAAACATTTTGACACTTCACGTGTGATGTGTCAAAATTGACAGCTCTGATACAAAATGGCGTCGTAATGAAATTGTTTTTAAGTGTTTTATTCTAATTTTTTTATTCTGACGTTGATGTGTTGAAAGTTACTGTTATGTAGAATATCATAATAGTTACAGTCCACTCTAAATGTCGTGCTTTCTAAGATTGTTTTTATTCTATTATATTTACAGCGATTAGAATTATCAAAATTATGTTTAGTGTAAACAGTGCTACCGTCATTTGTATTGTATTAAAATATATTGTGTATTTACATAATTACATTTATTCAATGAGCTTTAAATTTTTTTAAATAATTTCGTAGAACAAATTGGATAAGATTCGTGTACAGAAATTATTCTTCCCTTTCTGATCTATACTCATGCCCAGAATGTGTCTTTTCCTATTTATTCATGGATTTCTAACTATGTCCATGAAATTTCTTAGATGAAAGGGTCTCGCAAATGCAATGCCGGCATAACGGGAGTTTTGATTAATGGATTTCTATGTCCATGGACTTGCTTAGATGAACGGGTATCGCAAATGCAATGCCGGCATAACGGGAGTTTTGATTAATGGATTTCTATGTCCATGGACTTGCTTAGATGAACGGGTATCGCAAATGCAATGCCGGCATAACGGGAGTTTTGATTAATGGATTTCTATGTCCATGGACTTGCTTAGATGAACGGGTATCGCAAATGCAATGCCGGCATAACGGGAGTTTTGATTAATGGATTTCTATGTCCATGGACTTGCTTAGATGAACGGGTATCGCAAATGCAATGCCGGCATAACGGGAGTTTTGATTAATGGATTTCTATGTCCATGGACTTGCTTAGATGAACGGGTATCGCAAATGCAATGCCGGCATAACGGGAGTTTTGATTAATGGATTTCTATGTCCATGGACTTGCTTAGATGAACGGGTATCGCAAATGCAATGCCGGCATAACGGGAGTTTTGATTAATGGATTTCTATGTCCATGGACTTTCTTAGATGAACGAGTCTCGCAAACGCAATGCCGGCATAACGGGAGTTTTCATTAATAGATTTCTATGTCCATAGACTTGCTTAGATGAACGGGTATCGCAAATGCGCGACGCGAAGCAGAACTAGAGAGCGTTTCATTCAACTAAATCTTCCCTTCGCCGTTATGTTGGCTCCACTGTCTATCTGTCAAAACAGCGTTGAGGGTTGCTATGTGTACGGATTTACCCGTAATTATCGGTATGTACTGTATTTATTATACGGTAAATACCGATTACATTATTAGGTAATATAATCTTCACAATCTGGCAACACGAATTTAAGCACTGACAGTGACATTAACAGTGGATCCAACATAACGGCGAAGGGAAGATTTAGTTGAAACGCTCTCTAGTCCCGCGCTCGACCTCCCTCTCTCTACCGATCCACTTTTAAAGTATTCAAATTTTTCATGGTTTTGTAAATAAACATTCTCAGCGTGTAGTGCTAACATAATACGGAGTCTCACAGTTCTGTATGTTGGTTGCCCAGTGAGGATGGAGCATTGCAGTAAGTAGCAATGCTTGAGCGAGCCACTTCCGTACATTTTATCCCGTACCCCGTATTGCCTCTTACGCCTGCACTACATAGCGGCTAAAATAGGCAAACATTTTAGTAACTAAGGCCAAATGCCTTTTTTGCAACTAAGTCGTTTGCGTTTTTTCGCGAATGCATAGTGCAAGGCTTTAGTGCTCGCATCGCACACTAGATGTTCTGTGTCCATCGTTATAACCCAATTTTTTTAACTGTGCACCTCGAGCTGTCAATTTCGTTAGGTTCTCAGCACTGAATCCACTCCCCCGCTTACTTCCTCACCTCTCCGCCGACTCCTATCAGTACGCTCTGCACTCCGTACTGATTAGGCCTCGGCGGAGAGGTGAGGAAGTAAGCGGGGGAGTGGATTCAGTGCTGAGAACCTAACGAATTTGACAGCTCGAAGTGCACAGTTAAAAAAATTGGGTTATAATACTGATTTTTTTTTGTCACATGATAAGTATACATACGGCTTGCGTTATGTAGACATTGGATAAATATGTTTATTTTATATATAAATTGTAATGCTAGCATGTTTAGTTATGGAGAAATGTTTCAAAAGGTTAGATCAGCGGCTCCCTATAAAATTTTTATCGGTACCCCGGTTAGCAAATGTTATGAGACCCAAGTACCCCCTGAGGAAAATGTTTAAATAAAACAATTTTCATATGGTTGTTATTTTTACATAGGGAATAATGTTGTTTATCCATTGTGTCAGTCACTTATTAAGTTCTAATATCTACTTAGTAATGACAATATAATACGAAATACGTTTCAATCTACCATTAATCAGTAGAGATAATTTTCACTAATGCAATAAGTGAATGTGGTGGTCCTTACGTAAACGTGGCTATTAAGTCCTTCTCTTGAGCCTACGGTCCCCTGGGGGTACGCATATCACTACTTGGGAACCGCTGGGTTAGATGGATGTGGTTCCATAGAAATAAATAAAAAAAAATACTTTAATTGAAAATTCTAATTTGAGAAAGTTTTATACTCCATAACTAAGCATCCTCTATCTACATACATGAGCACTAAATACTATATTTACATTAATAATAAATAATAAGAGGCTTCCAGCTATCTAGGACCAGAAGTAGATACCTACCCCTATTTTTTTTAGTTCATCCATACATTGTCTTACCCATCATCCAAATACCTTTTATTGACTTATGCTAGCTTGATACAAACGAAAAAATAAAACTTTACTATGCTTCGTAATAAATAACTATGGACATGCGCGTGGAGCTACGTCTGGGTGATCGATCAAAGAAAGAAATCAAATATAATTTGTCATCACATTGCCAGATCACTGAAAGTCAAGCTACGTTGAAGTACATAATATTATAAGTATAGCTGTTTTATTAATGATGGAGACTGAGTAAATTGTATGCAATAGCAGTTTTGTCCCTTAAATTATTTGCAGCCACCGCACTGCAATCACTTGACGCAGGATAAAAAAAAACGGGGTGTTCGCCTGCATGGGTGGCTGTGCCGAAAATTCCAATGTAAGGTCAGACACATCCAATAATCCACTCCTCGCGAAACTGACCACCCACACTCAACGGCATCGTGCCAGCAGCTATAAGGTCAAAGGTGGAAAAAAAGGTTGTGGTCTAATTTATTGACACGTCTTTTGTTTGAAGTTTCCCATTGACGGCGGAATTCTTCTGTAAACTGTGTTGCAGCGTTGCCAGATCAAGGTTTTGAAAAATCCGTATAGATAGATAGGTAATTGGAAAATCCGTATATATGTGTTTTCTTCTATGAAAAGCTTTATAGAAAATCCGTACTCCATACAAATCTTCTTGCGTGAAAATTCGTATAAATGATAAATTTGTATGAAAACTCAGGTATTTTAATTCCGTATGTTACTTACATTGAAAATCCGGATAAATCTGTGTATATATGGCAACGCTGCTGTGTTGGGCGGGGCGGGGACGACACGCAGCCCGCAGCCCCCCCCCCCCCCCCCCCCCCTCAGTTGATCTGATAATATTAAATCAATCAATTTAATTTAATAATTAATAACCCGCATAAATTTACTGCTAAGTAAATTACGAGTAAAAAAATACTATACTGGTAGGAAAACACAATTTCCGTTAATGCTATACGCGACCGCCAAAAGTTATATGCCCACGAAATATTATTCCAATGTTGAAATGTTCGCGTACTACTAGCGCCATCTAGTTGTTGTATGAACACAACTACACAACCAACCTAAAACACCGAGACTGCACTGCAGTAGGTCTAGGTACCCCCATATCACGAGATTTAACCTACACCGCGTACTACGCTACGCCGCCGCCGCCGTGTTCTCCGCATCATTTTGTATGGAGAAACGAAGTTCGCAAATCTATCAATAGAGGCGCCGCTCCGTTTCTCCATACAAAATGATGCGGAGAACACGGCGTAGCGTAGCACGCGGTGTAGGTTAAATCTCGTGATATGGTTACAGTTCTCACAAGTTACTTATATTTCAATAACATATTGACTGTCCGCAACTTGTTGGAGAGATTGGCTACAGGGTTCCTGCTCGTCGGACACGCCACACTAACCTATTTCACATTCCACTACACCGCACCAATTATGCAAAGAACTCAACTATTACTAGTCTAGCTAGCACATATAACGAACATTTCAGCGACATTGATCCTTTTATACATACTAAGAACACATTCAAAAAAGATGTTATAAAAAATATTTTGCTAAAAAGAAAACAGTAATCATTATAAATAACCTATAGGTACTAAAAAAAATTGTTTATTATATTTGAGTCTAAAATCATTTTAGTTATATTTTATTATCTTTATTTATTCTTATTTTTTTCTTTATTATACGAAATGTCAACTGTATTAATTTCTTTGTTTCACGGCACTGTGGTAGGTACAGCAATTTTTGTAAACAATTTTTGTAAATGTCTTTAATGTAAACACGAGAAAATCTTTTACTGGTTTAGTAATTTATATGAAACACCGCTGGCATGTATGTACTATAAACTGTTGACAAATATTTAAAAAATAAATAAAAAAAATAATAAAATAAAATAAAAAATATGGATTTACCGGGGGCGGTAAGGCCAGCGCGTCTCGCTCATTGGACAGGCTGGCGAACCAATACGAACACCCGGCTTTCCTTACGCTGCGTCAAGGGGACACAGTGTGCAGAATAGACGTAGTTCTACGTAAATGAAATACAACGCACCATAATTCCCATCAGCCATCACGCGCGACTTGCTATTTTCTTGCACTTCATGTCATATCATATAATTATTATTATTGTACTGTGTGGGGTCGGTACTTAATAAGAATAGTCCCACTGCATCTCTCCCCGTGCATGTCGTAAAAGGCGACTAAGGGATAAGGGGCCTGCAGACACCCCGGTCGACTTGTGGCTTTCATGGAAGACATAGGCTGGCTGGGGTAGCTGGAGACTGCGGGGTTTTGCACGAAGGTCCCCAACCAAGCGGGATTAGTTTGCAGGCCTAGAGCCAACCCCAAACCAAAACAACAACAACAACAATCATATAATTATTTTCGAATGAATGTGTAACTTGTATTGAATGTGAATATTGTAATGTTGCAGTATCCGCCGGGTCAATCACCGACGTTGACAGGAGTGCGATGGTGAGTTGATGTTCTTTGTTTTGTATTTTATTATCTTTTTTATGGGTTTATTTATTTATTTATTTATTTTTTAATGAACAAGCAGCTCTAGCTGATGTGTTCATATCAGTTTTTTTTTCTGATAATGAATGATTATAATGTTTTTTTGTTTTGTTTATATCTTGACTTAATATTTTTAATTTTTTGCTTAGATATAGTATGTTATATTTAACATAATGAAAACTTAGTATGTAAGTTATATTAAAAAAAAAAGCTCTATAAGGTTTCTTACCCGGTTCTTCCTTATAGATTGCATCGGGGAACGGGACATGACAATAAAAAAAAAAAGATGACGAACCATACTGAATATGCATATGCAGGGATCGTAATAACGTTATTTCGCGCAAACGTTAGGAGACTATCAAAATAAAAACTATCACTAAAAAATAACGAAGGCAAACTAACGTTTGAAATTTATCAAACGCTACCCGCCAAACGTTTGAAAATCGTTAAACTAACGTTATTCTATTCGTTTGTGTTAGTGATAGTTATTTCCCCCCCACACGAAAACCGCTGCCATAGCGAAATGATAATAACGAAACAAAATAACAATTCAACTAACGTTTAAACGATCAATTCAGTCAGTTAGGTAGGCTGCCGCCGCGCCGCCGCGGCGCTCTTGCGTTTTGATAGAAATAACGTTTGCGCGTAGGGTTATTTCTAACGTTAGTTTTATGTTAGTTTGCAAACGGTTCCTATTCTGATGTTTTTGTAGCGTTTGTCTTCAAACGCTACAGGTGCCCATTCACGCAGATTTAGTTCCCACTTATTTATTACTGAATAAGTTTTGATTTAGTTCCCACTTATTTATTACTGAATAAGTTTTGATTTAGTTCCCACTTATTTATTACTGAATAAGTTTTGATTTAGTTCCCACTTATTTATTACTGAATAAGTTTTGATTTAGTTCCCACTTATTTATTACTGAATAAGTTTTGATTTAGTTCCCACTTATTTATTACTGAATAAGTTTTGATTTAGTTCCCACTTATTTATTACTGAATAAGTTTTGATTTAGTTCCCACTTATTATAGTACACACACATTTGCTTATTGCGTGGTGGTGTGTGTGTTGGGTGCAGACGACGGACGGCGTGGCTGGTGTGGTGAGCGTGCGAGGCGCAAGCGCGGCGACGATGCCGGGCGGAGGGGGCGCGGGGGCGCGCGGCGGCGCCGGAGTGCGCCGCTCGCTGCCCAACATGATCACCTCGGCGCTGCTGCACGAGCCGGCCAAGCTGTACCCGTACCACCTGCTGCTCATCACCAACTACCGCCTGCCGCCGGACGTCGACCGGCTCAACCTGGAGGTAGAGAGCGTTGTTGTTGTTTGTTGTTATTGTTTTCGCCATAAATAGGCAGGCAAAGATCATTTGACCATACAGCCAATTCACAATTTTCTTCTTATATAGGTATTTTTGTAATTATATTTTTCCAATTGTATTTCTTATATAGGTAGAGAGCGTTTCAACTAAAAGTTCCCTTCGCCGTTATGTTGGCTCCACTGTCAGTGTCACTGACACATTCGTGTTGCCAATTTGTGAAGATTATATTACCGAATAATGTAATCAGTATTTATCGTATATTAAATACGGTAAATACCGATAATTACGGGTAAATCTGTACACATAGCAACCCTCAATGCTGTTTGACAGATAGACAGTGGAGCCAACATAACGGCGAAGGGAACTTTTAGTTGAAACGCTCTCTAACTACTACTCAAACAATTCTACATTAAAATCATTTTCCCTCTTTTTAGGGTTTCGTATCCGGTACGGGAACCTATTACTAAGCATACGCCGTCTGTCTGTCTGTCTGTCTGTCCGTCCGTCTGTCCTAGGGCTGTATCTCTTGAACCGTAATAGGTAGCCCGTTGAAATTTTCACAGAATATGTGTTACTATGGCCAATATAACAACAAATAATAAAAATAAGAAAATGTTAAAAATTAAGGGGGACTCCCATACAACAAACGAACGAAAAATCGATTAGTCACACTATTGAATAATAGATGGCGCCACGGGCTTTTATACATTGCATTGCTAGAGCCGCTCAATTGCCAACGACCTCATTGAGGTGCTGTCATTATCACACCGTAAATTGCCATCTAATGTTAATGTTTTCACTCCCACAGCGGCATCTATCCGACGCGGAGTTCGAAGCGATCCTCCAGATATCTCGCCACGACTTCTACCGCCTTCCGATCTGGCGTCGCAACGAGTTGAAGCGACGCGCGCGGCTCTTCTAATCCCCCCTGTCCCGCTCACACGCGCGCTCTAGCGAACCGCTCACTCGCTCACACAATACATGTTGACGCTCAGATTCAGATTCAGATACCTTGGTACTTCAGAGGATGGCGTTATAGACCGTTCACAATTATTTTACCTCTAGCCATCAAGTTGGCTAACCTGAGCCAGAGCTCACAACCAATTATGGCAACACAGATGTTGCCATAATTGGTTCGTACTATTTCCCTGTACAAAATATTTGATTATATTTTTTGAATAGAATAGAATAGAAACTCTTTATTGCACACAAATTGAAATAAGAACAGTACACGAAAAGAAACAAGAAATGCAGGAGTGCGCAAAGGTGAACTTATCGCTATAAGTACAACAGGTACTCATACATAATTTCCACTACCACGGGTAAAATATTAATAGCAAGTAACCCTTTTTACGACCGTAGTACTAGTGACAGCAAGTGGTGCCAACCTAGAGGAAGATACAATGACATGTGTCAGAGGTAAAATAACTGTGAACGCTCTGTAGTATTTGTCGTGGTATAAAAAAATTGGTTGGCAAAATATCATTAAAATAAGTATAGAATGACAAAGTGAAGTTATGACCGTATCGAATTGTGCTGGAAGTTGGCTGTTATGTGAAATGTGAGCATGTAAACTGAAAACATAATTTTATTTCTGTCAAACTTCATACAAAATTACTTTTAAAAACTAAACTATCCAGTTTGTCCTTGCGGACAGGCAAAGGTCGTTTGACAAACAAAGCCATTCAAACACAATTGCAGACTACTAAAATACTGCTCGCATAACTTCAATAGACTTTTGCAGTAATACTAGGGGAAGTCTTTCAAAGAATAAAAAGTAGGAAAAGAAGAAGAATAAAGACCTCTTGCCAACCTGGAGGACTCAGAATTATGGTAGAAATATCTTGACGTTAGGTTCAGTTTATAGTAAGAAATATGTGATAACCCGGATTCCGGAGTCCCAGAGTGCGTTACGTATAAAGTTAATGTGCATTGTGTGAGCGAACGCTGTTTTACTCATTGACTTATCATAATAGTTGTAATTTATTATCTATATTTTCAACATAATAACTTTACTGGTAAAGTTACCTTTTAACTGTTGGAGCATTTGATAGGATTTGACAACTGTATCGAAATAAAATGACACTTCTTGGTTAACATCTGGTTTCGACTCAAGTCTTCAATCTTGGTCACGTCAGGTCGGCGATTTTGTGTGAACTAAATTCGACTATCTTGTGAGAAGTTAAGTTGGTCGTTTTGTGTGACCTAAAGTCGGCCATCTTGTGAGAAGTGAGCTCGGTCATTTTGTGTGAACTAAAGTCGGCCATCTTGGTTTATAGCTAGATTGAGGTTAGACGGTGCTTGTGAATGGCTAGAGTAATGCTTTTTTTTTTTGTAATTTGTATGGATAAACGTATGGAAGAGGCGATGTTATGTGAACCAAAAATGTAGCGCGGGCCGGAGCGTAAGTTTGCTTAGTTTTAAGGTGAGATATATCTAAATAGTCCTTAAACACGTAGTTTAAGGAACTCATGTTAGCAATAGACACTTATTTTGTTTAGAATCTGCGTAAAATTTTAAGTATGTTTTGTGTAACAATGAGAATATTCACTTTCAATGCACTTTTAATTTACTTCAGGCGGGACGGGATATGTAACAAAATATGTACAGAATTTGTATAATTGTTCATGTTCCTAATCTATTAATTTATAAACGTACACGCAGCTTGCCTTGTGGCTAACACTTTATTACCATATTATAAAAATACCATTCTGTCTAGTGTAGTGTGTAGAGAACTTAATATATATATTTTTTTGTTATTATTCGTAGTTTTAAATTTTTTGTTTGTTTAATTTATTGATTTTAATCTGTTGACTTGGAAATTATCCTCGCCATTGGCCTAAATTTTTTTTAAGTTTTCAAAGCAGCTGCCGTTTCAAGGGAAATTTGATTCCATAAATTTAAATATAGTAGAAATGAAAAAAAAAACTTCCATTAATTCAAAATGAAATAATTCTATTAGTCATCATTTCTCCCATACTTCCGATGTACTGAACCGATTTCCCATTTTAATCAAAATTGTATCATATTTTAAAGTGGTTTAGGTTTAAGAATAGTGCACTCGCAACATTTATAATATACCTTTATATATATAACTATATATATAATTTGATAGCAGCTGATGAGAGAGAGAGAGAAATACGTTTGTGTTTTATAGAAGCAGTGAATTTGCATAATGACTTATAGTGAATTAAAGAATGATAGGCGAATAGGTGAAGTGAAAATCTTAGTTACATACATTAAGGTGTGGTTGAATTTTTTTCAAGAGCAAATGTTTTTTATTCCCTTATCTCTTGTAAATTTGTTTATTTAGAAATAGCTTAACTGAAAATACACGTCAGTCAGCGTTTATGCGTCAACTGCTGGACATAGGCCTCTCAAATTTTCCTCCAATCCTCTCACGCGTTCAGTGGTACGGAACCACCGTTTACATCCGATTTAATGTTGTACCACCTGGCGGGTGGACTTCCCATACTGTTATTTTCCTGTCCACGGCTGCCGGTGTAGTCGTGTAGGCCGACGTGCCCGGCCCACTGCCACCTCAGCTTAGCCACTCGGTGTCCAATATCGACATGTTGCCGCATCGGAGGATTGAGTCGTTACGCACCATAGAAGTAGGATTCCCAGCACGGCTCCCTCCATTGCTGGCTTGACCGCTTTCAGCTTTCGAGCGACAGGGACCGTTGTCACTCGAAAGCTGAAACCTCATAAACCGGGGAGGATGCTGCCTGGTCTCATATGCGGTCATATTAAAAAAAAAATGTTTGAAAGTACTTTTTTATAATCTGCTGTTTAAATAATTAATTGTAAAAAAATATATATGCAATAAAAACAAAATTTTTGATGAAAAATGCTAAAGTCCGGTCGCGAAGCAGGAATAATTTCTTGTGCGACGGCTAATATGTAGCCCGCGATCGAGCGACAGAGAACTTCGTACTACGAAATTCTTCCTGTTTCGCGACCGGAGTTTAGTGTGGGAATGTTTGCTCTTAAAAAAAATGAATGTTAGCGTAAGTAGATAGAGTGGTTGGAGCTGCGGGAGCTTTTCAATTTATTACGAGGGCGCGAGAGTTTGCTATATAACTTATATAAATTCAAATAATATATATTTTATATATTGTAACAATATAATTGTGTGCGTGCGTGTGTTTGCCGATGTGTAGTTAGGATTTTGCGAAGTTTTGTTCGGACATATTTTTTAAAAGAAAACAATTTTTTTTTTGTTTCTATCGCGTTGGAAAAAATTTTTGTTAAGTCTTTAGCAAATTAAACCAAAAATAATGCTTTTAAGGGTTCCGTATCCGTCGTACGGGACGCTATTATTAAGCCTACGCCGTCTGTCTGTCTGTCCGAGGGCTGTATGTATCTCTTGAACCGTAATAGGTAGCCTGTTGAAATTTTCACAGAATATGTGTTATAGTGCCGATATAACAACAAATAATAAAAATTTAAAAAGTAAACAATTCACGGGGGTCCCCATCCCCATACAAGAAACTAAATAGTGTGCGCGCCATCTACCGAAAACAGTATGAAGCAGCGCTGACCATGACATGGCGATATGGAAGCTCGGTGCGCGAGTTCGACTCGCACTTGGCCGTTTTTTTTTCTCAAATTTTTATTTGGCCAACTTTTTAATTAGATTTTTATTTTCTAAGTCACGTTTGAAAATGGGACTCAAAAACTAACTAAACACACTAAACATAAGTCGGCATAAGCCACAACAACAGTATAACCTGTATTATGTCAAGCGATTCCCTTTGGTTGTGCCGGCTACACTGAAGTGGACGGAAGGCACGAACTAATTTACATGGCCGCTCTGACCAACCTTTCATTCAGTACGGTGGTACCAGCCCGGGCGGGTGAAACCCTACCACCGAGTGAGGTAAGAACAGAAAGTAACGACTCAAATCGATTCACGCGGGATTTTCACTAATTGATATATTTTTTTTTATTAAAACAATAAAATTTATAAAAAAAAAACCTGGTTTACTTTTCCATTATACTCTTTCGGGTATTTTTTAACCGACCCGGTAAAAACGATTTATTTCTTTTAAAAAATATGTACGAATATGTGTGAAGGAAGGTGAGTGGAGTCCATGGAAATGCTTTCGAGTGTCTGAAGGTGTGCTTTAGTATCTCGTAGTTGGAAATATAAAATCACTGCCAGCTTTCGAAGTTTCGACAGCTTCTACACTTTTGTATTAGTCTCAACTTTAGGAGGCTCATTGCGAGATAAATACCTAATGCGTAAAGTAGATATAAAATTTACATTTCTCCCCAATTGTATCAGGCTAAAAAGCAAAGTTTTTATTCATAAATAGAATAGAAAATGTTTATCAAAAAGTCTAAGGTAATTAAGTACTATAAAACCTTTTTTTGACTTGTTTTTGAATTAACAATATATTTTTAAAACAATACATTATGGGCAGCCATAGACATTTCCAAGCTTCATTTTGTTTAATGTGTATCAAACATTTCTTTGCATCGTGAAATGCCGACATGAAATGAAGGGAAGCACTGACATGGCACCTAGTTCACCCTGTGTTATGGGCTGACATCACGGATGTTGTAGGTGATGTAGCCAACCGTGTCAGGTTCCATAAAAAAAAAAAAAAAAAAAAATCGTTGAAAAATGTATCACCGGACGCAGAGTAAGTAAAGCTTAGTGTTCGAGTCGGTGCGCCGGCAGTCTCCACCGTAACGCTTGTAGCCGGCATGGCGCCTCTCTGAGCGTGGTTTCGCGAGGTGTGGTGATATTGGCTGTATCTGATCTTCTTTTGAAATTTTGGGCACAGCCACCCATGCCGGTTGTCCATAAAAAATAAAACCAGCGCCGCGCCTAAGTTGTGCAAGTGCATACAAGTCAATAGTATGATGTCGCTAACACGAACACCCAACTTTCCCTAAACTGCGGTCAGCTGGTTATGGCGATATTACACGGTTCGACCAAAGCGATTCAATGCGGTTGAAAGGAGCAGAAGTGAAAACAATTGCTGTTTACACGTATATTTGAAGTGAACTGAAAAGTGAACCATTCAATGCACATTGCTCAAGTCAAGAAGATGTCTTCGCAGGAGGTAGTACACAATATCTACACGTCTCTCTCTCGCCGCAGCGATCAAGATTGAACAGCGAGTGAATCGTTCAGTGCGTGTGTTTACACGTTCAACTCTCATTCAATCGCATTGAACGTTGAACGGCAAAAGTGAAAATATTGAGCAAGCACACTCCTTTCAATGCGGTTGAACGTGGTTGCCCGTGATTGAACATTGACGTTGAATGGTTCACTTTTATGTTTACACTAGGTATTCAATTTGGTTGCTTCAACCGCATTGTAAGGCAGAAGTGAACCGTGTAATAACTATCATCATTATGATTGGGGATTTGTGATAGAAGTCACCTGCGTACGTAACAAGATCACTTTAAATTACAGTATGACAGAAAATGAGTGTCAAACGTTCTCAGTTTCCATGTGATTTGGGGCTCAAGTGGGTGACTTCAAATGTTATGGGCTGTCGTAAAGTAGTGTTTGTGATATTTATGCCTATTGCGCGAACATCTGGCAAATATTTTGTCAAATATTATCCACGTAACACTGTTTTATAAAGTCTGCCACACGAACATTTTAATTTTGCAAAGAGAAATGTTCTTATGTCTGTGTTATAATCTGCGGCAGATCAGAAGGCACCGACCTCGCGACACTCACTTGTCCAACTGTCAAACTACGTTAAGTCATCTAGGGTTGGAGAAAGACTAGTACGCTAAAAAATATACAATGAATTATTAAATGTATTTTTTATTATAATGACTCGTCCTAGTCACTCTCGAAGTTATAATTTATGCCTGCATAGAGAGAGTACTACTTGCCTTTTTATTCCAACCCTAGACGACTTTAACATACTTCTAATTACTACTACTATTACTTGAACCTAAGTGTGCAGTATCCTAATCACGAGATTTAACCTACTACGCTACGCCGTGTTCTCCGCATCATTTTGTATGGAGAAACGAAGTTCGCAAATCCATCCATCACTAGAGGCGCTGCTCCGTTTCTCCATACAAAATTATGCGGAGAACACGGCGTAGCGTAGGTTAAATCTCGTGATTAGGGTATAGATCCACCTAAATCGTGTACTTCACACGCGTGTGCACGAACACCTGTGTGGCACACGAGTACATACTGAGCTGCACTTTTAATTTGTCGCTGCGTTCACCGACAGTGATTGGGTAACTTTTGTTAGCGAACTGTGCGCCACAAGGCGCGAACATTTTTGTTCACCTTTCAGTTCAGTAATCAGTCGTAAACATGGACGGCGGCTGCGAATTGCGATGAGAGTGTGTTGCTTTGTACTGCGGCTTGGGAAATTGTATGCAGTTTACTTAACACGTCCAGCTGCTGTACGCCTGTTGTTGACGTTCAATATAAAAAATAGGATATGACACATTCGTCTATCGACGTAGGTGTTCGACCTCTTTAATATGCCTATCGACGCGACGACGCATTTTATTAACACACAAATGTATTAATATTTGTGTGTTAACTGTCGTCACTGAGACTAGCTGCTGGTGACGTCACGCGCGCTGTCAGTGCCTTCTGATTCTTTGCAGATTAGACCTTAAGCTTGATCATTCCTTTATCAGCATCATATTGTTATGTTAAATCTAAATTTTGTATATCCCTGAAGTGAGAAATGGCAGCGTTTGACATGTCGGGTGGCAGTGCCTACTTTGAAAGTGCGTTTCCTAGCTACGTAGAGAAGTGAACGATTGAGGTCGAGTGTTTTAGTTGGTTTGATGTCTAATATGCTTTCAGAAGTCAAATAAATCTTATGCATTTCTAATGTTGGTTTTATTTACATACACACATTTTTTGGGCATCACTGGGAAATTTATATGAAAATGTGAGTTATTATAACGCAGTCCCACAAAATCAAGAGTACTCCCCAATTGGAATAAATTATTTGTATTAATGAGACATTACTAATTCCACAATGGCGCAAAGACTTCTTTGCTTTTGTTCAAAATGATACCTACTTCGTGCCCTACCAACAAAGACAATGCGAATCAAAGAATATAATACTACGATGCGAATGCTTTTGGGCGTCGCGTCGTCGGCTCAACAATCCATGCTGACGGCGCCAAGTGTCTCGCGTATCAATAATAAAAAAAAAAACTCTTACTCTTGCCTTTTTCTTTTTAATCTCTTTGCCTACCAAGTACAGCATTCAAACAACGAACAGACATACACTTTGTAGCGGAACTAATAGGGGTAAACAGACGTACTACGTGGGCGTAACCCAGAACGTGGCGTTGTAAGTTGTAATGCCGGCACTTCACTTGGCTTAGCGTATTCGTGTTTGTTGCAAACATTTTAGTTTTATCTCGCTCTAAACAAGCCATTAAAGGGAGACGAAACGGATTTTTTTTGCCAAATACACGAATACGCTAAGCCAAGTGAAGTGCCGGCATAAGACGCCCTAGTAGTATTATATTCTTTGGTTGTAGGTTCGAATTCCGGAAAATTTTCACAGTTCAACTTAAAATAGACAACGAACAAACATATCGATGCATAAAAAGTGAGTGTAAGCAATTGGGCCACAGGTTGAAAGGAGTCAAAGCTAAAATTGCTACTGGACAACAGATGGCGCTTCCACTTTTTTACACTAGTCAGTTGAAGTTGTAGGATAAGAACCTAAATGCCATGTACTTAGCCACAGACCACCTAACCTAGCGTTAGTAGCGAAACGTTCAGTTTATTTACTTCTCTAAAAAAAACTCCTATTATGAATGATTTAGTAAAAATTAACATTGTTTATAAACAAATTTCACTATATAAATATTTATTATTGAAAATTAATACTAACAGCGCCATCTCTCGAGTTGATTGCAAACTCTTAAGTTGCCAAATTCTCTGAAATTTTCAATTTTCCATTGACATTGTGAGGTCGACGGAAGCGACAAAACTACAAAAAAACACCGAACTGTATCCCCCCGATTTTGTTATCAGTTTTCTGGATTGGCTCCCACTATGGAAGCAAATTTAAAGACGTAATTCACGTCAAAATTTTTTCCTTCTTCAGCACGTACGACGTTGCATAAAATGTTTGATTAGATAGATGCAAAACCGATAGCGAGTCGGTGCTGAATTTTTACTTTTTGGTTTTGCAAAAAATTAAAATTAATGGCATACCTAGTTTAATAGCACATTTGCCACCTGTTATAACGCGAGCTGTTTATTTTTAGACTACCTATTATTAGATTATTTAAATAAAACACTCAAATATTGTCCAATGTTTTTATTTCTATATTTTTCTTTTAATTTTTCAACTTGAATTTGAACTCGTATTTGGTGACTATGGGCGCGGTGCTGGATCCACGCCTCCCTCACATTACATTACTATAGTACACTTCTCGTTCCATCCAGTAACTAACTTTATACAGCTAACTTATGTAAATATACAACAATAACATTTTATTTTAATGCATAGAACAATACTCCTTGCTGCGTTCGAGCCGACAGTTCAATATGTACAAATCCTTCCCCACTAGCACCACTCTCGACCCACTTTAGACATTTTAGCTTTGCATTCACAATAAACTTTCCCCGGAAAGAAAATTCTCAGACCGAAAACATTCACCTGATTTTATCATATAACAGTTGGTGGACCATCAAAGGCGCTCAGATTGAGAAAATGATGTCATCAAAATTCCTACCAACAGTAAACACACGAAGCATTATTCGCCACTCGGCGATCGAATGCCGACATCTACAGCCAATGAGAGAGCGCCAAGATGTCGGCATCCCCTGAGATAATCGGTACCTCATCATAATGCAGCGACACGGCCGGTGCTCCCATCCAGCCATTACTTCTCCGATCTGTGCTTGTAAATCTATTTAGGTATCAATCTTAATTTGAAAATACAGTTTTAGATAGCTGCAATGAATTAAATTTGAAAATAGAATTCTATCAAATTATTTATTTAATTTATTACTTGCCTACTTACGTAGATAATATATTAGTGAAATATTTAAAAAAAGGGGTCTCAAACCTTACCTAACCTACTTTTATATAAATTTCAGAACCAGTCTGACAACACGCATGCGTCGGTTTTGAAAACCGACTCAAAACCCAAACCTTGCTCGAACACACCAAAGCGAATAAAAAAATACTAGAAATAGCCTGCCTCCAGAAAAAACTAAAAATTGCATTTGTAATACTCATAAAATCCTACATTACCATAAAATACCAACATAATTTCCCTTCAAACATACGCGTATTCGATCCAAAAGAACATTGGACACCACCTAGTAAAATAAAAAAAAAAGTTTAAATCTGGAGACGGGCGACTTCACATCTTAGACAAAAAATCTCTTATGATAATCTCACTAGTCGAAACAGCATCTGACTGTGTACGCCTCGCGAGTCCATTCGTGAATATTAATAATTTTTTTTTACAAAACACTTTTAAGACAAATTGAGTTTTTATACATACATGTTTTTTTTAGGTGTCTATCACCGCTATTTTAACTAACAACCAAAAAATTATGGCGCAGTGTCATCGATAGTTTAGAGTCCGTTCCTTTGACTGAGCGTAACCTGTCAAATGTCACCGACACCAACTTTGACAAATTGCATTTTGAGGTTATATTAATTGACGAACAGACAATCTCAGTCTACTTATAGGCAAAATTTCTTTGAAATATATTACAATTTCTCATGATTCGTCTCACTAGCTCCAACATGCTTCTCAATCTGTCTAGTAAGGCAGAGCTATTTTTCCGATAATTGCTAATAAGAGACTAGGCAGGCCGTGCTCCTAATTATAGATACACATATGCCTATAAGTTTACTGTGAATTTAGTTAAACCACTAACTAACAATATTATGACGGTTAGACAATGTGACTGTTCTTCATATACAGCTAGAGGTGCGTTGAATCGAAATATTCTTTGCATGAAATTGCACGAAGGCAGACACACACACATTAAACGTTCAATAAAGCGAGGCGTCCATCGACACCTAGGACAAATTCACAAATCTCTCTTCAATTGTATTGAAAGTAATTTTAATTTTATTATAATTCGAAAGTGCAGCTGCTATTATACCACAAATGTACGTCCTAAAGTGACGTCCGAGCCATGCATATCATTTATATAGGCACAGTCGACCTGCACCTCAACTTCCGGTCGACTGCAATCGAACGATCACGTCAAAATCAATTTGCCACGGGATAAGCATTTCACATCAACTTTAACAACTACTCTATATCTCGGTGTCTGTAGCAGGGACCGAAACAGTTTTTTAAACTACCGGTCATTAAACGGTTGTTATGGGTTTTGTTTGTACCGGTTATAAAAATAACCCCTAAGACTCAAAACTGTTTTCTTAAAGGTTATTTTACAACGGATTGTGAAATAACAACCGTTATGCAACAACCACAATAACCACATAAAAGAAGGTTTTCTTACCCAAATCGCACTTAAAAGGTAAGTAATTTGCTAGATAAATGCATTTAGTTAGCCAGTCAGTGGTCGTTCGAAGTCCGCGTTGTACCTACGCAACCAATAACCCCTATGTAAAAACAACCGGTTGCGGTAACAGGTTATTCTTGGCGTTTTTTCGTTAAAGGTTATGATGTTGGATAACAACTAACAAAGTTTTTAAAGGGGTTTTTAAACAGTTGTTATTTCTGAACGGTATAGTACCTGGGGTTTTTACCTTAAAGGTTGTTTTCTAACTGGTTATGTCAAAACCTTTAAGCATTTTAACCTGTTTTCGGTCCTTGGTCTGTAGGAAAAAAATGCAATTTTATAAAATAATAAAAAAAAAATATATATTTTGATACAATTGTTCCTAAGGAGACAGATCTTGAGTAGAATAATCGAAAATAGAATGTTTACCCTATGCCAATTTATTTTGAGGTGATTGTTCGATTACTCTAGTGTTGGAAGCCGATGCTGAAGTGGCTTTTTTAATTAATATTATTTAAAGTCGGGGAAAAACACGAGCGTCATAGCGAGAACTTCACGCTCTACATGGCAGTCAAGACTGAGTGATCATATTTTACTTTGTTCGGTTTACTAAGTGGTTTACTAGGTGGCTTTTTTTGAGTTTTACTCAAATCAAACGATATAAATGTTGACATCAGTGTAAAATTTGGAAAAAATTATTTCGGCAGTAAGCCCCTTTTCCTCTCTATGGTTTAACTTGGTTTGTTTTGGTGGCGGATATATTTTCTTATGCCTTTATGGAAAAGACTTATTTGAAAGTACGCACAATATTGGCTGCAACGACTTGCATTTTGTTTTATCGTAAAACGCAATCTATATTTCTAAAAACAAGTTGATAAAATAAATATAAAAAAAAATTCAACAAACTTTAAAAAGCGACATAATATAAAAATTTATGCAATATTCGTTACGTTAACATCTAAATGTACATTATATTTATATATAGATATATTATGTTCAAATTACAATGCGCATAATAACAAAATATAAAGTAACATACATAACACACTCCCCCCCCCCCCCCCCCCCCCCGCCCCCCCAGTGGTTACAAACTAAAATATACTTGTAATAGGAATATATTACAGTCACTCTGCGATCGCGAGTCGACATCTGCAGCCAATGAGAATGCGCCGAGGTGTCGACATCCACTGCCATATGTACAACTCTCCGCACGACGCGGCACACCACTCGTCTGGCCGTTATATCTTTGATCTGTGGTCGCTCTAAACCACGCGCGGCACTTGTTACATATTTTACTGCTAAATGACTTTGGTCTTAAAATGATTATGAAACGGTTTCAATGACACAACGGCAGTACATAGAAACGAGTAGAAGTATCGCGGCGACTCGGTGTGCGTACTGCTGCAAGTGAGCGCTGCTCCGCGCACTTAGGGTTGCCAGATGATATCCTGAAGGACGACACGCCTTCCTTTTCTATAACTTATCCTCCCGTCCTCTCTTACCTACTGTATAACCTCCTTTTGCTATAAGTCTTTACTGCATGCTGATAATGCCGTATACATTGCCTAAAGGGGAGTACGACTTCTTTGTTAAAAACAGAGAACCTTTTCCGAAAATTGGCAGTTCAGTTAAATATCAGAAAAAATCCTATAATAATCATAGGATTTTTTCTTTATTTTAACCATATTTTTCATCATGTAATCATAATTTTACAATTATTGTAAAATTCCTCTTTTTTTAAATCCTCCATTTTAGACCCATCAACGCTCCTTTTTCAAATTGCCATCTGGCAACCCTACGCGCACTTAACCTGAGCCCTGCTTACCATTACTGTCACCCGTCATGCTAAAACAATACACAAATGCCTTATTGCGCTATATTACACTCCAAAATGATACCCACAAAGGATTTTACTAAAACTAAGAAAATTGCAACTCGGAAGGTATAGACTCACTCACAAATTTGTTTTATGCGAATTAGGCTAAACTCGCTTTCACACTAATAAGTCACCGCGTTACTTCTACTCTTTCTTTATGTTCTGTGGACACAACGGTTAAGCAAATAATACTTTTTCGTACATTTTTTCTGATATTTCTAATTTACACAAATTCATTAATTCTTTCGCCGCCACAACCAAATTTAAATCTATCGATAAAAACCGTCTCTATATAAAATGGAGACGTTTTAGGGTGCATTAAACACTTGCATACCAAAAGGTTGACTGGAATACAACTGCACTGTGCAATGAGTTCACCTTTGTTCTACAGCCCGAGAGATATATCCATTCGCGGCGGCTTGAAAGAGTTACTTAATAAAACTTTTTTACACAATTTTTTTTTTCAAATTCGAAGCAAAAATAAAAATAATTTCCCAAACTGATCGGAATGCACAAACGCTCCAAACGTCAGCGGTCCGCAACCATAAAACCCTGAAAGCCCAAAAGCTCACTCTTAACGCAACACGAAATTCGCTTCAAAACCGACGGTCGCGGACCGCTGGCGACCCCGCGACGTACGCGGTACGCTTGCATCGAAAATTTTACACAAATTTTGTACTATACGGCGCGCTTCGTCATTACTGGCGAGGTGTACGAAACTACCCTGCTTCACAGAAAACAGTAATTTTCTTCTTATTTCACATAGATGCAAAGCTGCCAATGAAGATAAAAAGTTTTGTCGGCTAGGGTTTAAACATAGAACTGTAATCGGGGTTTTTTTTTTATTTATTCGTCCCTTTTCGGGACAGGCAAAACTAATTAAAGTATACAGCCTTTTCTGGTGTACTTCTAATGTGTGTTGTTTTCTTCTCGTATCGCGAGAATCTCAAAAATATATACGACGCGGCAAAGAAACTTGTTCAGCAGCCATCTTTATTCTAGTTTTTTCGGCACTCGACAGATTGCAAGATGGAGGAAAGAGACATCAGGAGTGTTGCCAGTTACCGACCAATTCTAAATAGTCATGTAGTTGTTATCGATAATTTGATCGATTGATTAAATAAGTAATGAAATTATGTAAACTCAAATATTTATCCATAATTTACGTAATTTTAAATTTGCACAAAATCTACAGTTAAATCTTCGTAGAAAAAATTTAAGTTGCAGCACCACAGGTAGCGTGTGTGTGTGTGTGTGTGTGTCGTGTGTACACTAGTAATCAATAGTGTGCACAGTGACACCGGAAAGAAAATAAATTTTAGTTTCACTTGATTTAATGTCTGGACTTCTAAGTTGCAATATACAGGGTGTCCAGGGTCTGTTCAGCAATATCGAAATGAGCTATTGTATATCATCTAATAAACACATTAAAAAAAAGAAAAATGGTCCTATCCATACTAGTTTTCGAGATATGAATTTTCAAAGTTTTCAATTTAGTCAATCTATGCGCGCTCTAAGTGACCAGACCGCGGCGGTGCGGAGGAGGCGGGGCGGCGCGGCGGGCGCGCCGGCCGGGTCGAATGTTCGCTATAGCACCGCACCGCACTGCGCTGTTGCGCCCCCGCGCCGCCCCGTGTCGGCATCGCACGCTGCTATCAAAGGACGCTGCGCGGGCGCGGAGGGCGGCGCGCCGCGCTGCCTGTATGCGACCGACCTGCATTGCGCTTCAGTCCAGCCGGTCACGCGGCGCGGAAGATCAATGTGTGTCAGTCGGTCAGTATGTCAAGGGCGGCCGACCGTGTTGACGTATTTTTGGAAATTCGATTCGTAAATTGAATTAGTGAAAGTTTCGCGCTCGTGTTTAACATACGTACTTGTTAAAAGTTCCATTCACGAATAACGAATATGTGGATATGTTGCTCGCGTATGGAGCAGCAAACGGAAATGGGCTTCAAACGCATTTATCGTGAAAGATTTCCAAACAGGCGTCAGACTGCCGGTGCTGGTTGAAGTGATTGTGCGTGCATTGTACTGTTTACGGGAACATGGCAATCTAGACCCGCTACTGCATCGCCCGGGTCTCGTCATAATGCATCGAGCTGCAAGGAGATCACGTAGAAAACCTTCACATCATTTGAGGTATGTAGATAATCATTTACTTTTTACTGGCTACATACATACATACACCTACATGCCTTATTGCAGTGTAGTAGGTAGGTATGCTACGTCTTATATCGTAATCTATGATTCTCGCTCGTCCGATCAGCGCCGCGCTCGCCCCGCGCCCGCGCATCTCACGCCTCGCGATCGCGAACCGCGCGCCTCGCGCCGCGTCCCTCGCATAGCCCTACGCGGCCGTGCACAAGCATAGAGCGCGATCACACTATCGTATGCATTTACTTTGTTAGAAAATGGCAAAATTGGAAATAATTGAGATTTAAAAAAAATTCTTTCATCACTGCACTTTACACACGATACATATCACGATCCTTCGATATTCCACATCACACTTTGGACACCCTGTATATAACTAAATCGATAAAAGTCGATACTATTTTTATATCCACTACATCACTAGTCGTGTGCAGTGTGCCGATGTCCAATGTCGATAGAACGTCATTTCCCTCCGCCTTCATGACTAAAACTAAACATTGCTTTTTGTGGTCTATGCCTTGAAGTTTTGAAGCGAATATTTCTATAATAGGAAAAAAAAACCCCAAGCAAACAAAATTAAACCTCGCTTGTCTTGACAAAAATATATACAATGGTGTCCAGCGGCAGATTTCCCGATCAGACTTTTGAGATATCCCCACAGAAAAAAAATCTCTTCTACAAAAATCAGCCCGCCCGAAAAGGCAGTTATCTATGGAATAGTTGGATCTCGGACCTCGCTAGCAATTACACATCACGCCGTATATAAATATACCTACTAATATATATATTCATCTTTACGCAATAACTGAATCACAGGCGTCACTCAACAACAAACGCATGTACGCACACGTTCAAAATATTAATAACAAAAATTAGTTAAAAACATACTGGGATTCGTTCATCTAAAAACTATATTTTTCTTTTAAAACCAGTCAGGTCCGTTATGTTACGTCAAAAATTTAAATTACAGATCGGCCAAAAAGATCAGCGGCCGGATAGTAGAGTAGGGACCTACACACTTTACTAGGCACCTGCTATTTATAATCTATGCAGTCATTCAATGCATAGATAATAAAATAAGTGAAGTGTCTATAGTCTATAGTCAAAATATCGCCCTTTCATTTAGAGATCTCACGTTCGAATCCTACACGTGCACAAATTTGTAAATTTTTTAAAGATATTATTATACAGGCTGTCTGCATTAATGTATGAATACTGCAATGGCTGATTTTTGATTTCGAAGGCATATTTTTTTACATTCCCTGTATATTTGATGGCTAGGGCTATCTAATAAACCTATATAAGATGTTTCTATACTAACTGCAAATATTTTTAGAGAGACAGTATCCACCAAAATAAAGGGCATTAAAGTCAATGAACTCAAATAATCAGCCGTTTAGATACCTAGTGGCACGTTTTCAACATGCATTGTTAAATCTCGAAAACTAATTTAAAAATTTTATTTTTTTTTGCTTAAAATGTTTATTGTTATGGGTAATGAATGAATGACAAAATATTTGCAGTTAGTATAAAAGCACCTTATATATCGAAATGTAGGGAGAATAAAAAAAATTTTTTTTCTTCCAAATAAAAAGCTGTAAAACAAAAGTTATTCAGCTATACATAGGATACGCAACGCAACATGTTAGTTAGTTATTAGGTCTTGATGTATCTTTTATAATGTAAGTACTGAATAAATAATTTGGAATTTGGAATTTTTGAAAATATCACGCACACAATCAACCACGTTAAGTCAACTATACAACACAATTACTAAATATGTTTTAGTATGCATGATTGGCCGGAAGAAACTGCATTCTGCAATATGCAAAAAAGTGTCGTCATATAAACAGAATAAGCGACATCCCTAAATATCTTCCAACTCTTTCTGGCCGAACTGTAGAGGTAAAAATATGTGATATATTTATATGTTCTTGCATACCTAGTAACTAGTTATAGCTATGTTCGTTATAACAAACAAACGAACAGTAAACAAAACATTATGTACTTAAACTTTGCTAGTCGCCACTTTAAATTTCATACAATCGGCGATATATTAAGGTTTGACCATTATACACATTGGAGGGGATTGAAAATCTATAGTGTATAAGTGAAAAAAAAGATAATCTACATTGGTTCAGATCCATTGCAGGTAGGGAAGAGTCCACTTGTAGGTAACCAGGGCCCGCTGCAGGTGAATAGGGGATCGTTAGATATAGAGAAACATGTCCATGACGGTTGCAAGGGGCCGATTACAGGTAGAGATGTGTCCCATGCAGGTAGTGACAAACCCATTGCAGGTAGAGAAGAACCCACTGTAGGTAACATGAGCCCGCTGCAGGTGAATAGGGGCTCATTACATTTAGAGAACCATGTCCATGAAGGTTGCAAGGGGCCGATTACAGGTAGAGACATGTCCCATGCAGAGCCCTTAAAGAGCACACTGTAGGTAACCAGGGCCAGCTGCACTTGAATAGGGGCTCATTACATGTAGAGAAACATGTCGCTTGAAGGTTGCAAGGGGCCGATTACAGGTAGATATGTCCTATGCAGGCAGTGACAAACCCATTGCAGGTATAGAGAGGTGTCCATTGCAGGTACAGAGGCTCCACTGCAGGTACAAAGGGGCCCGTTGCAGGCACAAAGGGTTCCATTACAGGCACAGAGGGGTCCATTGCAGGTACAGAGGTGTCCATTGCAGGTTATAATGTTTTTGGCATTTAGACCCTTTAGAGTTTCAACCCTTCTATTATTATTTGAATGCTCAATCTAATCAAAGCCACGACTAAAATGCTGAAATCGGACCCGAAGGTACATTCGCAGGACTCCAGTTACTCAGTAGAGCTCTTACTCACTACTCACTATACTATAAAACTATTCTGTTGAGTAGACTAAATCCCTGGAAGCGTGCGAACAGACCTAATAAATATTCTTTACATATATATATCAGTCCTGCCGGAACTGTGACAGCTCAATCGAAATATGCTTAACCTAGTCAATGATATAGCGCACTGCTGCATCGCATATACAATGGACTGCTTATAGGCGCCACAGAACTGCAGCTTGCTGTTGTACCGTAAATCATAATTACGATGGTGTATTGAAAATAGTTCGCTGTGGAAGTCGGAGCAAGAGGACTACCAGCGAAGTCGCTCTACAGTCTCTTCAAGAATCTAGGGCTCCCAAGATCGACGCTAAGCTCATATATGGAGAGAACTTCGAAAACGTCACTGGAAGCATCCTACAGAATATGGATTGGTAGAGAGAGGGAGGTCGAGAGCGATACCCTCCTCTACTGCCGATGGGCCCGGATATGTTCGGTGAAGCCATCACAAGCTTAGATCCACACCTTCCTTCTTTAAATACCAACCTGCAAACTCTTGATTTTCTTGTTACGGATTTCTGTAAGATGTGGTGTGTGACAGCAGGTAATCTCTGCAAAGAAAGTGGTCCTCAGACGCATCTGAACCGCGAGTAATTTTTTTTTTAATCCAGTCCGAGCCCCACCGGATTTTTTCGCGACCCTTACAAAAAAAAAACGGGACCTCCCACTTTGGGGAAACGCTGCTGTAACGCGTGTTGCGTAAGGTAGAGAGCGTTTCAACTAAAAGTTCCCTTCACCGTTATGTTGGCTCCACTGTCTATCTGTCAAAACAGCGTTGAGGGTTGCTATGTGTACAGATTTACCCGTAATTATCAGTATTTACCGTATTTATTATAGGGTAAATACCGATTACATTATTAGGTAATATAATCTTCACAATCTGGCAACACGATTTTAAGCACTGACAGTGACACTGACAGTGGAGCCAACATAACGGCGAAGGGAACTTTTAGTTGAAACACTCTCTAGTGTAATTAATGCGGTCGCAGAGATGCATTTCCTCTTTGCATTGCACCGACAGCACAAGTCCTTCATCGCAGGAGAGTTTTGCTGCAGCTGCGACGGACGGCATTATGCGAGTTTTCTCCCCAAACAGACATTATTAACCTGTTTTGGTGGTTTAAAAAAAAAATTACCAGGGTTAAATTACAGAAGATGAGTCGCTTTCTTTAATTTAACCCTAACCTAATGTTGAGGCGGTGCATGTCGTTTTTGTTAAACTCCCATAGTGCAGTTTGGCCGCTACCACAGCAGCTGCGTCAAAGCTCTCCTGCGATGAAGGAATCGTCCGACAGCTGTCACAAGTAAAGTCAATAGTGATATAGGTTATGGTTGCGCTGAGAGGCAGGTCGCGGTGCCGGCAGGAGCGTGGCGGCGCGTAGCTAGCTAAGCTTGTCTAGGAGTTGTGCGTGTAGCTAGGCGCCTGCACGTCGCCCTGGTGCAGCGTGTTGAGGCTGAGCGCGCCGTACAGCTCCGCGCCGCTCACCGCAGGCAGCTCCATGCTGCGGATGCCGCGGCTCTCCGCCGCCGCCGGCGCCTGCCGCAATAAACCCACTTCAAACTCCATTCGCATACGTGCTGGATGAAAAATGGGTGTCTCGGTATTGGAGATGATCATAGTGTGCCGATGGAGGGGGGAGGGTTAGGACTTGGCCCCATCACCACGGGTGCGGCGCCGCCACCGTGGACCGGCGCGGCAGCGCCGCCATAGACGGCGCGTCGCCGTGCCTGGCTCGCGTGCAGTCGGTGTGCTCGAACGTGCTTGTCCAGATATGGGTCGCGAAAAAAGAGTCTTCTCCTGTTTTTACTAAGACGACGATTGAAAAAAAAAAAAACAGAAACAGAGAAAGTTTTGGGTGAATCCATATCTTTATACAATGAACCAAGACGGAGATAGCACCTCGCGCCGTGCCGTGTTATGGCGGCGGTGCCGTACCATGGTGATGGGGCCGCGCCCTTAGGTTGGTTTCAAGGGGGGAAGGGAAACTTGCTTGGTTCAGTGTATAAACTACAATATTCATTATTCATTTTTGGAACACTAAGCATGCGATAATTATCACAGCCCCGCGCGACGCCCGCTACCTGCGTACCTTGCTCTCGAGCGCGGGCGCTCCGTCCGGCCGGTCTGCGCTGGCGCACACGGAAGCCTTCGGCAGCACGAGCCGCAGCTCGGGCTCGATCGCCGGCCGCGACAGGAGGAACTTGAGCGTCTCGTAAGTCGACCAACAGATGGCGGCCGCCGGCATCTGGTATAGCACTCGCGCTTGGAGGCCTGCAACAATCGCACGATTCATTAATACACAATACATACATAGATACCACACACGCTGTATCCTGAGAATCAGGGTAAGCAGAGTAATCGGTGTTGTGCTGCCAGAACTCTGAATTGCAACACAACATCGACCACCACGCTTAGCAAAGTGTTCGGACAAGATAACTATCAAGCAGCAAGTAAGGCACCTGCTGCGCGACTCGGTGGAAGGACCGCGCCAAGGTGAGAGGTGGTTACCCTATCGCCCTTTAGCACGGAATCTCGTCCTTATCCCTTAGTCACCTTTAACGACATGCACTGGGAGAGACGCAGTGGGGCTATTCTTTTTAAGTACCGGCCTCACACAGTGTTAATACACAATGTAGGCGATTAATCAGATCAGAATATTTACTGAATAATTTAAGCTGTGATTCAAATTATAGCCTTCTGGGTTAGCACCACCATACTGGATGAAAGATGGTCGTACCTCCGCTGTTTCTCCTGCCATGTTACTAGTCGCCGATGTGGCAACTTTTCAGTGGTGATATTTGACTGGTCGCAGCTTGTTTACGCCATTGTCCAAAGGCTGAATGTTGCCCTTGAGCAATAGAGAGAGTATCGCTGTAGGCCGGGAGGACTGGAGGAATATTGGAGAGGTGTATGTTCAGCAGTGGACGCTGCATACTGCTGATTGACTGACTTGAGCATGTGTAATGGCTCCTCTGACTCATTCATTATTATATAATAAAAATGGCGTAAAATAAGAATTTCTATTATGACTTGATTTTAGAGTAAGATAGGTGCTACATTTTACTAGGATCCGGCTCGAAGGACCATGTTTCAGGGTGGACTTTAATATCTGCATTCTTACACCGAGCAAGTCGCGATGGTTGTAGTGCTTCTTCTTGGATTTTTTTGGGAAAATACGAAACCGCCGCCACTTCGCGCAGCTACCCGAATTTGTGCCAAGGTCAAAGTTCATTAACCGTTGGCGCATTCCGAACTTTAACAAACTTTCACAATTACTATCTCGGTAATTATTAGAAATAGAAACATAGTTTCTTAGCAAAAGGTGTTAAATGTATTTAGGAGAGTCTGTTAGTATTTTTTTATTTTATATTTAATAAAAATAAAAAAATTACCCTCCTTTTTTATTATTTTAATATGATCTATTTCCGAGACAGAACATCCCCTTTTACCCTTCGTCAGTTAAAAAAAAGACCTCATATAATTTTGGAGAGAGCAAGAAAAAATTTAACAGTAGAAAATATTGCAATGAAGAATCAAAGATAATCGATCAATAAAAAAAACATAGGGTGTGTGCGGAAATGCACCTGACGACAAACAATATGGAAGAGCGTTCAACCTTTAAAGAAGCCAAAAGGTCCCGTCACGCGCAGAACCTGCGTGGCGGCCTCCACGAGCCCGTTGGCGCGCGCGGTCGCCTCCTGAGTGTTGAGCACGGTCTTGCAGACGTCAAGCGGCGTGGTCGCCGCGGCGGCCACCGCGCCCGCCGCCGCACCGCTCAGCGCGTGCGCGAGCGGGTCGTAGCTGTCATGCAATGAACGCATAACACTTTAGTATTTGGGTGGATCAACTTTTTCTTGTAACGTAAAAACCAGCTGCAAAGTCAAATAAAAAGAAGTTTATTACAATTTATTACTTACATAATTATGTAGTTGAAAATCAATAAGTATAAAATACTTAGGTTGATAGGCAATTGAAATAAAAGTAGAGACCTATTATAACCAAATTTTTAGGGGTGACCCAGGGGACAATTTTGTCCCCAGTTTTGTATGGAAGGGTTTGTCCTCAGGGTAACCAATGTTTTTTTTAATTACTCAACATTCTTTGTGCAGCTACTTTCTTATTAATCAATTACTTATCTGAGAGTTGCTGTAACCAGGGACGTATTTATAGCTTCCACATGGGGGGTGTTCTGACGAAATAGGGATCGGCTCAACTCAATAAGATTTTAGTGTTCCTGTTGAGTCGTTCTGTATTTCGGCCTAGAGGGGTACTGATAACTGAAAGTTCTATAATTGTGTGGCAGCCAATTCGACAAAAAAAATTGTATATACAGGGTGTTCGGCACATTGACCGACAAAATTGTTTTGTAGGTAAGTAGGGTAATTTGTAAAATTTGACCTATGATAGCTTTGGTCAGATGTAGCGTGGTATCGAGATACAATTTTTTTGTTTCTTTATTGTTGAAAATTACCAAAATCCCAGCTCTAAACTTTTTTGTTTTTATTATTGTATCAGCACGAAATAAAATTTATTGAATTTTACGATGTATCCTTGTTCTAGAAAAAATATTATTTGATGAAGTTAGCATAAAAAGGTCTTATGACCTCCAAAAGTCCCGAGAACGAGTAAAAAAATGACGCCTGTTCTGTCTCTGTCCCTAATTTAGACCACATAGTAAACTATTTGTATAACATGTGGTATACCGTTGGAAAGGGCGTAAACTAGCGAACTTTTTAAAAGAAAATGAAGCTATCAATTGGTGTTAGTTTTTTTTTTAATGAATTAAGAAATTAAAATTCTGTCATATTTTTACTCGTTCTCGGAACTTTGGGAGGTCATAGGACCATTTCATGGTATTAGTTTCATCAAATAATATTTTTTCTAGAACAAGAATACATCTTAAACTTCAATATATTTTATTTCGTGCTGATACAATCATAAACAAAAAAGTTACAAGGGTTTAAAACTGGGATTTTGGTAATTTTCAAAAATAAAGAAAAAAAAATCTACAGATCTCACACTATGCGCAACTATCAAAGGCATTGAAAATGTAATTTAGAAATATAGCACACGATAAAATTTTACAAATTTGGCAATAGGAATTAATTCTTTATCGTACTGACGATAAAGTGAACGGAGCGCAGACTGACCTCGCGCAAGTCGCGCATAAGGGGCCCGCTACCGCCTACAGTTTTTGTCCGCCCACCTCCTAAGATGGCTCAAACTGTAGCTTAATTCAATCGCGAGATTAAATTTTTTCCGTTGTTTAAATAGCGAGCTCAAAGAAAAATTATTGGGAAATTCTCGATCAAAGTCGGCGAATTTTTTTTGAATTTTTGAAAAATTTTGGAAAATCTCAATAAGTTACAGATCGATTTTGGGAATTCAATTTGCACTTTGAAGCCCTCCGGCAGAGGCACATTTTGACATATAGCCCATCCACGTACCTCTCATATCTGCGAAACTACAGGCAAAGGTCACAATTTCATAAATCGGGGCACTATACTCGATCACGAAAACAAACATTTTCAATTAATAAATTAATAGGAATTCATTCTTTATCGAACTGACGATAAAGTGAACGGAGCGCAGACTGACCTCGCGCGTAAGGGACCCGCTACCGCCTACAGTTTTTGTCCGCCCGCCTCCTAAGATGGCTCAAACTGTAGCTTAATTTAATCCCGAGATGATTTTTTTTTGTTTTTTGATAGCGAGCTCCAAAAAAAATTATTGGGAAATTATCGATCCAAAGTGAACAGAGCGCAGACTGACCTTGCGCGTAAGGGACTCGCTACCGCCTACAGTTTTTGTCCGCCCGCCTCCTACGATGGCTCAAACTGTAGCTTAATTCAATCCAGAGATACTATTTTACTATTTTACTTACGTTTCTTGAATAGCGAGGTCATTGGGAAATTCTCGATCCAAGTCGTCGATTTTTTTTTGAAATTTTGACAAATTTTGGAAAATCTCAAAAAGTTACCGACAGATTTTGGGGATTCAAATTGCACTTTAAAGCCCTCCGGCAGACGCACATTTTGACATATCGCTGGTGATCTGGCAGAAAGTCCTATCTAAATTTTTGCCAAATTCAGATTTTCGTGGTAATATGTCCTATATAATTTTTTCCACAATGTCAGGACAAAATTCAGGCGACTTTATTCTAAAATAAAGTAAAATAAAATTAAATTGTACGTGTTTTTTTTTTTACATTGTATGACCCTAAGTTCTGAACAAAACAGTTTCACGTCTCTTGAAAAATTTACATTTTTGAGATAGGACTTTCTGCCAGATCACCAATGATATGATTCATCCGCGTACCACTCATATCTGCGAAACTACAAGCAAATGTCACAATTTCATAAATCGGGGCACTATACTCGAACGAAAACATAAACATTTTCAATGTTAAAATCATATCTCGATACCACGTGACATCTGACAAAAGGTATCATAGGTCAAAATGTTGCAAATGACCCCACTTACCTACAAAAAAAATTTGTCGGGTGATGTGCCGAACACTCTGTAGTAAAGGATGAAGTTTGAAATTTCATTATATCTAGTGTAAACTGCGTGTCGAAGGGGGGGGTCCGGACCCCCTAAACCCCCCCCTTATATACGTCGGTGGCTGTAACTATTAAATTAAGGAGAATTTATCAAGATAATATCTGGTTTTCAGACACATACCAAAAACAAGAAAAAGTTGATTCACCCATTTAACAACTTCACTGAACACACTGGACCCTTATCAGGTAGTGATGGCTCTATTGCAGGCCCATTACATGTTGAGAGGGCTAATTGCAGGTTGAGGGCAGCTCACGCAGGTAGAATTGGGCCCTTTGCAGGTAGAAATGGGCTCTTTGCATAAAGAGAGAGGTCAACTGGAGGTATAAAGGGGCGAATAGAGAGGTCAATTGTAGGTAGAGAGAGAGGCCCCTAACAGTTAAAGAGTTCTTCCTTTCTTCCTTTTTTTCCCCCCTTTTTTATGTATTTTTTGGTTTTGTTCTTTTTGTGTTTTTAAACTAGTTTCTTTATTAGTAAGAAGTCGAAATTATTTGAACTTGTTAGGGTTAGGCTTAAAAAATCAGCGTTCTTATGGTTCGCCGTAAGAATATGAGCTGTGCCGCATCCTTTTTGCGAGCAATGTGTTGTTTTTCTCTATAATGTTCTTTTTTTGTTTAAGTCTTTAATTATTTTTGTTTTTATTATGTTTTCTGTTTTGTTTGTAAATAAAAGTCTTGAATTTGAAATTTGAAGAGAAGCCCACAAGAGAAGAGGTAGAGAGGAGGTGATTGCAGGTATAGAGCGGCCCATCGCAAGTACACTAGCATCCAAGGTAGGAGCAAAACGGCCCACCTCTTTGTAGGATTGAGCACAGACGTGCAGAACTCGTACATCATGAAGTGTAGCGTCTGGAAGGGCACGTTCATGGCGACCTGCGTCGTGTAGGAGCGGTAGAACGCTCGCGCGCCCTCCGCCCGGTACACCTGGCGCAGGCAGTCCGCCACGCTGCGGTACGGAGAGTTGTACATCTGCAGCCGCTGCTTCACCACTGCAACACCACGCACGTTTCCTTTTTTTTTTAGGGTTCCGGTACCTCAAAAGAGGAAAAAATGGAACCCTTATTAGCAGTGGTTCCCAATTAGATTTGAATAGGTGTTGAATGTTGATTGTTAAGCAACGCTGGGCGCTTTCAGTACTTGGATGAGTGACCGCTCGACCCGATCAGGCGCCGGAGGTCTACTTATCAAATAGTCCATTTCTCATTTTGACTACTTCTCTAGGTGACTACTTCGCTATCGGCCCACTTAGCAAACAGCCGATTTCGCATTCTGTATAATTCTCAAACTACCTACTTCGCAGACTGCCTAATTGTCATAAAACGACTGAAGTACAATGAATCGAAAAACTGTTTATTTTCTTTCTCCCAGTACAGCAAGGACTTTAGGTAAGGTATAGATGTGATTATGTAGCCAATAGAATTCTATTTCTATTCTGATCGGGAGCACACGTATGAGGTGTCTTGTTCGTTGATCTGAGGATTTTTGTTTCGGTTAAATCTAGTGTAATCGTACTGCTACAGCAACTACGATTCGCACAGCGCCACAATGTACTGCCAGACTTATTTGTCTTATACCGGTAGCCTTCATGTAACAAAGAAAGACGACCGGCTTGGTTCTTGGTAAACTGAACTGAGGAATCCATTACTCAAGCAGAACTTTACTCATATTTCACTTTCATGAACAATATCGCATAAATAAACTGTAATTCTATGTGACATTGTTTTTCTATTATGTCATCCTTCAAAAGGATTAAAGTGGCCAGTAATTGCTAATCAAAGCCGTAATGAGTATAAAAATATGTATTAAAGGAAATAATGCTGCTAATATTGTATATTAGTACCGATCTTCTTTCCATGATACATTACTTAAATCAATTTTGATGCTAACTGTCCGATAATGACGTTACAGAAAAAAGTAGACAGTTTGCGAAGTAGGTAGTTCGAGAAATAGACAGAATGCGAAATCGGCTGTTTGCTAAGTGGGCCGATAGCGAAGTAGTCACCTTGAGAAGTAGTCAAAATGAGAAATGGGCTATTATACATATATATATTATATATATATAACCTCTGGCGCCTAATCGCGCTCGACCGTTGGAGGCTGATCGTGGTTCGGATTCCACGTAAAACTGTAGGTCCCTTCCCTTCTTACCTTACTAGGTGGTAGGGTTGAACCTGCCCTTGTTGGTACCACCGCACTGAATGAAACGACGGTCGAAACGGCGGTGTACATAATTTGTGTTTTTTGTCCAGTTCAGTGTAGCCGACATGAAATGAAGGCCCTTCATTTCATGTCGGCACTTCGTTCATGTAACTAGGTGTTATGGGCTATCACGGATGTTGTAGGTGATGTAGCCAACCGTATCAGTTTCCATAAAAAAAAAGGTACCCCTTAGCGAATTTACTGAAACCCAAGTAGTTACCCCTGAGTAAAATGTTCAAATAAAACAATTTTCATACGGTTGCTATTTTTAAATAGGTAGATAGGTATTTTGTTTATCCATAGCATCAGTCATTACAAGATTCTAATATCTGCTTATCAATACAATTTAATACGAAATTGGTCCCAAACAACCATTCAACGGTGGATATATTTGCACTAATGAGATAAATGGGACTCTTTACTTAAGATTGTAGAGGTAAACACGGCCATTAAGTGCGCCCACGTGTACCCTACGTACCCCTGGTTGTAAGAATACCACTATTTGGGAACCGCTGCCTTATAGAATCACTCTCGTGTCTGTCCGTCTGTCACAGCTTATTTTCTCCGAATCTACTACTGGACGAAAACAGTGAAATTTGGGACATTTAAGTTTGAGATAACCCAATCACGGAAGTATAACCTAAACAGACGAATTTCGATTTAGGGGGTAAATTTTTGGGGACAAATTAGAAAGTTATTTTGGCTGTATATTATCTATGTACACGTTTTTTTAAATCTAATTGTGTATATCTATGTATAATATTTTATTTTATATCATTATTCTTGCATTATTACTTCTTCACTGTCACTTCTTTTGGCTGTTTCACATAATTATGTTGACTGACCACTCTCGCCATGGACAGATGAGATTTTTTTTATGGATAGCGCGACATGTGGCCTCTTTTGACCTACAAGTAGGTGTCTAACGAAACCCATGGACATTCTGTGATGCACGGGGATTGCGAATGCCATTCCGGCTTGTCAGGAACCTTTTCACACCCCTTTTGAAAAACCCCAGGCTGTACTTGGGAGGAAATAGATGGGCAGGGAGTGCCTTCTGCCTTCCAAATTTTTCCCGGTTCTGTGAATAAAATACCTACAGAACCGGTTGCATATTAACCGCGCATACGTGGTAGGTCGATTGAATAGGGGTGCATCCCCTGCCCAGTACGCGTAGTGCGGAGGTGGAATGGGGACGGCGGAATCGCGTGAAACCCGGGATGAGATGAAATCGGAAATCTACAAAAAAAAAACCTATTTGCCTAAACTTGCATAGTAACTATACATCTACGCAAATACTATGGGAAGAAATGTATCGAACAAACAAAGACCATTACGGCTCAATGATAATGCAATTAAACGAGGATGTTATACAAATCAACATTGTTGTACACTTCCTGGATCGGCGATTTTAACTTCACAGTCGATCGGACATAATTGAACTACTTAAGGATGCAGACAATGTACTCAACGTTACTTTGTAAACATGGTTCACGTGTAGGTTATTATAGTACGGCACGTGTAGGTTATATATGAGGACTACCAGCGAAGTCGCTCTACAGTCTCTTCAAGAATCTAGGGCTCCCAAGATCGACGCTAAGCTCATATATGGAGAGAGCTTCGAAAACGTCACTGGAAGCATCCTACAGAATGTGGATAGGTAGAGAGAGGGAGGTCGAGAGCGGGACTGGTGGTTTCCCCGCGTCCTAGTCAACGCAGACTAGCTGACGAGGGCTTGAAGCGAGCCGAAACGTGAAGCATGCGCGGGAAATTTAGAGTGGCCACTCGCTAGTCCCGGCCTCGATTAATGCCCGGATATGTTCGGTGAAGCCATCGCAAGCTTAGATCTACACCTTCGGCACGTGTAAAAGGTTGATAACACAATCATCGATGTATATTTAGAGATATGCCCATCCCATACATTACTCCCGAAAAAATATGTTCTCGACGAGAACTGCATAAATTGCAGATTTCACGGACAGCCGCTTCATACGGCGTGTGCAGCGCGTGTTGAGCGTAAGTCTTACTGTACCGAGTCTGTGGCGCAAGAGTGCGTGTGTTCAGCATGCCCGGTTGCTGTTACAAGTATTGTAACAGCTCAGATCGAAATTACGTAAAGAAAGGCGTCTCCTTCCATCAGTATATATTTATTTTGCTGGTTTATTTCTCAAATTTTATGTTACACAGATTTTTGTATACGTAATTAATATAAAGAGCGAACGAGACAGAGTAAAGCTGTGTTTTATGCAAGAGTGACAGTGACAAACGTTGTTGTTTGTTTCGCCTGAGCATGTTATGACGTGTTAAGAAGCCATGCTGACATGTCACGGATTGTGTGACGTAGCTATCGCGTTCTCGTTCCCACTTGCCTACTGATCATAAGAGTGAGCGGAAATACGACAATCGCGCCGATGGGCGAGCGATGACAACTTTCTCGTTCACTCTTATCATCTGTAGGCAAGTGAGAACGCGACAGTAACGTCGCAGGGATCGCGTCACGTGACAGCATGGCGGCGTGTAAAATGCAAACACGAAAGTATCTCGTGGCAGGAGGCGCGGCGCGCTCCGATGCCCGCTGTTTACGGTCATGAAACGACTATATGATGTAAGTGTGTGCTTGTGTGAGTATCACAATACTGTGTGTGAATGCACGCACACTTGTTACTACGAAACATAGTACAGGTTAAATCGCGCGACGTTCGATCTATAAAATTAGACATCGATGAACATTCTGAGAACGCATCTCTTTTCGTAATCTTTCCCTACGGCGCGTAAATATGAAACGGTCTTCCGGGACAGGTTTTTGAATTTTTTTTTATTAACTGGCACACTTTTTCATCTTCGAAAATTTGACGGCACATCACATTTTATCTTCATACAGAAAGCATATGAAATTTATATGGCTTTTTAAATTACCGTGGTTGTTGGACATTATTTTTTAAAACAAAACAGCTTTAATCACGGTTCTTCCCGAGCTATGTGGCTCGACGTTCTCTGCCAACCGTCGCACCAGGCAGAGTGCTCATGAGGATGGGTCATACGCTTGGCCCGAAACGTCGAGCAACATAGCTCGGGAAGAACCGTGAGTAAAGTTGTTTTGTTTTAAAAAATAACATTGACATTTGTAGGTGATGTAGCCAACCGTGTCAAGTTTCCATAAAAAAAAAAAAAAAAAAATTTATGAAATGAAATGAAAATATACTTTATTGCACAAAAAGTGACAAAAGGCAGATTTAAATCCTAAGGGCATTATCTGCCAGTCATACTTGGGATTGTGAGTAGGGTAGATGGGTAGTGTGGAAAATTGAATGAGAGATTTTTTTTTAATTTTTATTTTTAAGGGGTTAAAAATAAACATATGTTAATTTATCAGTGAAAACTCTCGTTTTATCCGACGATGTCAAATTGTTGTCATTACTTCCCTGCGAAAACGCATTTAATTTATTGAGCTGTTCAAACAAATCAGTCAGTAAATGCCATTGTGAATAATCTATCTATATACATAGATAGACGAAAAATTATGCTTGCTCTTTTCTTCCGTTGTTTTCGTGCAAATTTAAAGTGAGTTACTTAGAATAGGTGAGCTATATATAACCTAGAGTTCTTCAAAAGATGTGTTGATAAATTAGAAGACAACCATTTTGTCCGCCTTATAACTAACAGATGGCGTGGTGCCTCTCTGAGCGTGAGCGTTCGAGAGGAGTCGTCTTATTGGCTGTGTCAGATATTCCGTTGGTGTTTTGGGCTTTGTAAAAAAAAAAACGGCCAATAATAAAATGTATGAAGCAATCAATTTTATTGGATGAACGGTCGGTCGAAACGGCTATGTAAATAGTTTGTGTTTTCCGTCCAGTTCAGTGTAGCCGGCGCGACCGAAGGGAAGGCTGACGTGGCATCAAGTTCACCCGGTGTTATGGGCTGACATCACGGATGTTGTAGGTGATGTAGCCAACCGTGTCAGTTTCCATAAAAAAAAAAAAAAATTATTTCCAAATTTGCAAAGTAATTCATGACAAATGCGTTTCCATTTTGAGCCACAAATAAAATATAATATAACATCAGTTCGGTGTAACCTGAGCACGAAATTATCACACAACGAAGAATGTATTACTTCTAAAAATACTCCTTCGTAAAAGTCGACTTAGAACTGAATAGAAGGATAGAAGTGTAACTAAATATTATGTCGCATCGTGACCAGCGAGCAAAATTTAATTATTGAAAATGTTAGTATGTATATAAATTATTATGAATTTTTAAAATAAATTATTAGGTATTATAGGTATTAGGAATAATTTATATATATTTTTTTTATTAAAGACAATTTTATTAATTTATTTTATTTTTGTAAATATTAGTAAGTGTAGACAATTTTAATTTTTATGTAGGTACCTATGACTGAAGACGCATTTCAATTTTTTTTATTTCAATTAATTTAACTTGTATTTATTTTAATATTTTTATATCTACTTTTTACTGAATGCTGTATTTGAATTTGTTGTGTGTGCGATGGGACAAGTGCCTGAACCAATAAACGATTTGATTTGATTTGATTATTGTGCCAAACAATGAAGATCACCATAATAAAAAATATATGGACGCCAGAATGGCTTAAAAGTATGTTATTTTTGTTAGTTTGTGATTTTATGTTTGTGAATGGTGGCTGTTATATTTCTTATAAAACAAACTTCGGAAGTCAGTTAGTACTTACCTTATAAGTATTATATTAAAGTAATTTACAATAATTAACCCATACTACTGACTGTTCATCTTTCAATTGTGTGCAATATTGTGTGCAATAAAGAGTTTCTATTCTGTGTCAATATGTAACGCACTTCTACTATATTATCACTCTATGTAGTTCACAGAGCGTTGTAGTTACAGTTGCATAAGCGACATTGGCACCAGTTCCTCACTTGTGCATTGCATAACTAGACGGTTCTCTACTCAATGAACCGAACGGTTTGTCATGTAAATACCATCACACTGTATAACGACAATAAGGGTAAGCAGTGTAATCGACATTGTGCTGCAATATATCGGGTAAATTTCAGCACTACACCGAGTACACCGACAACGACGTTTAGCAAATCATTAACTATGCCCGGAAAGACCGTGCCAAGGTAAGAGGCGGCTAGCGTGCCGATCTTTAACACATGGCATCTTATTCTTAGCCCTTGCGACTTTTTATGATATGCACGGGGAAAGATGCAGTGGGTTTATACTTTTCGAGTACCGGGAGATGTTTGCCGAGTTATGTTGTATGTGTGTACTACGGCGTTAAAATAAAATTTAAAATTAGTATTATATTATTATTTTATGTTCTTTATTTAATATATTCTTATAACAATTTATATTAATTTTACATATATTATACTATAAAAAGTAATAAAAATACACAAAACTAATACAAATATTTAAAAAACGGTAATACCGCCGGCGCGGCGGCAGCGGGAAACAGGCCTCCAAATTAATAAACATAAATTTTTTGTTTTTGTTTTTTATTTGTTTTGTTATTCACGGAGACATAATTAACAACTTCACTGTGTAGACTCTAGTCTAGTATATTCCACTAAACTTGTATTTAAATGCTATTTAATTATTCAACTTAATTTGTATAAATAAACATGAAAATTCCCTTCCTAAAAAAACGCGTCATCCTGAGCACCTTCAAAAGTAAAAATTTCTGTACTCCGGCCCGTCCGACTCGGCCACCCGTAACACGTCATTTGTGTCGCATCTGGCGCAGCGCACGCGAATCCCTGTTCTCTGTCTCGATCCGACATTACAATAGAATGGACTGGAGACTTCCTTCGCTCATTGAATAATGACATCTTTGACAATATTCCCACCATCTCACCAGACCGACACATCGTAGGTTCAAAACGGGTGAACGGACTTTAGCCTTGATTGTGATTTAAAGTGTGAGAGTTAGGGCCCCAGAGACATGTTATAAATAGCAAAAAATTACTAAAAAAAAAACTGTGAAATAAAAAAGTATTTAAAAAAATATAAAAACCGCCTTCAAAAATGTATGAAATAAAAAAAAATCGAACCCTAGAGTTGGAAGGTGGTGCTAAAGCAAGCAAAAATAACCGACCGCCTTCAACTCTAGGGTTCGATTTTTTTTATTTCATACATATTTGAAGGTGGTTTTTTTCGTTTGGAACCTGATAAATAATACATTGCAGCAGTTTTTGGCGGATATCTTAACGATATTATAAAACATAAAAAAAAGGAAAAAAAATTAAGAGGGATCCCCACACAAGAAACCTGTTTGTTCAATGTTTTTTTTTGTCCGATACATACAGAATCCAACCTGAGATATTCAAGCTACTAGTTCTATCAAATATAGACTTGAATGAAATTCTCAAGATCGGGTGTACCACAGAGCATCAAATACCTACCGCGCGCGCCCCCTACTAGAGACGCCCTAAGCGATAATATTTGAAACCCAAAAATTACACGCAGTGCTGCTAGCGCTTCGTATGTGTTTGTGTGTGCTAGTATCGACACTACACACAAAGAGGAGCAAGTTAGGCACACGCACAAAACAAATGCACACGCACAACACACATATGTAAGTCATAGGCCACGCCCACAGGCTTCAAGGCCGTTGTAGAGAAATCGCGCTCAGGGCGCCTCTAGGAGGGGCGCGCGCATTTGATGCTCTGTGGGGTGTACTGTCCCGTTAAAGGTGTGCCCACTTGGACAGATTCTGATCAACACAGCTCACCGCCGCGCCACACCCATTGCCAAAATGTCATTCACTAAGAGATAACATATCATATGCGGCATAGTGCCGCATCCGTTGGTACGTTCAATTGAAATCAAATCAAATTAAATCAAATATTTTTATTAGCCCGCCACGTGTCCCAAATATACAACACGATTGTAATTTTAAACATTGATATGAATAAAATAAAAATAATTAAAATATAAAACACTAGCTTTTGCCCGCGGCTTCGCTCGCGTGAAATTCGTATTTCAAAGAAAGAAAGTAAGTAACTAAGGGCGAGCTGGGTTCAGGTAAACGATAAACCGTCTCGAAGAAAGTGAGTAACTTTTTGAGGCCGAAGGCGGAGTTGCGTTCAGGAAGACGATAAACCTTCTCGAAGACAGTAAGTAACTATGGGCGAGGTCGAAGGCCGAGCTGCGTTCAGGAAGAGGATAAACCATCTTTAAGAAAGTAAGTAACAAAGGGCGAGGCCGAAGGCCGAGCTGCGTTCAGGAAGAGGGTAACCTTTTCGAAGAAAGTAAGTAACTATGGGCGAGGCCGAAGGCCGAGCTGCGTTCAGGAATTGGATAATCTTTTCGAAGAAAGTAAGTAACAGAGGGCGAGGCCGAAGGCCGAGCTGCGTTCAGGAAGACGATAAACCTTTTCGAAGACAGTAAGTAAGTAACTATGGGCGAGGCCGAAGGCCGAGCTGCGTTCAGGATGAGGGTAAACTTTTCGAAGAAAGTAAGTAACAGAGGGCGAGGCCGAAGGCCGAACTGCGTTCAGGAAGACGATAAACCTTTTCGAAGACAGTAAGTATCTAAGGGCGAGGCCGAAGGCCGAGCTGCGTTCAGGAAGACGATAAATTCTCGAAGACAGTAAGTAACTATGGGCGTGGCCGAAGGCCGAGATGTGTTCAGGAAGACGATAAACCTTTTCAAAGACAGTAAGTAACAAAGAAGTTACTTTCTCCGAGAAGATTTATGGTCTTCCTGAACGCAGCTCGGCCTTCGGACTCGCCCTCTGTTACTTACATTCTTCGAAAAGGTTATCCTCTTCCTGAACGCAGCTCGGCCTTCGGCCTCGCCCTTTGTTACTTACTTTCTTAGGGATGGTTTATCCTCTTCCTGAACGCAGCTCGGCCTACGGCCTCGCCCATAGTTACTTACTGTCTTTGAAAAGGTTTATCGTCTTCCTGAACGCAGCTCGGCCTTCGGCCTCGCCCTCTGTTACTTACTTTCTTAGAAAAGGTTATCCTCTTCCTGAACGCAGCTCGGCCTTCGGCCTCGCCCATAGTTACTTACTGTCTTCGAGAAGATTTATCGTTTTCCTAAACGCAGCTCGGCCTTCGGCCTCGCCCTCTGTTACTTACTTTCTTCGAAAAGTTTACCCTCATCCTGAACGCAGCTCGGCCTTCGGCCTCGCCCATAGTTACTTACTTTCTTCGAAAAGATTATCCTCTTCCTGAACGCAGCTCGGCCTTCGGCCTCGCCCTTTGTTACGTACTTTCTTAAAGATGGTTTATCCTCTTCCTGAACGCAGCTCGGCCTACGGCCTCGCCCATAGTTACTTACTGTCTTCGAAAAGGTTTATCGTCTTCCTGAAAGCAACTCCGCCTTCGGCCTCAAAAAGTTACTCACTTTCTTCGAGACGGTTTATCGTTTACCTGAACCCAGCTCGCCCTTAGTTACTTACTTACTTCCTTTGAAATATGAATTTCACGCGAGCGAAGCCGCGAGCAAAAGCTAGTTATAACAATAAAAACATATGGTACATATAACTACAAAGGTGTATTTTTTTTAATTTACTGCATATTTACTTTTCCTTTAAATAGAACAGAAATGGTTATATTTCAATTTTCCCCTATTTTCGCTCTCCTGAACAATTTAGCATTTTGGTTAATACAGTGTTTCGCTCTGGAGCAGCCGATAGGTTTGCACCTAAAATTAATCAAATAGATAGGTACCTAACGAAGTTAACCTACATATTATTATGAATCGAATTAAATAAGAAACTCTGCTCAAGACAATGCATACACACACCGCGCTCCGCCGCCGCCGCGCCGCCAGTCTCCGCCAGCAGCCGCGCCACTAACCCCCTCCGCGCCGCGCCGCCCTATATTTCGGCGCTTGGAACAATTCGATTTGTATGGGAGCCAAATCTTAGCGTAGCCGGAAGTGAATTTTAGTAAGCCTATCCTGTGTCCCGTATAGTAAAATTGGTTTGTACTAAGTTTCATCAAATTCGGATGATGACTTTAAGAGTTATGGAGGAACATACATACATACAGAAAAGATTTCTAAAAATCGTCAATTTAGCTTTAGTATCATACATAGAGGCTACAAACTCAATATTTCCTAAAACAAAGTAACTTACTCCATGACTATCCCTTACAGATTTATTATTAGTATTGATAATAAAATATATCCCAACTCTTTGCTCCGCGCAGTTGGGTAATAATTAAAAATATGTACCTACATAATTAATTACCTACATTGAGAAAAACATTTTGTCAAATTAAAAGAAAAAAAAAACAATTAGAATATTTAGTTATTTATTTATAATATAATACTTTGTTTGTAGTATGTTTAATTTACTAACATTATTGTGTTGATACAAATTACGTATCAAAATTTGACAATAATGCTCTTTACTTACACCTGATAAACTTTTAAGTCAGTACCCTTATCACGAAATTTAACCTACACCGCGTACTGAAATGACCGCCATCGTCATGCGTGCGCGCGCGGCGCCGGTTGGCCCCAAACAAAATAAATTTGTGGAGCGCGCCGGCTGGCCCCAAACAAAATAAATTTGTGGATTTAATTAATTTATTAATTAATTAATTAAAAAACAAATAAACCCGCATAAATTTACTGTTAAGTAAATTACGAGTAAAAAAATACTATACTGGTAGGAAAACACAATTTCCGTTAATCTTATATGCGACCGCCAAAAGTTATATGCCCACGAAATATTATTCCAATGTTGAAATGTTCGCGTACTACTAGCGCCATCTAGTTGTCGTATGAACACAACCAACTACGCTACGCCGTGTTCTCCGCATCATTTTGTATGGAGAAACGGAGCAGCGCCTCTAGTGATAGATTTGCGAACTTCGTTTCTCCATACAAAATGATGCGGAGAACACGGCGTAGTGTAGTACGTGGTGTAGGTTAAATCTCGTGATAAGGATACTGAACTCTCAGTAATATTGTCAATCTTGATCTGGCTGTGTTTTGGATTTTGTAGGCCATGTTATTATGTGGCTTGTCACTAAATGAAATACTTGTAATAATAAGTATGAAAAAAATCCCCTGCGAAGTTTCTGGTCGGTTCTTCTTCGTTGGTGTAATCTAACCAGATAGAACAAATTGTGGCAAGTTCGAGATCAGTTTAACTGCCTTATGAACGCTCAATAAACAAGTACTAAGCCGAAATAAAGAAACAAAACAAAAAACACACGGATCAGTATTCAAACCTGGACCTCTGACTTTTAATTATATATGAATATACATCCTTTATTTCACATTTAAAATTTTAATATTAATTTTACATATATTATACAAAAGTAATAAAAATACACAAAATTAATACAAAAATTAAAAACGGTAATACCGCCCCGGCGGCGGGAGACAAGCCTCCAAGCGCGCCGGCGGGTGCAGGCCGTGGTTACGAAGCTCTCCGGGACGGCGCGAGACTAGCTTCGAGCTATGGGTGGTGGTACTAGACACGTAGGCCACCACCACCCCCATCTCGGAGAGCTCCGTATCCACCGGACTGCACGGCACATCATATTATTATGGAGGAATAATATACAACTTTTCATTATATATGTATACATATTATATATATAGATAAATAATATACAAATCAACCGTTAGGATTTGGGAGAAGTGTACGGGGTAGCGGATAATAATATAAAAGTTAAATTAAAATATAATATTATACAATACATTACCTTCAGCAGGATTGGATACTGCATCGTGGACAAGTGACGCTAAGCAGCCCGATAATCCTGAAACACAAAACCACAATAATACATATAAATGGATATTATTTATAATCAGCTAAAAAAATCCACAATAAAGTTTAAATTATGGGAATATTTATTCTACATGTTGTAAATAATCATATGCAGGCAATGACAACATTTCCAGGTGAGAGCTAGACGAGGTCCATTGCAGGTAGAGAGGTGCCCATTGTAGTTAGAGAGGGGCCCACTGCAGGTTGATAAAGGCCCATTGCAGGTAGTGGGGCCCACAGCAGGTTGATAAAGGCCCATTGCAGGTAGAGGGGCCTGCAGGAAGAGGGGCCCACTACAGGTTGATAAAGGCCCATTGCAGGTAGAGGGGCCCACTGCAGGTTGATAAAGGCCCATTGCAGGCAGTGGGGCCCACTACAGGTTGATAAAGGCCCATTGCAGGTAGAGGGGCCTGCAGGCAGAGGGGCCCACTGCAGGTTGATAAAGGCCCATTGCAGGTAGAGAGGAGCCCACTGCAGATAGAAAACTGTTATAGATAGATATTTAAAGGTCTACTGGCAGATAGAAGGCCTGTTGCAGGTAGATAAAGGTCCGTTGCACGTAGATTAAGGCTTATTGTAGGTAGATGAAGGTAGATTGCATGCAGAGGGGGGTCCACTGAAGGTAGAGAGGTGCGCATTGCAGGTAAAGCGGACCGATGCAGGTACAGGAGGGCCCATTGAGACTAGAGAGAAGATTTTGTTCTCTCGACCTGCGACAGGCCCATTGCAGGTCGAAATAACATATTTGTCCCAGTCGCATTTTGACTTCGCGAATCAACACATTTCTATACTGATCGCAAAAATAAAACAGGAGCCTGCGGTAAGGGCAGAGGGAGAGGGCTGGGTGCATAGGAAATGCGTCGTGAACCAATCGCAGGCGGCGCACAGTGATTTCATTCATAGAAGCTAGACGATAGAAACTCATATCGGAATTATTAACAGGTGATGTCACTAAAGCATTTGCGGGTAGTTATTGAAACCGGAGAATGTTTATAATTTTGTTTAATATGCATCCCCAATTTATGAGACGCTGAGACTTGACGCGATAAGTTGATTAGCGACGCGCAGCTACATTCATTGGGTAGTTGTCGCTTGCGGGTTGATGTGTCGTTTCAAATAAAAGTGTACATCTGCAGTCGTGAAAAAAATGGAGGAAGATTTGGAAGGTATGTTCTATAGTTTTTATTCATATTTAGATTTAATACATTACAAGTTGTTTAAAAAAAAAATCATACATCTTACCTTGTAAATTAGTGACAGAATATCGTTAAATAAATATTTCTCGAGAGTTTCTTTCAGAGAGTATATTTTTGTAACAAGATGATACTCATAATTATATGTGATGTAACTAATACTTAACTCATTTCAGTAATCATTCGGTAGCACACGACTTTGCAACATTTTTTTTTTCGTTTTACAGTTGCGGCGTATGAGATTTCCAGGCAAGATTTTTTTCAAGTATGGCGGAATTTATCGAAATTAGAAAGACCGTTGCGATTGTACTGCCATATTTTAAATAAATTTAACTTAGAAAAGCTTAGTGTGAGTGGTGAAAAGCGATTAAAAAATAAAATAAAACTTTTGTCCATAGTTATAAATAGAAAGTGGATCGCAGCCGGAAAGCACCATGACAGATTCATGACTAAGTTTGGGGAGTGGCTCAAACAACCCGAAACAGTATTTTCTCGGGAAGATTTGCGAGCCGGCTCTCCAGAAGATCATAACACGCCCTCTACATCTGGTGGGAGACCCACGAAGGATTTTGCGTCTAGATGTAGTAAATGTTATTAATTACTTCAGATCCTATAATTAATAATTTTAGAGAAGTTTCAAAAACAAAAATACCGGGTTCCATTCCTCCTGAAGTATTGAAATTAATAATTCCCTTCTCTTCAACACAACATTCACTTTCTGATGATACCGATGATGACTCTTCTGAACAAGACTCAGATAGTATTCTCAGTAGTTCTAGTTAAGTTAAATTTAACATAATAATAATTTAAACTACACTCTTGGCCACACAATTAATTTTCTAAATAAACATGTTAATTAAATAGTATATGTGTCTGTAATTGTTTTATTTATTACATACATTTAACATACGAGAGGATAGCAATTTGCGATCCCCACCTGAATACATCCTAAAATATTAAAAAAACTATAAAATCACCTTTAAATGCATAAAATATAGTTAATATAAGTGCTGGGAGTTTATAGCGTCTAGCTTCTATGAAACGAATCACAGTGCGGCGGGGGTTGTTGCGGGAGATGCGGGGCTTAGGAATTCGGATAGAGCCCAATCACAACAAGCGGGCGACTTTTTCGGCTTTTGGACGTCGAATAGCTGACTTTGACTTGCAGTAAAGTTTGCACATGCGCATTTGTAATCAATACTAATAATAAATCTGTAAGGGATGGTCATGGAGTAAGTTACTTTGTTTTATGAGATACTGCGTTTGTAGCCATTATATTTATGATACTAAAGCTAAATTGATGATTTTTAGAAATCTTTTCTGTATGTATGTTCCTCTATAACTCTTAAACCGAGTACACGAATTCGGCGAAACTTAGTACCTACACGCACATTTAACTATACGTGACACAGTATAGGCTAAATAAAATTCAGTTCCGGTTACCCTAAGATGCGGCTCTCATACAAACCGAATTGTTACGCGCGCCGAAATAAAAGTACGGCAGCGGGCTTACTTACTTTCTTCTTTTTAAATACGAATTTCACGCGAGCGAAGCCGCGGTCAAAAGCCAGTTCTACGATAAGAAAATGACACACGCTCAAAAATATCTTGCAAGCCACGTTTTTTTTTATGTTGGCAGTACACCACCTACAACATCCGTGATGTCAGCCCATAACACCGGAGGAACTTGGTGCCACGTCAGTGCTTTCCTTCGGTCGTGCCGGCTAGACTGAACTGGACGGAAAACACAAACTATTTACATAGCCGTTTCGACCGACCTTTCATTCGGTGCGGTGGTACCTAACCGGGCGGGTTAAACCCTACCACCTAGTAGTATAAGAAGGGAGTCATATCCCTTAATCGCCTTTTACGACATACACACGGGGAGAGATGCAGTGGGGCTATTCTTTTAAAGTACCGGCCCCACACTGTACTAAGTTTACACGTTACAAGGTTACCTCATCGCTTTCCGGTTTCATTCTTTCGTTTAGTATAACACAATTGTTCCAAGCGACATTTTGCTAATGTTTACTTCGTGACATTGTTAAATGTTTACTTCGGCACCGCTATCTATTGAACGGCTCGGGTACTTACAAATAAAGTTGTGTACACTCGAGACGAGTGGCGCTATCAGCTTCAGACACTGTATGTATTGGCTCAATGACATTTAGTCTAATTGCAATAGCAGTGTAGCGTAAACAACCACCAATACTCGCTCGCATCGTTTCCTCGTGACATGTCTATATTAAAATATTAATTTTGTAATTGAAGCTTTTCCTTCCTTCTTCATTTCATGTTTTGAAAGTTACACTTCCTTACCTGCACCTTACGGAAATATTATATTTATATACTGGTTATTTAAAGAAAGGGATTGAAAATGGCGGCGTTTTATACAGGGTGTTTCAGGATAGGCTTGAGAAACTTCAGGAATAGATAGTACTCATATTAGAAGAAAAAAATCCTTTTGACTCTAATCGAAAATCCGTATATTTTTTTTCATACAAAAATTGAAGATTGTAATAAAAACTCGATGGACAGTGAGTATGGGGAGATTGGGCAACAGTGCTGTCTAGGTCTAGGGAGTGCAATGACCTAGTCCAGTCCCCTTTTTATTTTGATGTCATTCAAATTTAAGTGTTTGGAATTTACCTACATGCAGTTCAACTCGGTTAAGCATGTCAGTTAGTTATTTTATTTTAATTTAATAAAGGTGGACTTTAACCGTCCACCAAAGCTCGATGAAACTATTTTCACCAAAAAGTACATACTATAAAATGAACAAATCTGGGAAAAAGTATCAGAGCTTTTCGTCTTCAAATATGGACCTATTTCGAACCCTAAAGTTACGAAATCCTATCCTGAAACTGAAGGGGGAAGGGGAGGTTCACGCCAAAGAAGTATAAAAAAAAATTAATCATTATCACGGCACGACCGAAGGGAAGCACTGACGTGGCACCAAGTTCACCCGGTGTTATGGGCTGACATCACGGATGTCGTAGGTGATGTAGCCAACCGTGTCAGTTTCCATAAAAAAAAAAAAAAACCATTACATTTTTAGCCATTATCGGATATTGTAAGCTAGCGCGTATATAGTTGTGCGTTCACTCACACTATTAAAATGTTAATTGAGTATGAAGGGCTGGACTTCAATGCAGCGCTGAATGTCGTGTAATCTTCAATAGATTCAGTCATGGATCTCTTCAGTCATCAGAGAATGTTACAGTCAGTCATTCAACGTGTATACGTCCACTGCTGGACATATGCCTCTCTCCAATTTTCGATCAGTTCTCCCGGCCTTCAGCGGTACTGAACCGCTGATTTCCGCCAACTTACTTGATGTCGTCGTTCCGCCGGCGGGCGGGTGGTCTAGCTAGGGTAATGGATAATTAGTGGTGGGGGGTAATAATGTAACTCGTAAGCGGCTCATCCGATTTTGATAATTCTGGTGTCATTTGGTTTGTATCAATTACACTGGTAACACTGTTTACCATATAAACAATTATGTGGCCCCTGGATTCTTGCCTGGGCTAGAGCTTAAAACTGATATTTCAAAAATATATCACACTAAATGGTTTAGAACTAAAATTAATAAAATAAAAAATAAAATTAATATTTAATAAGACCCGACTACGACAAACGAAGGTAATAACGGGCGTGTAGAAATATTCGAATAGCAGGTAGCCGAACTGCAGCCATTTTCAATCAACTATCCTCGTTATTTTCGTAGTCGGGTTTTTACGTCTAATTTCGGCCGGCGGGTTTTTTTTTTGTCGAACCTCACTCCGCAATATATTATATAAAAAAAAATTACCCAGTAACACTCACTATCACATTTTTTATCAAAAGTCCGTGTTTAAATAAACTTTATTCGTGTTTATATAAACTTTGTACTATCAAATCAATTTAATAGCTCGACCCACATATTATATAAAGTTCAGCCTTACTCATGTTTTGGCACTCTATCGCAATAAAAAAAAATCACTGTGCAATATGTAAACAAGTTTCATAGAACCGAGTTGAGTTGCACTCTACGACAGATAGATGGAGCTATAAGGAGGTAACACAAGAGTAGGGGGAGGAACTGAGATTTAAAATTTTACTGAGACTTCTGACTACAAAGGCTTATCAATTAAGTGTATCAGGTGTAAAGAGCCTTTGTCAAATTTTGATACAATATTTATATGAACTTAATTATGTTAGTATACTAAATTAAACATAAAATGTACGAAAATTATTATGACAATTTTAATAGTTATTTGATGTATTTGATGTCATTATTAGGTACATATTCTGATTGTACGAATAATATTACAACACGCATGTAATTTTAATTACATCTATTTTGGTTTTAAAAGTCGATTAATTGATGTTTATAAAGATTAAAAAAAAAAAAATTTTTATTATACGTATAATGGGTGGCAATGTGAAATGAAATGAAAATGAAAAATTATTTATTTAGAAAAGTTTCTAAGCCTATTTTACATGTAATCATGTCTCCTGCTCTAGAGAAACTCTGTCTTGCAGGAAGACTTGTTTTATAGTATAACACGTACATAATTATTAATTACATGATGGCGCTCTTATTGAGTTTAATAAGTTTCATAAAATTAAGACTAAGATGATGAATGTCTGTGATCTGTTCATCTTTACTGTACTGTACCAATGTATGTATTATATATAAGTAATACTATTAAAATAAAATAAAAAATTGTTTTAATAGTAACTGAATGAGTCACCAAGGTCACCTTTTGATCTGAAATGTTGTATAAGGTTGTAGCCGCCGCCGTGTGAGTAGCCAAATTTTTTTTCAACCTGCATTTCACGCGAGCGAAGCCGCATGCAAAAGCTGGTCCGGTGCGAGATAAGGAAAACTCAGAGCAAAATGCGAATCACTGATGGACCATTTCAGTGCCCCCATTTCTCGGAAGTCATAAAAGCAGACAATTGAACTGAGAAGTTTTACCACTCGGCCAGGAAATTCAACTCTTCAATATGCAGATTCATTGTGACAATGAAATTGTCGCTTGTGATATGAAGAATGAACCGTTCTTCTAGCTAGAAATATTTGTTATCTATTATACAGGATGTTTCAAGATAGGGTTTCGTAACTTCAGGGTTCGAAAGGGGTCTATATAAGGTGTTTCGTTAGTCATGTCAATAACTTCGGGAGGGTTACATACACACTCAAACAAACACTTTACGCAAAAAAAAAACATATGTTTATAGGAGCATTTTTTCTCCTAACAAAAAAATGAAATCAAATAATTAGCTGTAAAAACCAATCATAGTGACCATGTGACTCACTTACAACGAACAGCTGTTCTGCGTTTGAACATAGTACGGTCATTGACCCCGTAGAATGCATGTTACCTACTGTTACACACAGGTCGATGTTTAGGTAGCAAACATGTTTTGTTAAATTTCTCGAAAAGTAATGCTAAAAAAACATATAATTTTTTTTGCGTAACCTGTTTATTTGAGTGTGTATGTAACCCTCCCGAAGTTATTGACATGACTAACGAAACACCTTATATAATATGAAAACTTTTTCCCAGGTTCGGTTACTTTATAGTACTTTTTGGTGAAAATAGTTTTATCAAGACTTGGTGGACGGTTAACGTCCGACTTTATTAAGCAAAAATAAAATAACTCATAACTCATGTATAGAAATGGGTATGTTGTATGCTTAACTAAGGCCCACTTGCACCAACACGAATTTAACTATAAACCAGTTTAACTCGTTAAACTAGCACCCGTTGTATGTGGGAACCGCGTTTGAACCGCGTTTAAATCCATAACTCGCTATTTAACTCTAAACTCGTGTTGGTGCAAGTGGGCATAAGTAGTAGAGTTGAATAGAGTTTAATGATGCACTCCCTAGACCTAGACAGTGCTGTTGCCAAATCTCCCCAGACTCACTGTCAATCGAAATTTTATTACATTTCCAATTTTTGTATGAAAAAAAAAAAAACGGAATTTGAGAGTGATGAGGATTTTTTCTTCTAATAATGATTACTTTGTATTCCTGATATTTCTCAAGCCTATCCTTAAACATCCTGTATAAGATGAAGTAAAAAAAAAAATTAAAATTTCTCATGTCATACATACATAAATACCATCACACTGTATCCAGTTATTCGGAGTAAGCAGATTAAACAAAATGTTATCTCTATTCCAAATTTAAATTTTCTAAGGCCACCTGGTTTAGATGGTCTGTGACAACATATGAACAGACAACGGAGTTCTCATCATATGGATCCTTGTAGCATTTCTGGTATGGGACCCTAGAAAGCATTATTACATAAATAATAGAGACGAAAAGTGAAATCAAAACTGCTTCGTAATTTGTATAGAATTTAACTTTATATTCAAAAATTTATTTGAAATTATTTGTTGTTATATCCGCCATAGTAACACATATTCTGTGAAAATTTCAAAGGGCTACCTATTACGGTTCAAGAGATACAGCCCTCGGACAGACGGACGGACGGACGGATGGACGGACGGGCGGACGGACGGCGGAGGCTTAGTAATAAGCTTCCGTACGGGATACGGAAACCTAAAAATAAAGTAGGCAATTTTTTTCCTCTTATTATTTCTTATAGCTTTTGCCCGCGGCTTCGCCCGCATAGCCTATGTCATAGCCAACTATCATTGTCTCCCTCTACGGAGACAAGCCATGCTGCATCGTCATAGCCCCATTGCGACGTTGCTATCGCTTGCCTACCGATGACAGGAGCGAGAGAGAAACATGAAATCGCTCACCCTTCATCGGGCGACTGACGAAATCTTCGTTTTCTCTCTCACTCCTGTCATCGGTAGGCAAGCGAGAGCGAGTAAGCGATAGCAACATCGCAGTGGGGCTATGACGATGCAGCATGGCTTGGTCTCCGTAAAGGGAGACCAATGATAGTCGGCTATGCCTATGTCCATCCTGAAGATCCATTCTAAATATTGCTCAAATATTTTTTTCAATCGGATCAGTATTTTCAGAGATTACCTCCTACACCCAAACTTGTACAAACTTATAAACTTTACCTTTTTATAATATCAGTGTAGATTAATTTCTGTCTCTCTGAATCAAATGTGACACGAAACAATACCGCTCGCGCTCATCAATTTATTATTGACCACTAAATCTAATTGCCGCACTTTGCCGCTAAATTTATGCATTCAAACCGTGACTATTATAACTTTACTACGATTCCGCGATATCATAAAACTACAAAAACAACACAGAGATAATATACCATGACCTCATTATTAGTTTATCAACGTTTCTCCATTGAACGATTAACACAACTTTAAACAAACCAATGGAAACTATCAATATGAAGGAAAAAATTCTATTAAACATCTTAATCAATTAAAGATATACCACCCAAGTCATACAGCTGATTAAGGCACGCTTCAACCACAGTTGAACTGATAATACTATGGTCAATTTATTTGTAAGAAGGAGGAAAGTGACGTTTGATTTGGAGTGTTGCCAGTTTCCGACAAATCTTAAACAGTCAAACAGGAAAAAAACTATTAACCATCTTAATCAATTAAAATTATACCGTCCAAGTCATACAGCTGATTAAGGCACGCTTCACCCACATTTATTCAACTGATAATACGAGCACTATGGTAATTTTTTTTTTTTGTAAATCGGAGGAAAGTGAAATTTGGTTTGGAGTGTTGCCAGTTCCCGACAAATCTTAAACAGTCATGTAGTTGTAGGAAAAAAAACTATTAACCATCTTAATCAATTAAAATTATACCGTCCAAGTCATACAGCTGATTAAGGCACGCTTCACCCACATTTATTCAACTGATAATACGAGCACTATGGTAATTTTTTTTTTTTGTAAATCGGAGGAAAGTGAAATTTGGTTTGGAGTGTTGCCAGTTCCCGACAAATCTTAAACAGTCATGTAGTTGTAGGAAAAAAAACTATTAACCATCTTAATCAATTAAAATTATACCGCCCAAGTCATACAGCTGATTTAGGCAAGCTTCACTCACAGTTATTCAACTGATAATACTATGGTCAAATTATTTGTGAGAAGGGGGAAAGTGACGTTTGGGTTGTAGTGTTGCCAGTTTCCGACAAATCTTAAACAGTCATGTAGTTACAGGAAAAAAACTATTAACTATAAGTCAAACAGCTGATTGAGGCACGCTTCACCTAGTTATTCAACTGATAATACTATGGTAAACATTTTTTGTAAGATGAAAAGAAAGTGACGTTTGGGTTGTAGTGTTGCCATTTTCCGACAATAAGATTTGTCGGAAAATGGCAACACAGTCATGTAGTTGTAGGAAAAAAACTATTAACCATCTTAATCAATTAAAATTATACCGCCCAAGTCATACAGCTGATTTAGGCACGTTTCACTCACAGTTTATTTATTTATTTATTTTTTTTTTTTATGTAATCCGGTATGGGTGGCTGAGTCGGAGGGGCCAAAGCACATGCTCTAACCAGCCAATATCACCTCCGAGAAGGTAGGTGCCATACCGGAGACTTCCCTGGATTGCTGGCTATACTGGACTAGAGGAGAACACAACCGAGGTTGCTTGCGGCCATCTTACATCCAGTACGGTGGTACCAACCCAGTCGGCTACAATTTGAGCCTACCACCTAGTAAGGGGCAAGGGAAGGGACCTACAGTTTTACACCGGTTCCGAACGGTGAAGCAGCGGGTGTAGGTATGCACGTAAATTTTTTCGTCAGAAAAAACTCATTGGTACACGCCGACCGGATTCGAACCTCGGACCTCCCGCATGAGAAGCCGATGCCCAAACCACTCGGCCACCCGCCGCATTCAACTGATAATACTATGGTCAATTTATATTTTGTAAGTTGGGGGAAAAAGACCGTTTGGTTTGGACTGTTGCCAGTTTCCAACAAATCTTAAATAGTCATGTAGTTGTAGGAAAAAAAATAATTAACCATCTTAATCAATTTAAGTTATACCGTCCAAGTCATACAGCTGATTAAGGCACGCTTCACCCACAGTTATTCAACTGATACTACTAATGTAATTTTTTTTTTATAAGACGGAGGAACTCGTGACGTTTGACTCTCTCCCCCTCGCCCCTCGACCGCTCGACCTCTCTCGCTCGACCCCATCTCAAAGGCACAATACTGGTCATATTTCCGGATTTAGACGTCTTCAACTGCAATACTAAAGTATTTCAAACGTACGCGGTGAGATACGTTGAGCTAACTTTTAAATAGATTCTGATTCTGCATTGTTATATTTTGGGGCTTGCTCTGTAGTGACAATGTAATATATACACGGTGTTGCAGTTGCCCCCGTAATATTTTTAACTGACATAAGGGGGTTATTCTAATGTGAAACTAAACAACTCCTGTGGCGAAAAAAAAATTTTTGAAACAAAAAAAATTTTTTTTTCCATCCAAAATTTTAAATACCTATTCTCAAATTGAATATGAAGAAAAAAAGAATTTTTTTCTTCAAACTAAAAATTCGTAGAACAAAAGTTGTTCTATTTCACGTACAGAATTACCCCCTTTCGGGTTTTACGGTTGGAGTTGAAACACCGTGTATAAATATAAATATCTACATAAAAATAATTTTTATGCGGTGACGATGAGCGTGACGGTGACGTTTTTTCTGAGTTCACTCCCCGTTACGTCAAAAGAAGCGGGAGTGGTAGGTACGCACCGTGCACTAGATGGTCGTGCCGGTGCCTGCTCAGCTGGCCGAGTGTGTACTTGCTGCGCTCGTAGGTCGCGAAGTAGAACGCGTGCGCGGGCCCCGCGCCCATTATCACCGCCGACATTCCCCGGATGGGCCTGCAACAACACAAATATTATGTTCAAATATATAGTGTAACCGCGCCGCCGAAAGGAAGCGCTGATATGCACATATAGTCTGTTTTATATAATATTATATAATTATTATATTAAAGTAATTTCCAATAATTGATCCATACTACCACCAACTATACTAATGACAAGTTCATTGATTAATTTGTGGGTGCAGTTCTCGGATTACCTAACTTCACAATGGAAAAGTTAAATATTCATCACCTGTTATGCCGTATAATCTGCATTCAACATTTGCATTAACGTAATATCCGTATTGATACAATTAAGTGATGATGAGTCATCCATTCGTAAAAAATCACACACAAAAAAAAGCCTAACAATTTCGCAAATCATGCAACGGTCGTGCACGATGTTAAATTGCCTTTATTAGTGTGTTCCTCTCTAGTAATCATAGCATGTTTGTACATTTTCAACAGTGCACTCGAAAGTAACTCTTATTAATATAGCGATAAGAGTCACCGTCAATTGGGAGTTTGGAAGTACGAAGTGGACACGATCCGAGCTGGCTTGTTCTAATCAGTGAAACCTATATTGTATTCTGTTATGTTTCAGTTAAAAGGTGAAATTATTGCATATTGCAATGTATTTGTCAATCCTTTGTTTACTGGAAAAAATCTCTCTAAAGGATAAGTTTCCTTTGGAACTAATGTAATTTTATGTAGTGCATCTTTCTGTAAAAACAATTCTTTGAGCAAAGTATTTTTTATTTATATTTTCAACTTGCGCAATGTATTTCAACCCCCAACTGCTAGGAATAACTTTATGTGACAGATAGCCCCACAGAAAAAGTCAGGAGCTGTCAAATCCCGTGCTATTGGGGGCCAATCACAATTTCAGGAGATTAATTGACCTAGAAACATTATTCTCAGCGTTTCCGCAACATAAAATTGATTTACTTAGAAAGTTTTAATAATTAAAACATGTTGCTAAAGTGTAAAAATCTCCATAACAAAGTTGCCGCTCTGGCGCTGATTAATTGTTAACGAACAACTGTCAAAGGAGAAGGGGCAAAACTGTATGGGCGCGTACCCAGCGACCACGTCGCCCTAGTTCTTGTTTTGGGCATACGCCATTTATCAAATTTTACAGGAAACGGTTTTTTCTGTTTTAAAAATAAAACATTAATCCTTTTTGTATCAAAATTTTACAGTATGTAGAAGAAAGTCCCCTCTAGTGGATATCACTCTTTTTTTATTTATATACACTTAAACAAATTAATTAAAATTACTAACATTGGGATATGCCACAAAGTTGCAAAAAGTCCGTTAACTTTGATGGATATGCCCCAAGACAACGTGGATATGGCATTTCATGAGTAGCATTCTCTCAGTTCTTGTTTTTGGCACGTCCCAGTTTACACACACAGTATGTTTTAGTTTTTATTACGCCTAAAAAGAATTTTTTACAAATTGTCTGAGTGAGATTGGTAGTATTCATGCATCGATCATGAAAGATTCAATAACATTATGTAGGCATGTACTACTTCTTACACGTATTCAAATTAACGTATTCATAAACTTTAAACATAGGTATATAAACTTACATATTATTTTTAAATGTAATATGATATTGAAGCTACACCGTGCAAAGTAGGTATATAATATTATTATTTTTTTTAATGTAATCTGATATGGAAGCTATACCGCGCATTCAATTTGAATTTGATACACATCCTGACGACGAAAAAACGCAGCCTGTATAACAGCCAGCTGTTTTAGGTAAGTTTAATAAATTGTAGAAAAATCTTATTTACGTCGCGTATCTTCTTCAAAGTGGGTTGCCTCCTGGTTCAGGAGTCAACTTCGATGTCCATGATGTCGATTTTCAGACGAAAATCAGCAAAAACCTTTGCAAACTATTCAAAAAAACGAATGAAAAACGGTTCGCGTTGTAAATTCCACTGACAATGATAGACAATATGGCGTCTACTGAGATGACGTAAGCAAAATCCCTGCGCTCTGATTGGCGGGAACATGGATATGCCCAAATTAAAGAATTCAATAAATATTAATTCGGTAAATTTTTGGATATGCCAAACTTAAGAACTAAACGTTTTCTTCACATGTTGGATATGGATTCTGAAAAAAAGTACTTTACTGTTTACAAAATAAGATCTTTTTTTGTCTATCGGATGCGTAATTTTTTTTTAAATGTTTCTACATTCATAACTCAATTTCGTCAAAAATGGTCTATGCCCAAAACAAGAACTAGAGCAACGCAATAACAACCGGACATATGTCGTTGGAAAGCTCTTTTCGTGACTATCGTTTGTTATTATGGGGGTCAGTTTCAAATCGCTGTGTGAAAAAAGTTATAGCTAAAATTAATCTATAAAAAGTAACTTATTCCATATATTATTGCTCTTTTTTTTTTTTTTATGGAACCTGACACGAAATGTTCTTGCTGCCACGGTTGGCTACATCACCTACAACATCCGTGATGTCAGCCCATAACACAGGGTGAACTAGGTGCCATGTCAGTGCTTCCCTTCATTTCATGTCGGCTACACTAAACTGGACGGAAAACACGAACTATTTACATAGCCGTTTCGACCGACGTTTCGTTCAGTGCGGTGGTACCAACCCGGCCGGGATAAACCCTACCACCTAGTAAGGTAAGAAGGGAAGGGACCTACAGTTTAACGTGGAATTCGAACCACGGTCAGCCTCCAACGGTCGAGCGGTCACCCACCCAAACACTGACCGCGCTCAGCGTTGCTTAATAACAGTTGACTAACCAACCGCGCCACTGAGCTACCGAGGCTGACGAATTTTCTTATCCCTTAGTCGACTTTTACGACATGCGATGGGGAGAGATGCAGTGGGGCTATTCTTTTTAAGTACCGACCCCACACGGTACAAGTACATTTAAAAGGTTCAGAATCCGTAGGATTCTCTACCTATTGGTTCTGAACGACTAATAAGTAAAATTATTTAAAATATTTATGGGGTCAGTTTAAAACCGTTGTGAGAAAAACTTTAAACTGATAACGCAAGGATCTTACAATTACAATGGAGGCGGTCACGCGCGCGGTGCGGTGGCGGATCCTTGCATTATCAGTTTTTTCTTTTAAATAACATATCGCATATTGATAATAAAAAGAACAGTTTTTATAATATATGGAATAAGTTACTTTTTATAGATTAATTTTAGCTATAACTTTTTTCACACAGCGATTTGAAACTGACCCCCATAATAACAAACGATAGTCACGAAAAGAGCTTTCCAACGACATTATGTCCGGTTGTTATTGGTCGCTGGGTACATTCTGCCCATTCTCCTTTGGCGCCAAATCAAAATGGCGACAGAAAAAAGCAATTTTTTTTAAAGAAACCTATAACGTGTCTAACGAAAGTCCATGGACATTTGGACGCACGCGGGGGTTTCGAATGCCATGTCGGCCTTACGACGTAGATTGGACTGTACTTAAGACAAGAAAAAAAAAATTGTAAAAATCGGATAAGGTTTAGGGAGCTAGAAAACATAAATGCCGAAAGACGATTTTGTATGGAGAAAGGTAACTTCCGTCTCGTCATAAGACTGCGGCACTGCAGCGTGAGGCACAATTTGCAAAATTTGCCACATTTTCGTTTCGGTTTTTTTGTTCAACGAATTTCAAAAATATATATATTAAAAAATCCTGTCTAAAAGTTGACCACATTTAAAAGTTGGTGACAGATTTCTATTTTTATTTATGTCAATTAATATGTGAAAAAAATAAACAAACATACTACTAAATGGTCCTAAATACTCCGAAATGCTCTCTTTGTTTCGAAATTGCAGCTTTCTAAAACATTATTTTGAGTTTATACTAATTGCAGATTAATTGACCTGTCAGGCAATCTTAAGGCAGGGCAATACCTTAAACAGCGGATAGCAATCGCTATCCAGCGCGGGAATGCTGCGAGCGTTTTGGGCACCCTACGAGGAGAGAGTGACCAAAATTTGAGTGAAATTTTTTATGTTGTTTAGGTTAGTTTATTATTAGTCTTAGTAGTTATTTGTTAATTTCATATTGTGCAATAAATAAAGTCATTCAATTGCAGATGATGTAAGATAAAATTTTACTTCTTTTGACAGATTTGGATATTCGTGTAATGTAAATAGGTTTAACAAACTTTGAACCAATACTATAAAACAAGTGAACGCTTCGCTATTCAATCGGTGCCGCGCGGTTTGCATTTTGCATTGCATTTTGATGCTGTAGTACCGCGCTCTTTTAAGCATTTTCTGTCTGCAGCCATTGAATGCATGCCGACCAATTTGTTGTTAATAATGCAAAAAGGAGGATGGGCAAAAATGTATGGAACCTGGGACCACCCTCCAACAGCAATAAGATATATGTTGTTGGATAGGTCTTTTCAATTAGAACAACAATTGTTATGTATGACAGCTTTGTTGTTACAACTGTGCGTTTGGAGTTATGAGACTTATAAGTTCAGATATAAAGTTTAAAAAACATTTTTTTTTTGAGGGGAAAATAATGTAATTGTTTATTATTTCAATCGTGCTTTATGGGTTATCTATAATGACATCATTTAAAAATATTGTTGGTGCATTAAATCCATTAAATCCTACATGAATCGCATGCACATGTGCACACATAATATCAATTATCTGGTATGCGATTCATGTAGGATTTAATGCACCAGCATTATTTTTAAATGATGTCATTATAGATAACCCGTAAAGCACGATTGAAATAATAAACAATTAAATTATTTTCCCCTCAAAATTTTTTTTTTTTTAAACTTTATATCTTTTTTTTTTGTATGGAAGAAACTGAACTTATAAGTCTCATAACTCCGAACGCACAGTTGTAACAACAAAGCTGTCATAACAATTGTTGTTCTAATTGAAAATACCTATCCAACGACATATATCTTATTGCTGTTGGAGGGTGGTCCCAATCTGCCTATCATCCTTTATGCAATGTTTGATAACACCATATCTTTGTATTTATTTTCATGTTTTATAGGTAAGTAAAGAGAAAACGCCACAGTTATTAATATTTCTGATAAGAACATTACGCGGATTAGCGTGGGAGTGGCTGTTGATTTGAGACACCGCCTGCTGTAATACACTCTCATCTAGGATTACTGCTTAATAAAGTGAAATTAGATAATAAATCTGAAAAAATATATTTTCTGTAACATAAAAATTCATTACAGAAATATTGTGAAACATACATACATACATAGCGTCACGCCTGTCTCCAAGTGGGGTAGGCAGAGACAACGGATCTCCACGCGCTACAATCTCTGACACACCTCTGCCGCCTCTTGCACTCTCATAATGTTCTTCAAACATGCTCGTCGGTTACGTGAAACGTTATTGTGAAACAGGATACATAAATATAGGTAAATTTAATAAAAACGAGTATGGGTGACTGTGCCGAGGGACCAGACGTAGGTCCAAACAGCCAAATCCACCTAACCTCGTGAAACCATCCCTCAGCGAGTCCAGGAGGTGATTTTTCAAAAATTACATTCCAGCCAGCCCCATAGTACTATTCTTCTCTACCCATTAGGGCCCAGAGTCCCCAAGGGATAGAGCAGCGGTTCCCAATTATTTTCGTCTACTGAACCCTAAATGATCGTCATTCTGTTGGCGGAACACCAAGTAAGTTAAAAAAACCAGTTGCACTCCGGGAGTGCCGGCAGAAGTGAAAACTTTTTGTATTTCCGAAAATAATTCTTAGGTGGTTATAAACAAAACTAAACTGCCGGCAGAAGTGAAAACTTTTTGTATTTCCGAAAATAATTCTTAGCTGGTTATAAAAAAACTAAACTGCCGGCAGAAGTGAAAACTTTTTGTATTTCCGAAAATAATTCTTAGGTGGTTATAAACAAAACTAAACTGCCGGCAGAAGTGAAAACTTTTTGTATTTCCGAAAATAATTCTTAGGTGGTTATAAACAAAACTAAACTGCCGGCAGAAGTGAAAACTTTTTGTATTTTTCCGAAAATAAATTCTTAGGTGGTTATAAAAAAAACTAAACTGCCGGCAGAAGTGAAAACTTTTTGTATTTCCGAAAATAATTCTTAGGTGGTTATAAAAAAAACTAAACTGCCGGCAGAAGTGAAAACTTTTTGTATTTCCGAAAATAATTCTTAGCTGGTTATAAAAAAACTAAACTGCCGGCAGAAGTGAAAACTTTTTGTATTTCCGAAAATAATTCTTAGGTGGTTATAAACAAAACTAAACTGCCGGCAGAAGTGAAAACTTTTTGTATTTCCGAAAATAATTCTTGGTGGTTATAAACAAAACTAAACTGCCGGCAGAAGTGAAAACTTTTTGTATTTTTCCGAAAATAAATTCTTAGGTGGTTATAAAAAAAACTAAACTGCCGGCAGAAGTGAAAACTTTTTGTATTTCCGAAAATAATTCTTAGGTGGTTATAAAAAAAACTAAACTGCCGGCAGAAGTGAAAACTTTTTGTATTTCCGAAAATAATTCTTAGGTGGTTATAAAAAAAACTAAACTGCCGGCAGAAGTGAAAACTTTTTGTATTTCCGAAAATAATTCTTAGGTGGTTATAAAAAAAACTAAACTGCCGGCAGAAGTGAAAACTTTTTGTATTTCCGAAAATAATTCTTAGGTGGTTAATGCAATGACTTAAGGTTACATTTTAAATAATAAAAATTAATCTGTCGCTTTTCGAGATCTGACGCGAGTTTAACATTTTTTACCCACCTAAAAAAGTGCCAAGCTCCGCTAAAGAAGTTTTCACTTCAAAAAGTTAATTAGCTATTGTGAACATAAAAACTAAATTTATGTGATCTATACCTAATTTTTTATACTATAAATTGTTGTCGGATTATGTTTGATTTGAATAAGCAAGACTATAGTTTCAAATTAAAAACATCTTACACGTTTTTGATTAGGGAGATCGTTTTGTGTTTTTTCCGGCTGTTACCCACGAAACCCCTGTGACCCTTTCGCGGAACCCCAGGGTTCCGCGAAACACATTTTGAGAACCGCTGGGATAGAGAATGTTCACCAGCAGATTTGCGGACTATAGAAGCGCTATCCAGCTTGTTACTACGACGATTGAAGACACCCAGGTTGAAGGTATTGGGAAAAACAGTCGCCGGTAGACAATTCCACGACATATCCATGCGATTTCGAGATTGAAAATAATTGAGACGTTTTTACGGAACCCTCGAAAACGCATAAAAACGCAAGTAAAAGGCGAAACGGAGAAGATACCGGAAATTCGTTACGGCATAGGACTTTTCCAGGGTTGCTGCCTCTCTCCTGTTACATTTAACATTGTTATCAACATTCTAATTGATACGCTTGTCGTAAAAGAAAACAAATGGGGATACAGGTTCAAATATGGAGACACATATATGGCGGCCATCCTGGCATTTGCGGATGATATTACGCTGTTAACCCGCAATCCAAAACAAAATCAGGCGCTTCTTAAGGTGGTAGATGACTATTGTGAATGGACTAAAGGGATGAAGATAAAACCAGCGAAGTGCTACTGTTTGAGCTTAACCAGGAAAGGTTCAAAGTTTACCTCGAGCAATCCAGGTCTGACAGTAGCCGGAAAACCAATCGCAACCGTGGCTGATGAAGCTCCTTTTAAATTCTTGGGCAAAAGGATCACCAGCAGAGGAAAGGAGCATCCTACTGATGATATTGTCCAACTTTTCGAAGAGAGCCTCCGCCAAACTGACAATCTTCCCCTCCTGGGTACACAAAAGGCATGGATTTACGATGACTACCTGACATCAAAACTTTCATGGCCATTTCTCGTCTACGACTTCACAAAGCAAAACCTGACTAAATTAGACTCGTATGTGACCGATTCCTGAAATCATGGTTTGGACTGGCTCACCCGGCTGACTCGTCAACGCTATACAGATCTCACAATAACTTTGGACTGAACATTAAGAAACCGTCGATATTTTATCAAAAGGCGAGAATAGCCAAACGATGTATACTCAAAGACTCCAATGATGGCGCTATTCAAGCCTTACCCAACACATCACTATCAGATGAACTGGAATCGAGACTCGACTTCTACAAATCATTCCAAGTTGGTACACGCACCAATAGATCTGGATTGGGCATAGAAACAGCAAAGTCTGATAAAGAAATACTGAAAGGTTTTGCTCAGGAGGACATGGAACAAGGCTTCAAACTTCACGCCTTAAACCTAGAAATGCAGAATGATTGGCAAACAGTGGGTGACTTCTGCATCCCTCCTGCATTGAAGTGGAAATCCATAATATACAACTGGTCCCCTGAGCTGCTTAAGTTCTACTTAAATGCATTCCAGCTTACTCTCCCCGACCCGAGTAACCTAGTTAGATGGGGGAAATCTACAAATAGACTATGCCCGTCATGTAAGGAGTTCGTAGGCACGGCCAAACATTTGTTATGCGGATGCAAAATACTACTTGAGCGAGGCCAGTATTCCTACCGTCATGATAAAGTCCTCCAAATCATCAGAGAGGCCATCAACCTGTCAATTGCACGGACCAGGAAAGGGCAAACCAGTAGCGGCTTCCAGAAGGTCAACTTTGTGAAACCTGGAGCCAATAAGCTGCCCAAAGATAGGACTAAACCTTCTTCAATTTTGGGAGCAGCAAAGGATTGGGAATTGTTGATGGACACACATGAGAAGCATTACCAAATGCCTTCGGAAATCTGTACCACAGCATTAAGGCCGGATATACTCATATTCTCAAAAGCGACAAAGCATGTAGTACTTGTTGAACTTACAGTTCCATGGGAAAGTAACATACCGAAGGACCACAACATCAAGCTTAACAAGTACTGCAACTTAGTAGACCGGATTGTGAGAAACGGATTCAAGACTGATCTCTTCGCTGTGGAAGTCGGAGCAAGAGGACTACCAGCGAAGTCGCTCTACAGTCTCTTCAAGAATCTAGGGCTCCCAAGATCGACGCTAAGCTCATATATGGAGAGAGCTTCGAAAACGTCACTGGAAGCATCCTACAGAATATGGATAGGTAGAGAGAGGGAGGTCGAGAGCGGGACTGGTGGTTTCCCTGCGTCCTAGTCAACGCAGACTAGCTGACGAGGGCTTGATGCGAGCCGAAACGTGAAGCATGCGCGGGAAATTTAGAGTGGCCACTCGCTAGTCCCGGCCTCGATTGATACCCTCCTCTACTGCCGATGGGCCCGGATATGTTCGGTGAAGCCATCGTAAGCTTAGATCCACACCTTCCTTTTATCAAAGTGCGCCTATCTTAGTATCATATCAGACAAAATATTTTAACGCTGATGTCCATATATATGTTACAAGGTTGAGATTAAAAAAAAAACAAGTCAAGTGCGAGTCGAAGTCGCATGGATAGGGTTCCGTACTATTCCGTTTCCTGTGAGAACTTTAAGACTTAGGATTTTCGTTTACGTTTTCCTATAAACTATAATATAATTCCCAATTTTTTAGGGTTCTGTACCTCAAGGAGGAAAAAACGGAACCCTTATTTATACACTTTGTTGTCCGTCTGACTATCTGTCCGTCTGTCAAGACCTTTTTATCAGGAACGGGTAGACGCATCAAGTTGAAATAAATATGAAATCCCTTCGAGGTACAGAAAATGCTCGAATTTTCATACATTTTCTGAGACCCAAGTACCCCTTGAGTAAATTGCATAAATAAAACATTTTTCATACATTTTCTGAGACCCAAGTACCTCTGAGTAAATTGCATAAATAACACATTTTTCATATATTTTCTGAGACCCAAGTACCCCTGAGTAAATTGCATAAATAAAACAATTTTCATACATATGTATGGTTGTTATTTTAACATAGGTAATAAATAAAGTTATTTATCCACCGTATCAGTTATTTATTAGGTTCTAATATTTAGTTAGTAATCATAATATAATACGAAATAGATCCCAATGAACCATTTATCAGTGGAGGTAATTTTCACTAATGAGATACATAAGTGAGCCACTTTATCTTTACTTAAGATTGTAGATGTAAACGTGGCCATTTTAAGTGCGCTCACGCGTACCCCTACTCTTGAGTCTGCGTACCCCTGGGGGTCTATTTGGGAACCGCTGATTCACGCCATTACTACGTTCGTGAATAGGTCAAACTCTATTTAAATACTTATGTAGAGTTTAAATTTAAACTTTTTTCGTCGGGTAGATTCAGAGAAAATAAGCTGCGACAGACGGACAGACAGACACGAGAGTGGTCCTTTAAGGGTTCAGTTTTTTCCACTCTTGAGTTACAGAACCCTAAGAACACAACATCAAAGAGCTAAGTATCGCAATGCAAAAGATTGATGTCTATTTAGATAAATATAAAAATAATACAAATTGATAGAAGATATCGATTTGTTGAGCAGAGCAGCAAAAAAAACCGTTTAAATACATACACTGAGTCAGTGACTGATGTACCGCGCGTGTGGAGTTGACACTTAAAAAGAATAGCCCCGCTGCATCTCTCCCCGTGCATGTCGTAAAACACGACTAAGGGATACGATACGGACGAGATGCATCGCTTGAAGACACCCAGGTTCAAGGATTCGGGAAACACACTCGCCGGAAGACAGTTCCACACCCTAGCAGCGGTGCGACAAAGAATCGATTTAGAGAACCGATGGGTTCTTAAAAGCCCAATGTCAACAACAAAAGGTCTGCGATTTGAAGATCTGTGCATTGTAGGAATAGGGAAAGATATTCCCCAAAGAACGATATTTTGTGGACTACGAGAAAGCCTTTGACTATATCGAAACCTGGGCTGTTAGGGAATCCTTACAGTGATGCCAAACCGATTGGCGATACATTGAGTTGCTGAAATGTCTTTATAGTGCCGCGACAATGACCGTACAAGTACAGGACCAGCAGACGAAACCTATCCAATTGCATCTCGGAGTCAGACAGGGAGATGTTATATCTCCGAAACTGTTTACGAATGCATTGGAAGATATATTCAAGATGCTGGATTGGGGAAAGCACGGCATTAATATTAACGGCGAGTACATTTCACACCTACGCTTCGCAGATGACATAGTCGTGATAGGCGAATCGCTGGAGGAGCTGAATCACATGCTGGAGGAGCTGAATCACATGCTGAACGGCCTCAATGTCGCCTCCCGCCGAGTCGGCCTCGGGATGAATTTGGACAAGACGAAAGTCATGTTCAATGAACACGTCGTCTCGGAGCACGTAACAGTTGGAGAGGCGACCCTCGAAGTTGTGCAGGATTATGTCTATCTTGGACAAACCATCCAGCTAGGGAAGCACAACTTTGACAAGGAGGCCAACAGAAGGATTCAGCTAGGCTGGGCGGCATTTGGGAAACTCCGCCACATCTTTTCATCCTCCATCCCACAGTCATTGAAGACGAAGGTTTTCAATCAGTGCGTTCTGCCAGTAATGACGTACGGAGCGGAAACGTGGACCCTGACGATGGGCCTGGTCCAAAAATTTAAAGTCGCTCAGCGAGCTATGGAAAGAGCAATGCTCGGCATTTCTTTGACGGATAAAATCCGTAACGACGTGATACGTCAAAGAACTAAGGTAGTCGACATTGCTAAGAAAATAAGCTGGGCTGGGCACATCTGTCGCAGACCCGACAACCGATGGGGTAGACGGGTGCTCGAATGGAGGCCATGTACAAGCAAACGTAGCGTGGGACGCCCCCCCGGCTAGGTGGACAGATGACCTAAAAAAAAGGTAGCCGGGAGTGGATGGATGAGAAGAGCGGAAAACCGCGTGTGGTGCCGTGCCTTGGGGGAGGCCTATGTCCAGCAGTGAACCGATACAGGCTGATGATGATTCCCCAGAAGCCCGTTCCAAAATTCAACTATTTGAACAAATAAAACCTTTCAAAACCAGCCGTTTGTTACTAAGCAAATTGAACAGAATTCTGCATAGGTTTGAATAAATTAATAGGCCTTTCCATCCAAGCGTAACTAAATATTGTGATTTATGCTCAACATATGCACACTAATCGAAGCGCAGGAGCACATTATAGTCACACGGGGTGAGCGGCGTGCGCCCGAGTGGTCTGAGCGTCGGCTTCTCTTGTGAGAGGTCCGAGGTTCGAATCCGATCGGCGTCTACCAATGAGTTTTGTTCTGACAGAAAAAGTATACCTATACCAGTATAAGTATACCACACACGCTGTATCCCGACAAACAGGGTAAGCAGAGTAATCGGTGTTATAAATTGCAACGCAACATCGACCACCACGTTTATCAAAGTATTCGGACAATATAACTATCAAGCAGCAAGTAAGGCACGAAGACCCACCTGCTGCACGAATCGGTGGAAGGTCTGTGCTAAGGTGAGAGGTGACTAGCCTGTCGCCCTTTAGCACGGCACCTTGTCCTTATCCCTCGTCGTCTTTTACGACATGCACGGGGAGAGATGCAGTGGGGCTATTCTTTTTAAGTACCGGCCCCACACTTCCATAAATACTAGATAAACCAGCTGTTTCACCGTTCGGAACCAACGGTGTAAAACTGTAGGTCTCTTCCCTTGCCCCTTGCTAGGCGGTACGTTAGTATAACCGCAGTGGACGTAAGATGGCCGCGCACAGTGGCATATTTCATGAAGCACTTTCTGTTCACGAAACCTTTGTGATCCAAAACGATGTCTCATGTCCAGAGTTAGCAAATATTACGTAAATAGTAGGTATATAGAGGTATAAAATATACGTACGCTAAGGAGGGGTTACTAGGCAAAAGCACTTCGTATTTCCCTAACCATATCCATATTTAAAGTGATTTAACTATAATTTATATGCCTATAGATAGGTAAAGATTCAAGGTATAATGTGAATACATTACTTTTGATTTAATCTCATTAATTCCCTTAAAAATATGTGGTTGAAAAGTGGTAAAATCGTTCAAAAATGCCTTTGCTATTTCCCTCGCCATTTTTTACAAATGCATCTAATACGAAAAATTCTTCGTTGAGCTTAGGCCCACTTGCACCAACACAAATTTAATATATAAACCAGTTTAACTCGTTAAGCTAGCACCCGTTGACTGAGGGAACCGCGTTTAAATCCATAAGTCGCTACTTAACTTTAAACTCGTGTTGGTGCAAGTGAGCCTTAGAGTCAATAAGACTAAGAATCATCTAAATAAATTCAAACGCTTACAGAATAAATGGTTTTTCACTGAACTATCTTTGATTGAACATTAAAAATTTTGGGCCGTTGCAGTGCGCGAGCGTAACGAATCTAGCAAATGCATTTTCGAACGTATTTACCACTTTTCACCCACTTATTTTTCAGAGAATTTACAAGATTATATTACAATAATCTATCACACATTGTACCTTGAATCTTTACCTAACTATAAGCATATATAAATTATAGTTATATCTATTGAAATATGGCTATAGTTAGGATAATATGATGTGATGTTTTATCTAGTACCCCCCCTTATCTTATCTTTTGCATTACATTACATTGCATTGCATTACAAATTGTTTTTGTATTACTGTACCTATGTCATAATATGTATATTCCAGGAATAGTATAAGGCACTTAGTAGTTATAGTTATCAGCCTAGGTAGCTCAGTGGTGCGGTCGGTCGACTGTCGGTCGTGATCATAAGCACACCTGGGCGCGGTCAGTAATTGGATGGGAAACCCGCTCGACCGTTGGAGACTGACCGTGGTTGATTCCACGTAAAACTGTAGGTCCCTTACCACGTACCTGATGAAAGGTCGGTTGAAACGGCTGTGTAAATGCGAGTAGTTCGCGTTTTCCGTCCAGTTCAGTGTAGCTAGCACGACCGAATGACATGGCATGGCACCTAGTTCACCAATGTGTTATGGGATGACATCACGGATGTAGTAGGTGATGTAGCCGACAGTGCCAGTTCTCATAAAAAAAAGTTATAATACAAGGACCACAATTTCAAAGTAAACAAGCATTGCAACCTAGTAGACCGGATAGTGAGAAACGGATTCAAGACTGATCTCTTCGCTGTGGAAGTCGGAGCAAGAGGACTACCAGCGAAGTCTCTTCAAGCGAAGTCTCTTCTTTGCTTTATGACCATAGGTCATAACTCATAACGCAAACCAGTTACTCCTGAGCCTATTTGGAGCAAAAAAGTTACATGACATTTTGTTCTACGGTGAACTTTTTTTTTCCATAGTAAACTAAATAAATACACTCAATTTACGAAATGCTCCCGTCTTAATAATAGACTGATGAACATGTGCGGGCGTCACACTTAACAGACACCTCTATGTAATCGGAGTAACGGACAGTCCACTGTGCAGAGCATGCCTGCAGGCGGACGTGACACCCACCCACGTGCTGCTGGAGTGCGAGGAGTTGGCAGACATAAGGGCGAAGGAGCTGGGAGGCCCTACTACACTTCGAGAGGCGTGCCAGGACCCAAGGAGAGTGTGCCGCCTCCTGGAAGAACTCGGCTGGTTGGATTAAGGCCGTAGGACGCGCAAAAGGCCCGCATGGAAGCGGGCTTAGGCGCGGAAAACGAGCCCACCATCATCATCATCATCATCATGTGCGGGCGTCGACAATGCACAGAGCGGAGCGGCAACGTCGCAATGTAGCGAGCGTCGGGTCAGTCGCACTGCCGTAGTATTTTGCGCGCGAAAACTAATTTAATTAATAACTCCTTAAGGCATATCTGACAAAACTTTACTGGGCCTTTTAGACTTCAAATTAGTCAAGGTATCACTGGTTTGCTTTATGACCTATGCTCATAAAACATCCTGTATAATAACCTAACCCTGCCTATACTTATTTTTCCTGGAAGTAAATTACTTTCAAAATGTATGTAGGTACAGCATATAAAGAAACGATCAATCAATCCGCCAAAATACCCGACTGCCGAAGCAAAAACCAGCGCTTATCAATAGCGTGACCTTGCTTCGGCCCCAAGGGCAAATCTATTATGGCGGGTGCGCCGCTCCATTCAGCCCAGCAACCACCCACCCCCCATATTTTATTTATTAATGCCATGGCCGACATAGTCAGGGTGACAATGCATTAATATTACGTACACATGTAATATATTTAGTGCGTACGGTGAGTCACGGAATTACTTAGATATATAAGGTCTTTCATTAGTAGGTAACAATACGCTAGGGGGGTATGTGTAACAGATACTGAACACGTTCCCATACCAATTTTTTTTTAAGATATAAAAGACCTACTCACTCCTCAAATTTAATACGTGAAGTGCGGGTATTTCACCTTAATAAGTATGTTTTTTATATCGTAAAAAAAATATTATAATTTATAATTTAAGGCATGCTCGAAGCGCGCCGGCGCAGCCGCTGAAACTGCAGCCCGCCACAAGCACACCAAATACAGTTCGGTAGCACACCAGCACATCTTCGCCGCATTTTCGGTGGAGACGATGGGGGCATGGTCTGAGGAGGCAAAGCGGCTCGCGAAAGACATCGGGATGTCCCTGTACGCTGCTTCAGGAGAACAACGTTCGCTCGAGTTCCTGAGGCAGCGTATCAGTGTGGCCATCCAGCGAGGCAACGCCGCTAGCGTCCTCGGTACAGTGCCCACATCGTCACACCTGGAGGAGGGTTATTAAGTTTTGTATTGGTTATAGGTTTATATTTTATTTTTTAGTTAGTTTTTAGTATTTTTTAGTTATAGTTTTTTATTTTATTTGATAGGTAGTTTAAGTTTATTTAATAATTTCAATTTATTTATGGTTTGGTTAGACTAGGTTCCATAAAATATATAAGGAACTATAAATAAAATAAATCAATATAAAGTATATACACACACATATAATATAGTAAAGTATTAATAGCCAGACGACCCTGTTTAATGCAGCAAATAACATTATATTAACAAGCTTTAACTCCATGTTTGCATTGCATTTCATGTCACCTCGCAAACACGCAAGATGGCCTCCAAATTACAATACTTTAAACCCGGTAGCTAACATATCTCACAGATACCTGGTGGTATCTAAAAAGTATACAACTAAAAGATACACCTAAAAAGTATAGAACTAGGTACTATATGTCAATGTAAAAGTTACTTTGTTCCATCTAAACATGGGTAGAGAGCGACTGACCGAACTAACTGAAGTCCTACTCTACAGTGACCGAACTGAGCAGCTCGATCCTGCATACCAGGTTACATAAAATAAAATAAAAATCAGCCACATGCGAGTCGAACTCGCACACCGAGGGTTTCGTATCGCCATGTCATGGTCAGCGCCACTCACGTCATCTATGCATCAGTTAAAATGCTTCATACTCTTTTCGGTAGATGGTATACACTTTTTAGTTTCTTGTATGGGAACCCCCGTGAATTTTTTACTTTTTCTCATTTTTATTATTTTGTTGTTATATCTGCCATAATAACACATATTCTGTGAAAATTTCAACTGCCTACCTATTAAGGTTCAAGAGATACAGCCCTCGGACAGACGGACAGGCAGACAGATAAACAGGCGACGTAGGCTTAGTAATAGGGTCCCGTACGATGGATACGGAACCTTAAAAACATATTTTTATGTTTATATGTTAGTACTAAGCACGTACTCGCTTTACATATATTTTTAATTAGAAAAATGCAAATCGAAAATCATTGAAAAAAAATACGGCGTTATCGCGTTGGTGGCTCAAGCCAGAGATCCAGGTTCGAATCCTGGTCGGGATGCATTTTCCAATGAGTTTCGATTAGCATTTTTCTAATATACCTAAAAAACATGCGTGGATCAGTACCAGCACGTACCAGATCGGGAATGTGCCCAAAAGTGGCCAAGTGTGATTCGGACTTGGGCACTAAGCGTTACACAGCCTCTGTCAGCCTCGATAGCTCAGTGGTGCAGACAGTCAACTGTCGCTATTGAATGTTAAGCAACGCTGGGTGCGGTCAGTACTTGGATGGGTGACCGCTGACCGTTGGAGGCTGACCGAGGTTCGGATTCCTCGTAAAACTGTAGGTCCCTTCCCTCCTAATCTTACTTGGTGGTAGGGTTTAACCCGCCCGGGTTGGTACCACCGCACTGAATGAAACGTCGGTCTAAACGGCTATGTAAATAGTTTGTGATTTCCGACCAGTTCAGTGTAGCCGGCACGATCAAAGGGGGAAGCACTGACATGACACCTAGTTCACCCGGTGTTATGGGCTGACATCACGGACGTTATAGGTGATGTAGCCAACCGTGTCAGGTTCCATAAAAAAAAAAAACAGAAACATCGAAACATTTGGGCGTGGCCATTGGCATTTGGTGGAATCCACATTTGTATGAAAACAAATGTTTAAATGTTTTTGTGTAATGTTTCGAAAAAGCATGCCCAGGAGACACCACTTTAGAGTCTGCACTAATCTATGGCATACATTAGAACAAAGAGCAGTACGCAAGGAACTTGTAACTGCATTAGTTTAAAGTTAGAAATGAGTGAATGGTAAAATAATTCAAAACTAAAAAAAAATTTCAACGTAAACATATTTTCCCAATATTTCGTCCTTGTGTCACTTTTCTTGTGTTACTTTTCACCTGTTCGACAGTTTGAAGATGCTTCTTTTGTTTTTTTTTTTCATTCTTTAGATAACATAGTATGAACAAATACGTGACGCGCAGGTGAAAACAAATGTTTGTTCACGCTTCGCTCGCTATGCCAAGACCAGCTGTTCATTCGCAACAAAATACGTGTAATTAAGCGGTTATAATAAATGTGCAATCTACAATAATATTATAAAGTTTGTAAGTTTGGATGTAGGTGGTAATCGGCAAAAATACTCATCCGATTTTAAAAATTCTTTCGTCAATATTTAGAATGGATTTCAGGATGGACATAGGCCTATAGGATAAAGGTGGAATTATTTCTCGGATCTGTTGATATGTATAATGTTTTTTTTTTCTTACTTAGATAAATGCTAAGTTGAATATGAACAGAAAAAAAAAATTAAGCGAAAAAATACGTCCCGACCAGGATCTAAGCCGGAGTTCCCGGTTCGTATCCTGGTAGGGACATATTTTTTCTCTTCATTGCATTTATCTAGAAATAAGAATTACCTCGCCATGAATAGTAAATCTGTAAGGGATGGTCATGAAGTAAGTTACTTTGTTTTATGAGATACTGAGTTTGTAGACTATGTATGATACTAATAGGTATAATCTTGTTTATAATACCAACCTTAATAGCCCTTCCTTCCGGACCATATACCTGAAGGTTTCTGTTATTGTGGTGTTATTGGCTACCCTTAGAGACTGCATCCGCGTCTGAAACATACAAAACACATGTTTTACACATACAAAAAACAGTTTTTACCTTTTTTTCATGGTTCCGTACATTAAAAGGAAAAATGGAACCATTATAAGATCACTCCGGTGTCCGTCCATCTGTCACAAGGTTTTTCTCGAAAACTAAGTAACGTAGAAACTTGAAATTTGGCATAATGATAGATGTTGATGACGTGCACATATATCGCTCCTCAAAAACTACCTAGATAACAATTTATTTTACATTAATATAGGGCGCCAATTTGATAGCAATAATAAAAATTTTTAACTAACATATCGTGTCTAAAAATATTCATTCTACAATAATTTTAAGTTCAGTGGTCTTAATGATATAGCTAAAAAATGTGCAAACAATAACCCCCCCCCCCCCCCCCCTTTCTCCTATGTTTCAAAAGCTAAAATGTAGAAAATTATAGGAAAACGGCAGGTTTTTTTGACAATGTAATATTTTCGGAGAAAAAACATAATTTTTGTTTTAGTACGAAAACATAAATTTGTGCGAGCCTGACTCGCTATTGACTGCATTTTTTTAATTTTTTTATGATCTACGGTCGCACCCGTCCCTAAAATTGCAACAAAAACGGACCCTTACGGGAGCTGATTTGTGCCACTGCACTGAATGATTAAAGACAAATCTGGAATTTCTGAGTCCATAGGGTTTACATAGTCTGTTTGTGTTATCAGTATCACAGTCTGGGATAGAATTGAACCCGCTGCCTCTGCGCTATTCTCGTCATATGCACGTGCACAGTTCTAGGAAAGTGTGACGCATGAGGATAAACTGTACACAAAAACAAATGCATTCTGTCTTCACACCATTTTGATGTCTTATTTGATTACAATTTTTATTGATCATAGATGTAAACCAGGTGAAAAAGAAAACCCTTGTTAGATAACACTGTGGGTACATAAAATATCAGAATTTATTTTAGAAATAGATTATATATTTTCTAATATATTTGAACCATTTTACCGTGTCGGACTGGTACATAAAAAGAATAGCCCCCTGCATCTCTCCCCGTGCATGTCGTCAAAGGCTACTAAGGGATAAGGACAAGACTGGGAAGTCCCCGATGGCACCTACCTTCTCGGAAGTGATATTGGCTAGTCAAAGCAAGTGCTTTGGCCCCTCTGACTCAGCCACCCATACCGAATTACATAAAAAAAAAAGTTTTATTATTATTATTATTATTTATTTATATATTATCTATTTTGTTACATAAATAATATAAATATGTAAAACTGACTAGAATATTCAAGACGTGGTAATGACAGGGAATTAAATTATTAAATTTGTTGAATGTAATATCCTTACCTATAATAAAATCCAACGTCTGCTTTCTGTCTGAGTGTCTGAGTGTCTGTCTGTCCGCTTATAACTCGAGAACCACTGAACCGATTTTAATAAAACAAAATTCTACGGATAGCTTGATTCTTCCCATCAACTATAGGCTACTTACTATCACGCTAAATAGCTTATGAGGTTAGCAGTGAAGTGAAATATGCGAGCGGGCGGAGCCGCGGGCACAGCTTGTCTTTTATATTACTGAAATAAACACATACACAAGCAAGTATTATAAATAAATACATATCATACATATCACACACGCTGAATCCCGACAATCGGGGTAAGCAGAGCAATCGGTGTTGTGCTGCAAGAACTCTGGTCAATTACAGCACAACACCGACCACCACGTCTCGCAAAGTATTCGAACAAGATTAAATCGATCAAGCAGCAAGTAAGGTACGAAGACCCACCTGCTGCATGAGTCGGTGGAAGTACCGTGCCAAGGTGAGAGGTGGCGAGCCTGTCGCCCTTCAGCACGGCATCTTGTCCTTATCCCTTAGTCGCCTTTTACGACATGCATTGGGAGAGATGCAGTGGGGATATTCTTTTTAAGTACTGGCCCCACACGGTAAATAAATAACAAGCTTAATGTAATAATTATGGTATATAAATTGGTTTTCCCGAAGACAAAACAGAAATGGAACCTATCTTCTTAGGACACGTCGGGCGAATGACCGGCCTTGACTTGGCTGAGAAAAACAATCCATACATCAAGATACCTACGAATAACACAATTTATATTGCTTACACATATTGTCACAAGGCTTAGTGACTCTTTAGGGTTCTGTATCCAACCAAACGGAAGCTTATTAAGTCTACTAAGTCTAAGCCGTCTGTCTGTCTGTCCGTCCATCCGAGGGCCGTATAATATTATGAACCGTAAAAGGTCCCTCAGTCAAGTCAGGGTGTAAGCATCCACTGCTGGATATACGCCTCTCCAATTTTCCTCCAGTCCTCCCGGCCTTCAGCGGTACGGAACCACTGCTTTCCGCCGACTTACAAATAGTAAAAAAATCACAGGGGTCCCCATAGAAGAAACTAAAAAGTGTATGCGCGCCATCTACCGAAAAGAGTATGAAGCATTTTAACTAATACATAGATGGCGTGAGTGGCGCTGACCATGACATGGCGATACGGAACCCTCGGTGCGCGAGTTCGACTCGCATTTGGTCGGTTGTTTTTTACTGCCGCATACTTTTTTTTTTTTTATGGAAACTGACACGGTTGGCTACATCACCTACAACATCCGTGATGTCAGCCCATAACACCGGGTGAACTTGGTGCCACGTCAGCCTTCTCTTCGGTCGTGCCGGCTACACTGAACTGGACGGAAAACACAAACTATTTACATAGTCGTTTCGACCGACCTTTCATTCAGTGCGGTGGTACCAATCCGGGCGGGTTAAACCCTACCACCTAGTAATATAAGAAGGGAGTCATATCCCTTAGTCGCCTTTTACGACACACACGGGGAGAGATGCAGTGGGGCTATTCTTTTAAAGTACCGGCCCCACACAGTACAAAATTACATTGCATTTGACTAAATTATTAATGCACATACTGTGCATTAATTTAGTCAAATGCAACAGTCGAGTTATATTTAATAGATATTTTAGTGATTTAGGCCCACTTGCACCAACACGAGTTTAGAGTTAAGTAGCGAGTTATGGATTTAAACGCGGTTCCCACAGTCAACGGGTGCTAGCTTAACGAGTTAAACTGGTTTATATCGTTAAATTTGTGTTGGTGCAAGTGGGCCTTAGTGTCAATAACAGTTGATAGAACTTGATTAAATTAATGCCCAGACCGCCCTGTGAATTGGTAAATAATAATTTAGTATGCAAAAGGACTTGTATAGAGTAGGTACATCTACTAAACTACTTTTTTTTTTTAATGCGCCTGACACGGTTTGCTAATCACCTAGGTACTACACCCGTGATGTCAGTAGCCCATCTCACCTTGTTCAACTAGGTGCCATGTCAGCGCTTGGTCGAGCCGACTACACTGAACTTGACGGAAAACACAAACTATTTTCATAGCCGCTCTGACCATCCCTCCTTTAGTGCAGTGGCACCAATCTGGATGGTTTTACCCTTCCACCTACCTCGTTAGGGAAGGAAGGGGGGAAGGAGCATTATGTGAGATTCGAACCACCGGTCAGTCTTATCGGTGGGAAGCGGAAACGTCGGACGGCGCACCGCGCCCGCTGTGATAACTTCGACTTTCGACGCATAGCACTAGGGGCCGTTCACATACCACATCTCTCTAAATCGTTTCTTTTTCGCACCGCTAGGGTGTGGAACTGTCTTCCAGCGAGTGTGTTCCCCGAATCCTTTAACCTGGGTGTCTTCGAACGTCGTATTAACAGGCTAGACAGCCTAGCAATGGTCCGCAAATCTGCTGGCATGGCACCGAACTGAGCGTGGTTTCGCGAGGAGAGGTGTTCTTGGCTCTGTCGAATGTACCATTGGTCTCTCGGCACAGCCATCCATGTTGGTTTACATAAAAAAAAAACATGGACAGAAAAGGCCCCCCTTTTCTATGTCATAGATAACTTCGATGTTCGATGCACAGCACTAGGGACCGTTCACATACATGGACAGAAAAAATTTCTTTTTTCCTTTTTCAGTGTGAAAAAGGAAAAAAGAAAAAATCACCCTTTTCTGACCCCCCTGGTAGAGGGTCGGGAAATGTCCACAATTGTCCACAGGGGGGAAGGTCCAGGGACTGGGACTGTCCACGTGGGTTTTTTTTTTAAACTCACAATGCCGCGAACTGCTCTGTTGCTAGCCGCTCGCTCGCCTGAGTAGGTACACACAGCCGCACGGCCCTTGACCGGAGGTGTAAGTGTAGTAATTCAAAACCTCCAGGAATAGCTGCAGAATACCTGAATACCTGGACCGCAGATGACCGCACTGCATAATATCGTTGTTAATTTTCTTTTCGCTACGTCCCTCAGCCCTTTATTTTATGTTGTCCTCAATTTGATTGACATTTTAAATTAAATGACAAAAATTGCAAAAATAGGTAAGGTTCTATAGGTACTACCATTGCCGATGTTCCGAAGAACTGGCCTCCCTCATCCCTCCTGCCCCGATCCGTATTCGTCACACCCGCCGGACTCGCTCGGAACATCCATATGTTGTTGACACACAACTTCTGAGAACGCGTCGCTTTTCGAAATCATTCCTATGTCGTACGGCGAAAATATGGAACGGTCTTCCGGCGAGTGTGTTCCCCACCACCTATAACCTGGGAATCTTCAAAAGGCGTGTTAATAAATTAGACAACAACCTCTTTGTCCGCCTTGTAGCTGGCATGGCGCCTCTCTGAGCGTGGTTTCGCGAGGAGTGGGGTTATTGGCTGTGTCTTAATCGTTCTTTGAACTTTTGGGCACAGCCACCCGTGCCGGTAGCCTATAAAAAAAATAAAATAAAAAAAAAGTACTACTTTATCATCTATTCACCTCATTGCCTCTTCTTGAAGTCCATCTTTCTTCAAAAATGTTACGTTTTTTTTAAGCTTAAAATCTAAAGTGCATCACATAATATGTAGTTACAGGAAAAAAACCGCATTTTCCACGTTGACAATGGGGGGAGGTGGGGGTAACGAAAATGTTCACCATTGTCCACAGGGGTGACAGGGGGTCAAAAAGTGCCCAAAAAGTGTACACGTCGTATGTGAAAGGTCCCCTACCGAGTTACTAAGGCCGACACGAGGGATTGCGTGAACTTGACAGCTCGGCATGGCACTCACAATACCCGTGCACCACAATAGTACATGGGCTGCGTTAGCCAACACATAACCAGGTGGAACGGTGCCACAGGCTTCCAATAAAAAACAAGGTAGGTACCTACTAGAACAGTGGTGTTCAACAGCTGCTTCCGTATTTCTGTCAAGCCCAGGGGACACCTTCAAGTACGGACAGTACCTATGTATGACATTTACCTATAAGTTCTAATGAGATACCTGGTTATTTTGATTTTCAGACAAATTTACAAAATCTGCTATATTATCCATATGACAGCATGACAACATTAGGCAATTTCTAAATTTAACGCATTTCTAAAATAATTTTTTTGAATTTTTTCCGCAGTATTATATCAATATTTCCGTTTATTGGAAAACGTCTGTGTGCGTGTGCCTAAAATTAAGGCTGCGTGCTACCGGGGGCACTACCGGTTGGACACCGCTGTACTAGAAGAAGATAGTCACACAAAACAAACTCTTATAATGATAACAATAAGATCAATTATGCGACACACTATAATCAAGTTCATTAGCCCGGCAGAACTAGGTAGTAGAATTAAATGATAAACCGGTTCCCATCACTGACGTGAGACCAACTTTAGTCACAACAAAACATTAGATAAGTATTAAAAGTTAAAACATTAGTTAAGCGGCGGGTGGCCGAGTGGTTTGGGCATCGGCTTCTCATGCGAGAGGTCCGCGGTTCGAATCCCGTCGGCGTGTACCAATGAGTTTTTTCTGACGAAAAAATTTATGTGCATACCTACACCTGCTGCTTCACCGTTCGGAACCGGTGTAAAACTGTAGGTCCCTTCCCTTGCCCCTTATTAGGTGGTAGGTTCAAATTGTAGCCGACTGGGTCGGTGCCACCGTACTGGATGTAAGATGGCCGCATAGCAGCCTCGGTTGTGTTTTCCTCTAGTCCAGTATAGCCAGCAATCCAGGGAAGTTTCCGGTATGGCACCTACCTTCTCGGAGGTGATATTGGCTGGTCGGAGCATGCGCTTCGGCCCCTCCAACTTAGCCACCCATACCGGATTACATAAAAAAAAAAAAAATTATATTAATAAATTATTAAATCTTTTGGTTAAATAGTATAGGTATACGCTTGGAGATAAGAACATTTTCCATAATTATGATTTAAAGTGTGAGAGTTAGGGCCCCTGAGCTCTGTTGTTACTGCAACCTAGGAAGATCTATTGTGATCTCTCAAAAGTTTATAGCTCACCCCTAAGTCCGATTTCCGCTATGAATCGAGTTATATTCTTGGGGTTGCGTGCCTGTATTTGGCATGGGTTAAGAATACGGCTTCTACTATGAATGAGCACTTCAAATTCACAAATGGGAGTTTCATCCTCTTTTATTCATTATGTAGAACATTACATTACAATAATGCATTCACATTATACCTTGAATCTTTATCTCACTCTTATAGTGAGGTAAAGATTCAAATATTCAAGAATTATAGTTAAACAAGCTGTGCCCGCGGCTCCGCCCGCTCTCATAATTTCACTTCACTGCTAACCTCATAAGCTATTTAGCGTGATAGTAAGTAGCCTATAGTTGATGGGAAGAGTCAAGCTATCCGTAGAATTTTGTTTTATTAAAATCGGTTCAGTGGTTCTCGAGTTATAAGCGGACAGACAGACATACACTCAGACACTCAGACAGAAAGCAGACGTTGGATTTTATTATAGGTAAGGATAACTTGAAATATGGCGAAGCCGGACCTCCGTCTCGCCAAGACGCTGCTCCGTCTCCATAGATATCAAAACTACGCATAGTGATAGGTATGCTTACTGGTCACTGTACACTTAACAGACACCTCTATGTAATTGGAGTAACGGACAGTCCACTGTGCAGAGCATGCCTGCAGGCGGACGAGACACCCACCCACGTGCTGCTGGAGTGCGAGGAGTTGGCAGACATAAGGGCGAGGGAGCTGGGAGGCCCTACTACACTTCGAGAGGCGTGCCAAGACCCAAAGAGAGTGTGCCGCCTCCTGGAAGAACTCGGCTGGTTGGAGTAAGGCCGTAGGATGCGCAAAAGGCCTGCATTGGAGCGGGCTTAAGCGCGGAGAACGAGTCCAAACAACAACAACAACACTTGAAATATGGCTATGGTTAGGATAATACCACAGATTACTTAATAGTTACTTCGTAAATAATACGATGTGATGTTTGCCTAGCACCTCTCCTTAAACAGTAAGTCATCAAAAAAAGGTTAACACATACATTCAACTCTGAGCTACCTAACGAGCTTGTAATAGTCAAGGTCACAAGAGAGAAAAAAAAAACTAAATCACGATGAGTCGATGCAGAGCTGCTGTGTCTGTCTGTGTGTCCCTACGTCAGCGTCATCTTGTAGAACGTGGCAACTTGTTTTCCTTGTATGGTTTTTAGTGGAGCAACCTTAGATGATTGCTTGTTACTGAAGCTGTTTATACGCAAAAATGTATGTAAATATTTGTATTATTATGACATGACATCACGGATGTTGTAGGTGATGTAGCCAACCGTGTCAGTTTCCATAAAAAAAAAAAAAATATTATAGTGGGAGATTTTTTTTTAATACACTTTATGGCACTTATTGTGTGGCAAGGGCGGGCTTATTGCCTTAGGCAATTTCCTCTAGTCAACCCGCCAGTTAATCTATACATATAATAAAATCGTAAAATGCAAAAAAGTCTGTACATTGAATATATTCGGAAAAAAACCAACCAGGACGTCTTAAAATGAGAAACAAAACATGTTTTTAAAATAATAAATAAAAAGAAATGCCAATTTTCATGTATTTGATGTCGTTGTATTGAGATCTTATTAGAATTTCGCTTCATACGAGAAACTCCTAGAGCGCTCCTACGAACGATGATTTTAAGTTACACGTCATGGTTTTTTAATTTTTTTATTAAAAGCGCGACATGTGACGCCGAGCCACCCATAAGGTGTCTAACGACGCCCATGGACATTCGACCGTATTCGGGGGTTGCGAATGTCGTGCCGGCCAGACAGGTGCCCATTCACTCTTGAAGGACCTGAGACTGTGTACTTTGGGGGAAATATATGTAATTATGAACCTTATACTGTGCCTAAATCTCTACTCGTTAGTACTAGCCGCCACAGAACACAACTGTGCCAAGGGTTGTTAACCCTTTCGGCGCCAGACGCACATATTTGTACGCGCCTATAGTCATTTTTTGAGGCCAGGCGCACACATATGTGATTTAGAAAAGTGCTCATATAAATAGGTTTAATTGTAGTAGTAGGGTTTATTGTAGTACAGTGGAAATTTCGTAAAGCCTTGGCCTGGGCGCATGACTAGATCCTAGCAGTCCTGGCGCCGAAAGGGTTAACTGTTTGACAATAATTTTGTGTCTTGCTTCTTCCTTTCGCGTTCTAGAGGCTAAAAAAGAAATAAAAACGGGTGCGCTGTAGAAAGAGGCGGGTTTAGTAGAAGATTACTGGTAGCAGGGAATGGTAGGTGAGGGTCTAAGGAATTATTAGCAAAAAGATTTTTTTGCCGGAGACTTATACTTTTGGAGAATTTTTTTTAAAGTTATCGAAATATTAGTGAAATTTAAAATTTAGTACAAAATATAACCTGTTAGTATTGGCTGTTCCCGAGAGTGTTTTTATAAGCCGGAGGAGCGGAGGGAATGCAGCCCCCGTCCGCTATAACAAAGCGCAGGCACCCGTGTGTGTCTCTGCTTTGTTACGCAAGGACGGAGGGGCTGCACTTCCCGCAGCGCCGGAGAAGAGGCAATCCTAAGTTTTTTTTATATTTTCTTATTTGTGTAGTAAACTGGTAAGTTTGTACCGAAAAGTGCATAATTATATCTCCAATGGAGGGGGGGGGGGGGGGGGGGGAGAGTATTCAGGAGATACTTATCCCCCCCCCCCCCCTTAGCATAGCACCCCCTCCTATACTCCGTCTCCTCTCACTGAGTTAGGTATATTACGTTTTTGCCTCCCCCACTTACCCACTTCCCCTTTCGTGGGGGGGGGGGGGGGGGGGGGAGGCGGGGGGGGGGTCCACCAACGAACCCCCCTCCCCCCTCCCCCACTTCCCCCGCCTCATTCTACAGCACAGCCATAAACAAAATTCTGAGTATTTTGTAATTGCCATGTTATTAATTTTTTTGCTAATTCGTTTTTGGCATGAGTGAATTTGACACAATATCCTAATGTAGCTTTCTACCAAAAGCGCCACTGCATAACAAGACGGCGGGCGGCCGGTGCGTTGTCGGCTTCTCTTGCGAGAGGTCGGAGGCTCAAATCCGGTCGGCGTGTACCAATGAGTTTTTTCTGATGGAAAACATTTACTTACGTGCATATCTATATTTGCCGCTTCACCATTCGGAACCACCGGTTTTAAAACTGTAGGTTCCTTCCCTTGCCCCTTACTGAGTGGTAGGCTCAAATTGTAGCCGACTGGGTTGGTACCACCGTACTGGATGTAAGATGGCCGCACAGCAGCCTCGACTGTGTTCTCCTCTAGCCCAGCACAGCCAGCAATCCAAAGGGTAGTCTCCGGTATGGCATCTACCTACTCGGAAGTGATATTGGCTGGTAGGAGCATGTGCTCTGGCCCCTCAGACTCAGCCACACAAACCGGATTACATAAAAAAACCTCAATTCAATTCACATTACAAAAAATAAATTTTCACATCACTCAAAACTATCTACATATATTATGTACTCAATGCACTCATATATTTATATGTCATATTTTTATGGACTTTCCGACATTGTTTTCTCATATTAATTATGTACCTACGGGTTATGTATGAAGTACAATAGAATTTTATTATACTAAAACTGAAATCTATTGATGAGATCAACTACCTATCTCGTATGAGGTTAAAAAAAAGTGTCTAGTCAATAAAAGTAAATAAATATTGGTTCTAAATCGCAACTGCTGAAACGATTAAACGAAAACTGGAGCCCAAATGCGTTGTTAACGAGATCAATAGTATTTTTACATTGACAAACAAAATTATATAAGAGGGAAAGTGAACGAAATCGTCTTATGTATCATATTTCTATATATTTTCAATGGGACTACAAGGCGTAATTAAAATAAACCATTCGCAAACAAACACTACCTCAGAATAGCGCGGAAAAGGGAAATAATTATCATTTATTTTCATTTTGAGGTTATATCGGGACTCCGCATATGGCGACAATTGACACCTAACCTATCTTGTCGGTGACGCTACTTATTTTTGTACGTAAAAGAAATGATTCTAACCATCTAATTGAAACAAAATATGTGCAGACTATTATGAAGATTGTCGAATTGCTTTATTATGAGAATATTCCAATAAGAAGATATTTCACAAACATCAAAAGATTTGGAGGACACTGACAGTCAAGAGTAGTTGGTGTGTAACTATCAACAAAAAAATTGTCTTGGCAGATTGATATTTCTCAATCTAAAAAAAATGTTTGCCCACAAGTCCGCAACAGTGTATTCAAATAAATTGGTTATCTTCGCTCTGCGATCCAATTGAGATAAACTGTCAAATAAAAAAGTAACTGCGTATATAATCAATGGTGGTTCATACTTCGGCAGTAAGTAGAATCAGGCGCTTTATACCTTTACAGAGTCGAGTGGATACATAACGCAGTGTTCCATGACGCCCGCGATCGCTCCGGCGGTCATGTGAGTTGTCGCAGACACTCGACCAGCCGGTCCGTCGCCTTCAAGCGACTCATAATCCTCGAAATTCATCACTATTGTCACAACACTACACTACACAGTTCACCCACTCACTGGCATTTACTGGTATGAACCAACTAGTAACTAGAATGTAGAACTGCTGTGAAAAAAAAATCAACCCTGATCAACACATGATGCCGGGAGTTCGCTCGTTTCAACCGAGCTCGTGTTCGCGAATGTCGATGTTACCATATGATACTGCAGATTTTACCCGAAAATTCAAACGTTATTTTGTGATCGCTGTTGTTGTCAAGGTTGCAGCAAAGCAACAGCAACACGTTCTTGAAATTGTTTATCTTTGTGTATATTTCTCTCATTGCGTCATGCACGTTTCCCAGTGGGGTAGGCAGAGACAATGGATCTCCACGAGCTACGATCCTGCCTGACACACCTTTGCCGCCTCTTCCACTCTCGTAACGTACTTGACAGTACCTATTTGAGGACATAGTCGGACGAAATAACACCGAAGTGAGGCCAGTGTTTCGTTTTAATTTGTTTGTAACCAATTACTGAACTGATATTTTACTATGTATACAGCAGTTGCTGTAACAGTAAAAAAACAATAATTTTGCAAGTCTCTGCAATGATGGCAAATTTTTTTCTTTGGCAACATCAATAGCGCTAAGGTGTTGCGGCCGAAATTCGAACTAACTAGCCATTCATTTCTGTGTTTTTTATTTGGTTTGGTTGGATGCTTGGTTTTTTGTAATCATAACTGCCAGTATTCGAAAAAAAAATAGTTCCAAAATAATTATAAAATCATTCTAATAGTTTTGGAATGGTGGGTGGGTTTAGCTTCATGAAGAATTTTTTTTTTTTTTAGATTATTTCGTCTCCTCCCGAAACAGGCAAAACTCATTAGAGTATACAGCCAATTCTGTCGTAGCTTTTAACGTCTGTTGTATAAGTTCTCGCACCGCGAGAACCACAAAAATATATTTTTCTAATTACAACGACGACGCGACAAACTTCCGCCGTCCGCCATTTGGCAGGTACTATTTGAAAAAAAAAAATTGGTTGTCTGTAAAGTCGGTTTACGGACGATAGATAGTTTTACGTGATAGATAACGCCATAAAGTGGTCGCATCTTCTTTTTAACCCTAACCTAATGTTGAGGCGGCGCATGTCGTTTTTGTTACGTTTGTATTTCCGAAAATAATTCTTAGGTGGTTATAAAAAAAAACTAAACACCTTAAAAAAATTTTAACACCGTAACATTGCTTAAAAAGAAAAAAAAACAATAACAATTTTGAGGGATTCGAACCCATGGTCAAAAAATACAAATCCTACACTCTTACAATTGAGCCACGAAATCACATACATAAACGACCAAACGAATATCGGATTCCCTTGGTTCGCTTTCGGCTTGGGCCGATTGTGCCTCTCTATCGCTTGTTACGCGCTTTCGCTTGCACACACCAGGCTCAGATGGAACATGACACTTTTTCGTGCGTGCAGCCGGTGTTCATCAATTTATAAGACGTGACGATATCACGTCAAAACACAAGCAATGGAATGTGAAAGAATGTGTAGAATTATAGGTATATGTATATTGAAAAAAGATGGCGGATGAGCGGTCTTGTTTGCCGCGTCGTCGTCGTAAATAAAAAGTATAGGTATATTTTTGAGATTCACGCGATTCGAGAAGAAAACAACAGATATTAGAAGTAGAACAGAAAAGGCTGTATACTTTAATTAGTTTTGCCTGTTCCGAAAAGAGACGAACAAATAAAAAAATTTAGAGGTTATATTCTTTGGTTGGTAGTTGATAAATGTCAAATGTCAGTCTGTGAATTTGACTTTGAAAAGTTTGAAATTACTTTGGTTGGTTTGCTCACCTCAGACCTCGAGTTTTACTATGGGTTTGCTTTTACGAAATTATTGTCTCGTTTATTTATTCTTGTGAAATATTTGTGGATGACGAAAGCGAAATTAATGTTTAGTATTTACTGTACTGAAATATATATGAAGTTCCCTATAAATGCAGGGTCGCTTTCCAACTAACCGCCTAGCTCCTGGGAGAAACCCTGACTATGGTGAGCCGTCTGCGATTATTACCCCTAGAAATGTGTTCAGGGTGCCTCGATACATATATGTTATTTCTTTGATCTACACGTAAGTAAGTAAATACTTGTAGACTTTTGGTTCGTAGAGTTAAATAAAAAAAAACATTTCAACAAAAAAATACAAGAATTACCTTTTTTTGCTAATTAACCTGATGGCTCCCACAGGTTATAATAATGATTGCCCCCCATGACACCCGAGCCGCTATCGGCACGCGGAAATTTGGCGCTGCCCGGTGCTGTCGTAAATTCAAATTATTTACTCAAGGAAAAAGAAAGCACGCCTGTTTGCCTTGTACTCTGAGCACGCCCAAAATGTTTTCCTGACCTAAAATTGACAATTCCCCTTTACATGTCATGTACCAAATTTGTAGGTGAAGAACGCTGCTGCTAATATGCCGAACAACGTACGTTCGAGGCTATCGAAACTTATCCACAAAAAAAATTAGGAAAAACAAAAGGACAAATAAAAAAGAAGAGGTATCAAATACTTATACTTTTTTCTGTTTAAGTGCAGAATTCTTTGTAATTGTGTGTTTCATATCAATGAAATTGTTTTTTAATCATTTTCAAAGTTTTTTTATTTTTTTTTTTATTGAACCTTACACGGTTTGGCTACATCACCTACAACATCCGTGATGTCAGCCCATGACACCTGGTGAACTAGGTGCCATGTCAGTGCTTCCCTTAATTTCATGTCGGCTACACTGAACTGGACGGAAAACGCGAATCATTTACATAGCCGTTTCGACCGGCGTTTCTTTCAGTGCGGTGGTATCAACCCGGCCGGCATAAACCCTATCACCTAGTAAGGTAAGAAGGGAAGGGACCTACAGTTTAACGTAGAAACCGACCCACGGTCAGCCTCCAACGGTCGAGCGGTCACCCATCCAAGTACTAACTGCGCCCAGATTTGCTTAATAAATAACAGTCGACCGACTGCATCAGTGAGGTGCCGAGGCTGACATTCTAACATGCATCTGACATGCACCTGACTGGTATGGTGGCTGATTCAGAGGGGCCAAAGTACATGCTCCGACCAGTCAATATCACCTCCGTCTACACATGCATCTAAAGTGCTCTCTCGTTCTAATAAGAAAAAATTTACTGAAATATTACGAAATCCTGGGATATATACGCCGCCCCAACAAACAAATCAGTGCTAACGGCAGGTGGTTTAGATCTTAAAGTGGTATATTGGATTAATATAACGCGTCACTACTGTAGAGCTCTTGTCACACCCTTATAGCACTTCAAAGGCTATTGTAAAGTCACTAAAGAACCTTAACCTGTATAAGAATGGGCCTCTATTAAACGGCTCTTATAACGCCTGTCTTAACACCATAATGTTAGCTGGGAGGAATACCTGCTCCACGTGAGCAGTTGGGAGTCGGCAGGTTAAGACTGCGGTACTAGAGCGTGAGGCAGAATTTGCAAAATTTGCCACATTTTCGTTTCGGTTTTTTGTTCAACGAATTTCAAAAATATATATATTAAAAAATCCTGTCTAAAAGTTGACCATATTTAAAAGTTGGTGACAGATTTTTATTATTTTTATTTATGTCAATTAAATTGTTAAAAAAAAAATCACAAACATACTACTTAATGGTCCTAAATACTCCGAAATGCTCTCTTTGTTTCGAAATTGCAGCTTTCTAAAACATTATTTTGAGTTTATACTAATTGCAGATGATGTAAGATAAAATTTTACTTCTTTTGACAGATTTGGATATTCGTTTAATGTAAATTGGTTTAACAAACTTTGAACAAATACTATAAAACAAGCGAACGCTTCGCTATTCAAAATACGCCATATCGGTGCGCATTTTGATGCTGTACTTACCGCGCTCTTAATACTGCCTGCTTATCTAAATTGAAATAATTTGAAATTATATTAACTAGAATACTTTACATTTTCTTAATAATAGAAAAAAATACATTCCGACCAGGCTAGAACCTGGAACCCTGACATAATATACTTATTTACGAATGCAAAAAATGCACTTATAAAACCCGTCTTTGTCTTATCAATAAGATAAGACAAGGATAGGTCCTCGACAGAGCGCAATCCAAGCCAGCACTGAAACGTTGCTTCATATCATTCTTTGTCAGCCTCGATGGCTCAGTGGTGCAGACAGTCGACTGTTGCTATTGATTGTTAAGCAACGCTGGGCGCGGTCAGTACTTGGATGGGTGACCGCTCGACTGTTGGAGGGTGACCGCGGTTCGGATTCCTCGTAAAACTGTAGGTCCCTTCCCTTCCTTCCTACCTTACTCGGTGGTAGGGTTCAACCCGCCCGGGTTTGTACCACCGCAACTGAATGAAACTTTGGTCGAAACGGCTATGTAAATAGTTTGTGTTTTCCTTCCAGTTCAGTGTAGCCGGCACGGTCGAAGGGAAGCACTGACATGGCAGCTAGTTCACCCGCTGCTATGGGCTGACATCACGAATGTAGTAGGTGATGTAGACGACCGTGTCAGTTTCCATAAAAAAAAATATTTGATTCCAGCAATGTCGCAGCACTCACAGGCTGGCCCCGCTGTGCCGAAACAAACTGCGCAGAGAAGAAGCTTATTGCCCCGACCTAGTAAAGTCAGCGTTAGTAGTGTTGTCAAATTGTATTAAAAACAATGATAACTATATGTTTAAAAGGGGTAGATACGATGTCTGCACGATATTCGGTGTTTACAATCGGCACAACCTTGAGCATCACAATATCACAAGAGGAAGTATGACGGCATGTCTGTTGTTGAGTGCAAAAAAGAGACAAGTGTATGTTCAGGCGGGGCATGTGCCCTAGTTTTAAAGTGCCAATCGCGTAGCTCGGCCAACACATCTACTGATTTTAAACATATAGCTATCATTGATTAAAATTAATTGAAATTATATCCCTGTTCCAATTCGAAAAAAAAAAATTCTGCTGTCTGTGCATTTAAAATTGAGAACACCTCCATCAATGTCTGACATTATAACTTCTTTGTTGTATTTTAGTTAGTTAGAAAAACTTACAGCATTTGTACTATCCATATGAATTAAATAGTTTTATTTACACCAATATTTGGTTGTATATATCTATAATATAATAATATCTATTTTGTACACAATAAAAAAAAATACATATATTTGACACATTAAACTTATTAGGTAGGTATATATAAAATTTTGTTCTCTGACGACGACTAATAAAAGTCGAAATATAAGAAGTAAAATATATAAAATAATATTGATTTTATACAAAAATATACAACTATTGAATTAAATAATAATTAAAATAGAAACTAAAACTACCTATCAAATTAGAATTACCTAAACTAAAACAAAACAAACAAACTTTAAAAATAATTAGCCTCTCGAGAGACTACCGCGATCCGGGTTGACCTACCGCCAGAGTCATAGAGCAATTCCCTCAACGGCCTCAGTACGCTAGATAAAAAGTTTCATCCAAAGAGGCCGACGAGGGGAAAGTTCCCATGGCACTAGCGGCGTTACCTCGCTGCACCGCCAAGCTGATTCGTTGCAGCTGGTACGCCCGGGCCCGGCAGTCACCCGAGGATCTGCAGAGTCGTGATCCTAAATCGTGCACAAGAATTTTGCCCTCCTCACAGATGGGACCCATGGTATCTAAGGCGAAAGGGATAAAAATAATATTTTTTAATTTATTGTGTACAAAATATATATTATAAAAATACTATCCATATGCAAATTCTAAAATAGTTTGTCCTATTTTACAGCAAAGTACTGCACGAGCAATTCAAGTGTAAGTTTTTTCATTATATACAATGATAATAATATTTAAAAGGGCTAGATATGTTGTCTATATGATAACCTGTGTTTACAAATGGCACGACAAGAGTCTTGTCACAATATTACACGAGGAATTAGGACGGCATGTTTGTTGTTGAGAGCAGAAAAGATACAAGTATATTGTGTTCAGGTGGGGCATTTGCCCTGGTTTTAAAGTGCCACTTACGGAACTCGGACAACACATCTACCTATTTTAAACATATAATATAATTGATTAAGTATATAAGGTATTTCATTAGGTAACTTAGATACTGATCACGTTCCCCATGCCGATTTTCTTTACAATATAAAAAACCTACTCAAATTTTATACGGGAAGTATAGGGAATATTTCCGGATTAGGGAATTTTCTTAAGGTGGTAGATGACTATTGTGAATGGACCAAAGGGATGAAGATAAAACCAGCGAAGTGCTACTGTTTGAGCTTAACCAGGAAAGGTTCAAAGTTTACCTCGAGCAATCCAGGTCTGACAGTAGCCGGAAAACGAATCGCAACCGTGGCTGATGAAGCTCCTTTTAAATTCTTGGGCAAAAGGATCACCAGCAGAGGAAAGGAGCATCCTACTGATGATATTGTCCAACTTTTCGAAGAGAGCCTCCGCCAAACTGACAATCTTCCCCTCCTGGGTACACAAGAGGCATGGATTTACGATAACTACCTGACATCAAAACTTTCATGGCCATTTCTCGTCTACGACTTCACAAAGCAAAACCTGACTAAATTAGACTCGTATGTGACCAGATTCCTGAAATCATGGTTTGGACTGGCTCACCCGGCTGACTCGTCAACGCTATACAGATCTCACAATAAGTTTGGACTGAACATTAAGAAACCGTCGATATTTTATCAAAAGGCGAGAATAGCCAAACGATGTATACTCAAAGACTCCAATGATAGCGCTATTCAAGCCTTACCCAACACATCACTATCAGATGAACTGGAATCGAGACTCGACTTCTACAAATCATTCCAAGTTGGTACACGCACCAATAGATCTGGATTGGGCATAGAAACAGCAAAGTCTGATAAAGAAATACTGAAAGGTTTTGCTCAGGAGGACATGGAACAAGGCTTCAAACTTCACGCCTTAAACCTAGAAATGCAGAATGATTGGCTAACAGTGGGTGACTTCTGCATCCCTCCTGCATTGAAATGGAAATCCATAATATACAACTGGTCCCCTGAGCTGCTTAAGTTCTACTTAAATGCATTCCAGCTTGCTCTCCCCGACCCGAGTAACCTAGTTAGATGGGGGAAATCTACAAATAGACTATGCCCGTCATGTAAGGAGTTCGTAGGCACGGCCAAACATTTGTTATGCGGATGCAAACTAACTACTGCAAAAAAAACTAACCTAATACTACTTGAGCGAGGCCAGTATTCCTACCGTCATGATAAAGTCCTCCAAATCATCAGAGAGGCCATCAACCTGTCAATTGCACGGACCAGGAAAGGGCAAACCAGTAGCGGCTTGTTGTTGTTGTTGTTGATTTGGGGTTGGCTCTAGGCCTGCAAACTAATCCCGCTTGGTTGGGGACCTTCGTGCAAAACCCCTATCCCTTAGTCGACTTTTACGACATGCGACGGGGAGAGATGCAGTGGGGCTATTCTTTTTAAGTACCGACCCCACACGGTACAACCAGTAGCGGCTTCCAGAAGGTCAACTTTGTGAAACCTGGAGCCAATAAGCTGCCCAAAGATAGGACTAAACCTTCTTCAATTTTGGGAGCAGCAAAGGATTGGGAATTGTTGATGGACACACATGAGAAGCATTACCAAATGCCTTCGGAAATCTGTACCACAGCATTAAGACCGGATATACTCATATTCTCAAAAGCGACAAAGCATGTAGTACTTGTTGAACTTACAGTTCCATGGGAAAGTAACATACCGAAGGACCACAACATCAAACTTAACAAGTACTGCAACTTAGTAGACCGGATTGTGAGAAACGGATTCAAGACTGATCTCTTCGCTGTGGAAGTCGGAGCAAGAGGACTACCAGCGAAGTCGCTCTACAGTCTCTTCAAGAATCTAGGGCTCCCAAGATCGACGCTAAGCTCATATATGGAGAGAGCTTCGAAAACGTCACTGGAAGCATCCTACAGAATATGGATAGGTAGAGAGAGGGAGGTCGAGAGCGGGACTGGTGGTTTCCCCGCGTCCTAGTCAACGCAGACTAGCTGACGAGGGCTTGAAGCGAGCCGAAACGTGAAGCATGCGCGGGAAATTTAGAGTGGCCGCTCGCTAGTCCCGGCCTCGATTAATAACCTCCTCTACTGCCGATGGGCCCGGATATGTTCGGTGAAGCCATCGCAAGCTTAGATCCACACCTTCCTTTCTTAATAAGTAGGTTTTTATATCGTAAAGAAAAAATGGTATGGGAACATGATCGGTATCTGATACACATACACCCCTTAGCTTAGCGTAACGTTAACCTACTATTGAAAGACCTTATACATACATAGGTCTTTTTGTGTAACAATTTGCTACATTGAATTAGCTATCAAATAAATATGAAATATCAATTACATAATACTTAATCAAGATATTTTATTTTATATAAGAAAATGCATTTTACTTTTAATAAGTAAAATAAATTTTTTCCCCGCATTTATTACTTACATTGTCGAAAAAACCTGCAGTTTTCCTGCTATCTATGGATTAACATCTACTAACCCTATAAAAATATAAATTTTATTTGTATTTTGAAAGATAATTTTCTAGATCCACGATCTATTCATTCTCGCATCCTAGAACGATAAAAAAGGTATGGACGCCGGACTGTCAAATGCTTGTATGAGAACTAGCGTCGCCGAGTTGCGGGGAGCGGAGTGTACTTACCGATGATAAGATATTCCACTATTGTGCACACTAAACTTGGCTGTAGTTTTTTTAAACGTAAACACAGAGCATGCGGGCATTTTAAACAGGTTTTTGCGAACGCAGCCGATGACAGACTGACGGGCCAGCGTGCGACCGTCCAATGAAACAAGTATGCTTTTACCTGTATCGTGTTACGCTGGCGAGGATAGGGTTCGGGGTCCATACCTTTTTTATCGTTCTAGCTCGCATCAATGTAACAGTAAACTGTTTGTGTAGTACGTCGAGAAGACACGAAGAACCGCTGGGTCAGAGTTTTCATGAACGATTAACAAGACAACCAACGCTGAGGGGGAATGCACGACTGCGTTAGTAATGCATTATTTTTGTGTAACAATAAAGCACGCATTCTTATGTACTTTTTGAAATAATTATTTTTGAAAAAAAAAAAATAGTGATTTTTTTTATGGAAACTAACACGGTTGGCTACATCACCTACAACATCCGTGATGTCAGCCCATAACGTGAACTAGGTGCTATGTCAGTGCTTCCCTTCATTTCATGTCGGCTACACTGAACTATTTACATAGCCGTTTCGACCGACGTTTCGTTCAGTGCGGTGGTACTAACCCGGGCGGGATAAACCCTACCATCTAGTAAGGTAAGAAGGGATGGGAACTACAGTTTTAGGTGGAATCCAAACCACAGTCAGCCTCCAGCGGTCGAGCGGTCACCCATCCAAGTACTGACCGCGCCCAGGTGTGCTTAACAACAGTCGACCGACCGCACCACTGAGCTATTGAGGCTGACAGAAATTAAAATACAAATAAAAACAATTTTTTTTTTCTCCTTTTCAGTTCAGGTAAATGAACACAGTATCACATATCGGAGTGACGAATTGACAAACAACTACGATAGATATATGACGCATTATATTTTACTATTAAGTATAACGAAGTTTGAATAAAATTTAAAAGATTTTGAAACATCTTTCAAGCAACATTCATTTGTGGTAAGTATATTGAAAATAATGTGGCACTATCTTTGGTATGTACCTACCATTGTAAAGTAAGCTGGTAGGCGATTATTACTTGTCTATTGCTGGTTTGCTGCTACCTCAGCCCGCGCTTCCGCACATCGCGCCTCACGCCACACCCGCTGACGCCTAGCTCAGTAGCGTTAGTATCGCTGTCACGTAGCCAAAGAATATAATACCGCGTAGCCACGCCCGTATTATATGTGTAATTGAGCTACCTACCCCTCGCGCGTGTACAAATTTTGTTTTTTTTTGGTGTTATTTGTTTTATTACTAACATTTGTTGTGTGCAAATGCCAATACGAGTAAAAAAAGGAATAGTAATATGACTATGATGTGTGCGCTAGCTTCACTAGTCATGTCACTTAATTACGTAGAATTATTATTACATGGTAGTACATATTAATTCTATGCCTGAAATACGAAGTAACGACAGTTCAGTTTAACACCTGGTGGCGGGAGTATTCGTCTATCCGACTTTTTTGTCGACGGTACCGATAGCTGTTACGTCATAACCGTCAGCGGTGGCATACTGGAACCAGACGACTAATATATTTTTTAAATTTGTAAAAAATAAAATGTTTTTTTTTTTGTTTTTGTTTGTTCAGGAATCGAAGTTAGCGGCAACGAAGATAGAAACTGAATTACGATCAGAAAATGCCGCTCCAGAGGTTTGTTGGCATTTTATTATTCTATACATATTATATTTTTCCTAAAAGACGACTAATGCGTGGGGACAAGATGCAACGCTAAAGTGCGATAGGCTAACCACCTATCACCTTGGCGCGGTCCTTTCACCAAGTTATTTTATTTTTTATTTTATTCGGTTATATGGTACCGTGTGGGGCCGGTACTTTAAAAGAATAGCCCCACTGCATCTCTCCCCGTGTATGTCGTAAAAGGCGACTAAGGGATATGAATCCCTTCTTATATTACTAGGTGGTAGGGTTTAACCCGCCCGGGTCGGTACCCGCACTGAACGAAAGGTCGGTCGAAACGGCTATGTAAATAGTTTGTGTTTTACGTCCAGTTCAGTGTAGCCGGCACGACCGAAGGGAAGCACTGACGCGGCACCAAGTTCACCCGGTGTTATGGGCTGACATCACGGATGTTGTAGGTGATGTAGCCACCGTGTCATTTTCAATAAAAAAAAAAAATATGCAGTCATAAACCCTTATCCAAACGCACATTTTGGAAATATTTTTTACTCTGTAATGGCATAGGTGTTATCGCAAAACATAGCTGCGACGTTCCCAGTTGTTGTTGTAGTAGGTTGTAGGCAACGAATTAAATTATCGGGAAGTGGCATACAACGCACCGAATTGAGGCGCGCTATTGGTGAGCATTCAGCACACTCTCCAATCGTTGTCTCTCCTTTATACGTATCAAATTGCCATTTAACCGTCTTACTCTATCGACGTTCACAGAGCGGAAACGTAACGCGATGTATGAGGCGCTCGCGCACTTACGCTGTTTTAAATATTGGCAATATATAGAACAACTCCAATTGCACCTTTCTACCGGTAAAATGTATGACGAGGGCCCGTCCAGAAAGTAGAATGTCGTTGGTTGTAGGTAACTTTACGCTAAGTGGTGTATGTGAAGGAAGAAGGTGTGGATCTAAGCTTGCGATGGCTTCACCGAACATATCCGGGCCCATCGGCAGTAGAGGAGGGTATTAATCGAGGCCGGGACTAGCGAGTGGCCACTCTAAATTTCCCGCGCATGCTTCACGTTTCGGCTCGCTTCAAGCCCTCGTCAGCTAGTCTGCGTTGACTAGGACGCGGGGAAACACCAGTCCCGCTCTCGACCTCCCTCTCTCTACCTATCCATATTCTGTAGGATGCTTCCAGTGACGTTTTCGAAGCTCTCTCCATGTATGAGCTTAGCGTCGGTTTTGGCAGCCCTAGATTGAAGAGCCTGTCTTGTCCGTTTCTCACAATCCGGTCTACTAAGTTGCATCAGATACTGATCACGTTCCCCGTACCCATTTATTTTTTTTACAATATAAAAAACCTACCCATGCTATGAAATAACTGTTCAATAAACTATTATTTTAGTAGGATGGGTAGGTTTAAGCGGCGGGTGGCCGAATGGTTTGGGCATCGGCTTCTCATGCGGGAGGTCCGAGGTTCGAATCCGTCGGCGTGTACCAATGAGTTTTTCTGACGAAAAAATTTACGTGCATACCTACACCCGCTGCTTCACCGTTCGGAACCGGTCTAAAACTGTAGGTCCCTTCCCTTGCTCCTTACTAGGTGGTAGGCTCAAATTGTAGCCGACTGGGTTGGTACCACCGTACTGGATGTAAGATGGCCGCATAGCAACCTCGGTTGTGTTCTCCTCTAGTCCAGTATAGCCAGCAATCCAGGGAAGTCTCCGGTATGGCACCTACCTTCTCGGAGTTGACATTGGCTAGTCAGAGCATGTGCTTTGGCCCCTCTGACTCAGCCACCCATACAGGATTACATAAAAAAAAAAAAAGGTATTTTAAATACGAAAAAAAATTGGTATGGGGAACGTGATCAGTATCACCTCTTAGCGTAAAGTTACTTACCTACTAATGAAAGACCTTATATATATATATATACGAGTATAATACCAAATATATGAATGAATAATTTCCAAAAATTTTGCAGATAAAAAACTTAAAACGTGAAAAAGCCGCTCGCCTTGTGCAAACACTGGCGCATAAGAAAGCAGCCGAAAGAAAGTAAGTACACTAAGTGAAAACCAGAGGCGGCGCAAGGCGTGGGCGACGTGGGCGACCGCCCACGGCCTCGCGGCCCGAGGGGCCTCGCGCCTCGAAAGTTCATGCAGCTTTGATTCATGAAAAATATTCAGCTAGATCCATTAAAGGAGACCCCGAGTAAACATGTTTAGACCTAATCATAGGCAAACTAAAGCATACTATAAAGCCTTTATCCGACACAAGATGGGAAAGCAGGACAGAGGCTGTATTATTGCAATTTGATTATGTTTACTTTTATCGACGAAAGGTATGCTGACAAAATTGTTTGATTTGATCGGTATACCGAAAATCCATTTCAACAGTGAAAATCTATAAAATCCATCCTCTATTGCCACCAGAGAGAGTCTCGAAAAAAATTTTTTTGCCCACATTAAATTTAGGTCTTGCCCCGCCACTGGTAAAAACTACAATTAAAGTAAGTACTACACCCGTGACGCCTACACTTGTAACTAGGTGCCATGCCAGGTGCCAGGTGGCTACCCACCAGCATGGACTATTTTTATTATTGTATGTTTTATAAAAAAAAAAAAAAAAAAAAAAAAAAAACCATATCAACCACTCATATGTCATAAATATCAACTACATAATATGTTATATTTTTCACTGATGACGACAACACAGTCGAAATATCTGTATGAATTGTGTAATTTTATAAATAATATTAATATATAAAAATTTATACACCAAAACCAACATAACCGTGGTTTCGTAAAAAGAAGAATGCAGTTAGACTGCATTCGAACTTGTCACAATTTTTTCTATCCGGTTCGATTGCACCCACGAAGAACAACCGGCAAGAAATTTCGCAGGATATTTTTTTTTATATATTCTTACAAGTACTTTAGTGACTGGCCATATAATAACATCGCTTATTGTCTCCATATTCCCCCAATAATTCCTCCATTGAAGCTGGTTACTTGCAATGAAAAATAATCGAAACCAGGAAACTCTGGTTACGTAGGCGGCCGAAGGGGTTTTGATGACCGACTGTCATTAATAATGAATTTTAGACTTAGGACAAGACGTGTGTCTTATATTTTAGTATATATGAAGTGAATATAATATGTTGAGATTCGAAAAGCTCGTATCTCAAAAATCGGGATTTTTCAGGAGAGCAAAAAAACTGTTTATTTGGAAATTTTATTAGAAAGCATGAAAACTGTTCTTCCGAAAGTTGTAGATAATATCAAAAGAAACCTTACCGTGCACACTCATTAAAGGTATTTCTTACAAAAATAATGTTATTGCAATTAAAGCAAGATACGAGGTTTTGTGTTTTTAATTTTACGATAAAATTGCCGACATTGGTCCCAAACTGTGCCCAAACTAAGAATAAAATGCTTATTTCGAAAATTTCTTAGATAATGTAAAGACATTCAAAACTTGCAGATAATTATATATATTACTAGCTGAGCCCGCGGCTCCGCTCGCGTGAAATTCGTATTTCAAAGAAGACATTAAGTAACTGAGGGCGAGGCCGAAGGCCGAGCTGCGTTCAGGAAGACTATAAACCTTCTCGAAGAAAGTAAGTAATTAAGGGCGAGGCCGAAGGCCGAGCTGCGTTCAGGAAGACTATAAACCTTCTCGAAGAAAGCAAGTAACTAAGGGCGAGGCCGAAGGCCGAGCTGCGTTCAGGAAGACGATAAACCTTATCTAAGAAAGTAAGTAATTAAGGGCGAGGCCGAAGGCCGAGCTGCGTTCAGGAAAACTATAAACCTTCCCGAAGAAAGTAAGTAACAAAGAGCGAGGCCGAAGGCCGAGCTTCGTTCAAGAATACTATAAACCTTCTTGAAGAAAGTAAGAAACAAAGGGCGAGGCCGAAAGCCGAGCTGCGTTCAGGAAGACGATAAACCTTATCTAAGAAAGTAAGTAATTAAGGGCGAGGCCGAAGGCCGAGCTACATTCAGGAAGACCATAAATATTCTCGAAGAAACTACGCAACTGAGGGCGAGACCGAAGGCCGAGCTGCGTTCAGGAAGACTATAAACCTTCTCGAAGAAAGCAAGTAACAAACGGCGAAGCCGAAGGCCGAGCAGCGTTCAGGAAGACTATAAACCTTCTCGAAGAAAGCAAGTCACAAACGGCGAAGCCGAAGGCCGAGCTGCGTTCAGGAAGACGATAAACATTCTCGAAGACAGTAAGTAACTATGGGCGAAGCCGAAGGCCGAGCTGCGTTCAGGAAGAGGATAAACCTTCTCGAAGAAAGTAAGTAACTGAGGGCGAGGCCCAAGGCCGAGGTGCGTTCAGGAAGACCATAAACCTTCTCGAAGAAAGTAAGTAACTGAGGGCGAGGCCAAAGGCCGAGCTGTGTTCAGGAAGACGATAAACCATCTCTAAGAAAGAAAGTAATTAAGGGCGAGGCCAAAGGCCGAGCTGCGTTCAGGAAGAGGATAAACTTTTTCGATGAAAGTAAGTAACAAAGAGCGAGGCCGAAGGCCGAGCTGCCTTTAGGAAGACTATAAACCTTCTCGAAGAAAGTAAGTAACTGAGGGCGAGGCCGAAGGCCGAGCTCCGTTTAGGAAGAGGATAAACCATGGGTCAGGCCGAAGGCCGAGCTGCGTTAAGGAAGAGGATTAACCTTCTTGATGTAAGTAAGTAACTATGGGCGAGGCCGAAGGCCGAGCTGTATTCTGGAAGACGATAAAAAAGTAAGTAACTAACGGCGAGGCTTCAGGCTAAGCTGCATTCTGGAATACAATAAACCTCCACGAAGAAAGTAAGTAACTAAGGGCGAGGCCACCGTCACACCCATCCCCCCTCCCCCCCCCCCCCCCCCCCCAATTTATTTGTTTTAGTAGCTATAATTATGATTTTCCTTTAAAAAAAAACGATATTCCCATACAATCTTTAACACTCCGTTTCCTCCCCTTATATGTGAAAATCCAACAATCCTGGACCACTTCGTTATTTTATATATGATGAATAGCTATACTTATGAGTTTCAAGTTCCTACCTTTAAGAAACCGATACTCCCATACAAACTTTCGCATCTCCTATTTCACCCCCTTAAGGGTTGTTTTTTGAGACTATGTCCTTCCTCAGGATGCAATTCATCTCTGTACAAAATTTTAAAAACTCCTAAAATCTAATTTTGAAATCATTCCCTACTTTAATCTCCCTCTCCCTCTCCCTCTCCCTCTCCCTCTCCCTCTCCCTCTCCCTCTCCCTCTCCCTCTCCCTCTCCCTCTCCCTCTCCCTCTCCCTCTCTTTCTCCCTCTCCCTCTCCCTCTCCCTCTCCCTCTCCCTCTGCCTCTGCCTCTCCCTCTCCCTCTCCCTCTCCCTCTCCCTCTCCCTCTCCCTCTCCCTCTCCCTCTCCCTCTCCCTCTCCCTCTCCCTCCATCTCCCTGCCTCTCCCTCCCTTCCGTTGAGTCTCACGCACGATCAAAGGGGGAAGCACTGACATGGCACCTAGTTCACCCGGTGTTATGGGCTGACATCACGGACGTTGTAGGTGATGTAGCCAACCGTGTCAGTTTCCATAAAAAAAAAATAAAAAAAGTCTCGCCATCATCGATACTTCGAGTAAATATGGCAACCCCAAAGATGGTAAACATACAGACATACATACAGACAGGCAGAAAGCAGACGTTGGATTTTATTAAAGGTAAGGAAGAAAGGAAAGGATAAGGATAAGGGGGATTCCATCGCTCTACCTCCACCTCCCCTCCCGCCCTCCCTCACCCCCCTCCCTATATGCCTCTACTTATCTCCCCCCCCCCCCCCTTCAGGATATTGTAATGTCATCGGTTCTTACTCCGGTGAATGATTCCGTGTCCGCTACATACAAATATTGCCAAGTGCTCTCATATTTCACTTCACTGCTAACCTCATAAGCCATTTAGCGTGATAGTAAGTAGCCTATAGTTGATGGGAAGAATCAAGCTATCCGTAGAATTTTGTTTTATTAAAATCGGTCCAGTGGTTCTCGAGTTATAAGCGGACAGACAGACACTCAGACACACAGACATTCAGACAGAAAGCAGACGTTGGATTTTATTATAGGTAAGGATATAATACAAATATTCAAAGTTTCAAACAATTAAAACAAGATACGAGGTTTCGTGTTTAAATTTTTTTGTTTTTTTTATGGTGTTTTGAGATACGAGTTATTCGTTTTAATTTATACGTCCTTATATCTTTGTTAATACGTATCGTATTGAGATACGAGTAAAAGTGGCCTATGCGCTATGATTTCGAGGAACTCTTTATGAAAAAAAGAAAGCAAAAATTTTGAGATACGAGGTTTCCGAATCTCAATGACGAATATGTTTTTTTTTTCAGATTAGCGCTAGAAACTATAAAGCGGAGGCAAGATGAAGCCAGGGAGAAGCATTCGAAGGCACGAGAGAAGGCTGCCAAAATTGCCGTGAGCCTGTTTCCTGAATGCATTGTCTGCAGTGTACCACAGATCAGTGATCGGACGGGGAATCAACCATCTGCCCCGACCCCATCAAACCCCCTCCCTCCCCCTCACCTAACATAACATAACTCAACCTGACCTAACCCAACCTAATCTAACCTAACGTAACCCAACCTCACATGAATCATCCACTTACTGGTTTGTGACAGAAACCAGTAGTTCATACAATTTCATAGTAAAAATATTTTCACTTTGTCATGAATTGCTGCCTGTCATAAATCCAGCACATGCGTGTCTAGGCAGTGGCACACATTTTTGTATAGACTAAGTGGACATTGAAAAAATTTCCAGTGAAGTTTCTTGTCAGTTCTTCTTCGCTGCGATAATCAAACTGGCGGAATGTTACAATGTAAATGTGACAAATCTGAGCGCAGTGTACTGCCAATAGATGCTAAATAAACAATAAACAATACCCTTTTTTTCCCCCTGGGACGGAGGAAATCCTCATGGATGTCTTAAGGGGCCAGATGTCATGCCCGACTTCAACTGGGAGTGCTGCTCAGTGACCTGTGGACTAAAACCTCCTCCCCTCTCCGCCTTTTCCTTCCTGGGACCGCTTAGCATTTCGCCAGGAAGGTAGCTGCCTATTTGGGTGGCCGTGAACCCGTTTGGATCTCCCATTCGCTGTCCTCTCTCTCTTTCATGGTTCGTTTTATGATATTGGCATGCCGTGTCCATTCATCCTCGCTTCTTAGCATTCGTTTCCACGTGGTTCCCGGTATAACCTAACCTAACTTAAAACCTAACCTAACCCAACCCACCCAACCTCACCTAACCTAAACTAACCTCGGCTAGGTGGACAGCCGACCTAATATGGATAGCCGGGAGTGGATATGGATGTGAAGAGGGGAAGACCGCGTGCGGTGGCGTGCATGGGGGGAGGTCTAGGTCTGGCAGCGGGTATCGATGCGGGCCGACGACGACGATGATCCCGACTGGCTTTGAGTAATTGTGCAGGACGCCAAGAGACACCTGAAGTCGCTCGGGCGCGAAGTGAACATCGAAGAGGTCCTGGCGTTGGTTCGCGAGGAGAATAAAGACGTAAGTGTTTTATTTCTGTGGAATTCATTCTATGGAACCTCGTCAGCCTATTTTTTTTTTGTATGGAAACTGACACGGTTGGCTACATCACCTACAACATCCGTGATGTCAGCCCATAACACCGGGTGAATTTGGTGCCACGTCAGTTCTCTCCGGCTACACTGCACTGGACGGAAAACACAAACAATTTACATAGCCGTTTCGACCGACCTTTCATTCAGTGTGGTGGTACCAACCCGGGCGGGTTAAACCCTACCACCTAGTAATATTATAAGAAGGGAGTCATATCCCTTAGTCGCCTTTTACGACATGCGCGGGGAGAGATGCAGTGGGGCTATTCTTTCGAAGTACCGGCCCCACACGGTACAAAACTACTAGACCTCTGGCTGAACTATTAGGCGTGGTTTCTCAACCTGGGGGTCGCAACCCCTAGGGGGGGGGTCACAATGTGTTCAATAAGACCCGCATACGAAATATCCTTTTATTAAAATATGTTTTATTTAAAAACTGCAGAAATAATGAATCATCGCCTTGTTAACTAGCCGATGTAAATAAAACTTTTATAAATGTCAAATTAACATACATATTGCAGTGAGGGGGTCGCAACATTTTTTACTTAACTTTTTTGGCTACTTAGTGGGCCGCCACACTAAAAAGATTGAGAAATTATCTTTTAAGATTTGAATTATCTAATGAATAAATTATAAAGCAAGCTAACACAATTTATTTTTTTATAATAAATTAAACATCCGACCCTTAAACAGTAAAAAATTATTCCAGTTTCCTTACTTAGTTGGGGGACCGCAAACTAAATACTCGCGCAGCTCTGAGATTTATATGTTTTTTACTTAGCGGTCCCCTAACTCCTTTAAGTAAGTAAACTGAAATTATTTTCTGGCTTTTAAGGGTCGGGGCAGAGCCGACTGTCATTGTCTCCCTCTACGGAGACAAGCCATGCTGCATTGTCATAGCCCCACTGCGAAGTTGCTATCGCTTACTCGCTCTCGCTTGCCTACCGATGACAGGAGCGAGAGAGAAACATGAAATCGCTCACCCTTCATCGGGCGACCGACGAAATCTTCGTTTTCTCTCTCGCTCCTGTCATCGGTAGGCAAGCGTGAGCGAGTAAGCGATAGCAACGTCGCAGTGGGGCTACGACGATGCAGCATGGCTTGGTCTCCGTAGAGGGAGACAATGATAGTCGGCTATGGTCGGGGAATTATTTTCTGGCTTTTAAGGGTCGGGAAATTATTTTCTGGCTTTTAAGGGTTGGGGATATTTTTTGTCATTTAACTATTATTTCAAGATTTAAAAAAAAAAACCGCATCCAAATCGGTCCATCCGTTTGGGAGCTACAATGACACAGACAGATAGACAGACGGAGGCGTCCAGCTTATTACACCTCTTTTTCTGCATTGGTGATTAAAAAAATAAACATTAAACACTTTCAGATAGAAGAAGCGGCCAACAGCGGCGGTATACCGGCGCCCGCGGCCGCCGCCGGCGGCTATACCGCGCGAGTCAAGCGGCGACACAATGCGAAAGTTCTCCGCACGGCGGCGGTGCCGGGCGCGCCGGTGTCGCCGCTAGAGAGCGTCCAGCGTGGCATCATAGCTGAGGTTAGTGTTGCCAGACGTTCGGATAAAGCCGGACGTCATGGTTAGGCTTTTAAAATATTTTTTTTTATGTAATCTGGTATGGGTGGCTGAGGGGCCAAAGCGCATGCTCCTGCCAGCCAATATCACCTCCGAGAAGGTAGGTGCCACACCGGAGACTTCCCTGGATTGCTGGCTATACTGGACTAGAGGAGAACACAACCAGCATCTTACATCCAGTACGGTGCTACCAACCCAGTCGGCTATAATTTGAGTCTACCACCTAGTGAGGGGCAAGGGAAGGGTCCTACAGTTTTACACCGGTTCCGAACGGTGAAGCAGCAGGTGTAGGTATGCACATACATTTTTTTTTTCGTCAGAAGAAACTCATTGGTACACGCCGACCGGATTCGAAGCTCGGACCTCTCGCATGAGAAGCCGATGCCCTAGCCACTCACCCATCCGCCGCTTAGATTAACGTTGATTTTTCTTCTCAAATATTGTTGTATTGAACTGTTGATGTGGAAATGTAATAATTATGTGTGATGGTGACGGCGGGGATTTTTTAGCTGGCTCAGCAGATTCCCGGCACATCAAAGGAAACCCTGGAAATCTTGGACCCTGAAGTGAGTAAAGCTGTACAGAAAGCCAACTAAAAGAGTAATCCGGTAACGAAGAATTATATAACATAGTTTATATAAGGTGTTTCGTTAGTAATGTGAAAAATTTCGGGAGGGTTACATACACACTCAAATAAACATGTTACGCAAAAAAAAAAAATATGTTTCTAGCATTACTTTTCGAGAAATTTAACAAAACATGTTTGCTACCTAAACATTAACCTGTGTGTGACAGTAGGTAACTTGCATTGTACGGGGTCAATGACCGTACTATGTATATGGAGCAAGAGGACTACCAGCGAAGTCGCTCTGCAGTCTCTTCAAGAATCTAGGGCTCCCAAGATCGACGCTAAGCTCATATATGGAGAGAGCTTCGAAAACGTCACTGGAAGCATCCTACAGAATATGGATAGGTAGAGAGAGGGAGGTCGAGAGCGGGACTGGTGGTTTCCCCGCGTCCTAGTCAACGCAGACTAGCTGACGAGGGCTTGAAGCGAGCCGAAACGTGAAGCATGCGCGGGAAATTTAGAGTGGCCACTCGCTAGTCCCGGCCTCGATTAATACCCTCCTCTACTGCCGCTGGGCCCGGATATGTTCGGTGAAGCCATCGCAAGCTTAGATCCACACCTTCGAAACGCAGAACAGCTGTTTGTTGTAAGTAAGTCACAAGGTCACTATGATTGGTTTTTACAGCTACTTATTTGATTTTATTGTTTTGTTAGGAGAAAAAATTATCCTATAAATATATGTTTTCTTTTGCGTAAAGTGTGTGTTTGTTTGGGTGCGTATGTAACCCTCCCGAAGTTAATGACATGACTAACGAAACACCTTATATATTATATATATTAGTTACATACATACATACCACTGGCTGTATCCCGACAATCGTGGTAAGCAGAGTAGTCGGTGTTGTGCTGCAAGTACTCTTGTAAATTACAGCACAACACTGACCACCATATTTAGCAAAGTATTAGGACAAGATAACACATAATTGGCACTTTACACAAGTAATTTTACTTTTACATAATTTGTATTTTACAGAAGTATTTGTAATTTTACATAATTTGTAGTTTAGAGAATTTTACTTTTACAATTGAAGACATCAGGTGACAAAGGTGCTATGTAACAAAAACGAAAAGCTGAGAAAAATAAAGCGTACAAAACCATGCATTAATACGAAATCGTGCGTTCATGTGGATGAAGGTGTTTTGTTCACATAGCTCTTTCATCATGAACAAAAAATTCAATTTATGAGATGATCTTTGGAGATGATCAAACTGGAATAAGGTGTTTTATGACCATAACACCTTCACCAATTGAATAACTCCTATTTCCGTCGTGATTTCGGATTTTCTGTCAGTGCCACTTGATTACTCGGCACATAACACCTTCATCTACGGTAAAAAATGCATTTCTAAAAAAAATTTACATAGTACCTTCGCCCACTCACATCTTCAATTATAAGTTTACATAATTATTTGCACTTTTACATAATTTTGTAGTTAAATATTGCACTTGCAGTTTGCCAGCGCAAGATTTTATACTTTTGGCCATAGAGAAAATCTATGCTTTTCAAAATTAAAATATTTTAGTTTGTTTCGAATGTAATCCTGTTTTGTTCTTGTTGTTGTTTTGCTTTGTAATGTGGAGTGTCTAGGGCCAACTCTAGGGCCACGATAGGGTGTGTCAACTCTAGGGCCGAACTCCACATTACAAAGCAAAACAACAACAAGAACAAAACAGGATTACATTCGAAACAAACTAAAATATTTTAATTTTGAAAAGCATAGATTGTCCATATGGCCAAAAGTATAAAATCTTGCGCTGGCAAACTGCCAGTGCAATATACAGAAATATTTGCACTTTTAAGGTGTAGGTTACCTATGTTTACCTATGTTTATTTTATAACAGAAAGTGGCGATTGTGATGGTGTCACCAGAGAAGGCGGTACCGGCGCTCAATACTTCAGTGCAAGTCGTTCAGGAGCAACTTGACATAATTAAGGAACCTGTGAGTAGTTTAAGGGAACGTACACCCATACCACGTAACCGATTTGGGGGGAGGGAGGGGTTAGTCAAAATGCCACGCTGGGTCACAGAGGTTCCCTTGACCCTTACTAGGTGGTAGGCTCAAATTGAAGCCGACTGGGTTGGTACCACCGTACTGGATGTAAGATGGCCGCATAGCAGCCTCGGTTGTGTTCTCCTCTAGTCCAGTATAGCCAGTAATCCAGGGAGGTCTTCGATATGGCACCTACCTTCTCGGAGGTGATATTGGCTGGTCGGAGCATGTGGTTTGGCCCGTCCGACTCAGCCACCCATACTGGTTTAGATAAAAAAAAAGAAAAGATGGCCAGGGGGTTGTTCACCCTGTCACATGGTATTTCAAAATATGGTTTGAAAAGACTAAAAAACGCAGCAGCGGCGCTCTGAGTCACACAAAAACAATCGTTTGGGTGGCATAAACTGGCACTGTTTTCCCTAAAAACTCGACAGACACTGTTCAATTTCAAAAGTACGAGTTGAACTCGCGCACCGAGGGTTCCGTATCGCCATGTCATGTCATGGTCAGCGCCACTCACGCCATCTAAGTATTAGTTAAAATGTTTCATGCTCTTTTCGGTAGATGACGCGCATACACTTTTTAGTATCTTGTATGGGGACCCCCGTGAATTTTTTACGTTTTTATATTATTTGTTGTTATATCGGCCATAATAACACATATTCTGTGAAAATTTCAACAGGCTACCTATTACGGTTCAAGAGATACAGCCCTCGGACTGACAGACGGACAGACAGACAGGCAGACGGCGTAGGCTTAGTAATAGGGTCCCGTACGACGGATACGGAACCCAAAAAAAGTATTCGCCAGCCCCTGTACCGGCGTTACTCACTCGCCGATGTGAGTATGAGAAACGATCTCACTCAACCAATCAGAAGGCATTCGGTGAGGCATCCGGCCCGGCTATTGGTTGAAATATGCGAGTATTTCTGTGAGTTAGCGAGTGAGTTAACACCGGTAGACCCCCAGGTCGCGTTCAAGTGAAAATACTTGCTTAATTGTATTGTATTGTTTATTGTATTGTTTATTGATCATTCATATGGCAGTTAGACTGCTCTCGAACTTGTCACAATTTGTTCTATCCGGTTCGATTACACCCACGAAGAAGAACCGACAAGAAACTTCGCAGGGTATTTTTTAAACATATTTTTACAAGAATTTAGTGACTAGCCACATAATAACACCGCCCATAGTCTATCTAAAACACAGCTTGAGAGCAATATTAACAATTTTGCTGAGAGTTCTGACTACAAAGACTTACACAACACACATTGAAAAATAGCTGAATGCACACACTGAAAAATGCTCATATCATAAAAAACATTAGACTCTGATTGTTTTTCTTATTTTTCCCCGGTTAGTCATAAACTGGCCTACTCCCTGATTCCCGCTTGACGTTGAGTTTTGGGACACGGTGTATATAAAAATGTAAATAAAATATTAAATGTTATAGTCGCCGAAAAAAGAATCACCAAAGGACACTCCAGCGCCAGCATCGCCCATTGCAGAAATCGATAAGGATGAAGAGATGACGCGGGCTTGTGCTAATTATTTTGGAGGCGAAAAGGAGATGTGAGTCTTGACAGGAAAAACAAAAATTGTTTAAGACATGCATACCACACGCTGTATCCCGACAATCGGGGTAAGCAGAGTAATCGGTGTTGTGCTGCAAGTACTCTGTTAAATAAATAACAGCACAGCACTGGCCGCCACGTTACGCAAAGTATCCGGACAAGTGCGGACAAGATAACCATTAAGCAGCAAGTAAGGCACGAATACCCACCCGCTGCATGACTCGGTGGAAGGGTCGCCGTGCCAAGGTGACAACAAGATGCCGCGCTAAAGGGCGATAGGCTAGCCACATTTTTTTTTGTTCAACATTTAGAATACACGCATCAGCTTTAAGCTGCTAGTGTTGAAATATACACGGTGTTGCAACCCTAACCGTAAAACTCTATAGGGCATGATTCTGTACGTGAAATAGAACAACTTTTGTTCTACGACTTTTTAATGTGAAGAAATAGGTATTCAAAATTTGTATGGAAAAATAATTTTTGTTTTGTTTCAAAAAAAAATTTGTCGCCACAGAAGTTGTTTAGTTTCACATATAGAATAACCACCTTATGTCAGTTAGATAATATATAACTGCAACACCGTGTATAATAAAAAAAAACCTGTAAATAAATGAATATTAATTTTGTTAATAATATATTTATTAGGTTAATTTTATCAATATTATTATTTATATTATACACTTTTTATATTTGAAGAAATTAACAATTTATAATGCATATCTGTGTTGCCAGCAGCGGTTATTCATTTAGTTTGTTTATAGAGTTGTTACATACATACATACATATCACACACGCTGAATCCCGACAATCGGGGTAAGCAGAGTAATCGGTGTTGTGCTGCAAGAACTCTTGTCAATTACAGCACAACACCGACCACCACGTTTCGCAAAGTATTCGAACAAGATTTAATCGATCAAGCAGCAAGTATGTCACGAAGACCCACCTGCTGCATGACTCGGTGGAAGTACCGTGCCAAGGTGAGAGGTGGCGAGCCTGTCGCCCTTTAGCACGGCATCTTGTCCTTATCCCTTAGTCGCCTTTTACGACATGCATGGGGAGAGATGCAGTGGGGATATTCTTTTTAAGTACCGGCCCCACACGGTACTTGGTTGTAGGTACTAGAGTTGTTATTACAGGAAATATGTCTATAGCTGCGTTCTAGCGACTTGTGAAGGCTGCGTTCACAATGCAACGGTAGCTCGAGTTTGCTAGAACACATGTGACTGTTTACCGTACCGGTACTACTATGGCCGCTGCTCTGATGAACTTGTTTCCCTCATCTATTGTCAGCCTCGATGGCTCAGTGTTGCAGACAGTCGACTGTCCTATTGATGGTTAAGCAACGCTGGGCGCGGTCAGTACTTGGATGGGTGGACCGCTCGACCGTTGGAGGCTGACCGCGGTTCGGATTCCACGTAAAACTGTAGGTCCCTTCCCTTCTTACCTTACTAGGTGGTAGGGTTCAACCCGCCCGGGTTGGTACCACCGCACTGACTGAAACGTCGGTAGAAACGGCTATGTAAATAGTTTATGTTTTCCGTCCAGTTCAGTGTAGCCGGCACGACCGAAGGGAAGCACTGACATGGCACCTAGTTCACCCGGTGTTATGGGCTGACATCACGGATGTTGTTGGTGATGTAGCCAAACGTTTCAGTTTCCATTAAAAAAAAAAAATCTGTCCCCCCTCCTGTTCGCATTTGCCAAACCCGCCATGCTCTCAAGATACAACCCTTTTTGATTTCTTCGAACGGAACGATTCTCTAAATCTGTGTGTCACACAGTCAGTCGGCAGTCAGCAGTCAAGTGCTGCCAACGCACTGTGACGCAGCAACCATAACAACACACTCTGACATAACACATAACTGACATAACACACTCTGACATAACAACACACTCTGACACAACAACACACTCTGACATAACAACACACTCTGACATAACCAAACACTTTGACAAAACAAACATTTTGTACCGTGTGGGGTCGGTACTTAAAAAGAATAGCCCCACTGCATCTCTCCCCGTCGCATGTCGTAAAAGTCGACTAAGGGAGAAGAAAATTCGTCAGCCTCGGTAGCTCAGTGGCGCGGTTGGTTAGTCAACTGTTATTAAGCAACGCTGAGCGCGGTCAGTGATTGGATGGGTGACCGCTCGACCGTTGGAGGCTGACCGTGGTTCGGATTCCACGTTAAACTGTAGGTCCTTCCCTTCTTACCTTACTAGGTGGTAGGGTTTATCCCGGCCGGGTTGGTACCACCGCACTGAACGAAACGTCGGTCGAAACGGCTATGTAAATAGTTCGTGTTTTCCGTCCAGTTTAGTGTAGCCGACATGAAATGAAGGGAAGCACTGACATGGCACCTAGTTCACCCCGTGTTATGGGCTGACATCACGGATGTTGTAGGTGATGTAGCCAACCGTGTCAGGTTCCATAAAAAAAAATAAAAAAACAAAACGCACTCAGACACAATAACACACTCTGACACAATAACACACTTTGGCATAACAACACATTTTGACACAATAACACATTTTGACACAATAACACACTTTAACGCACTTTAACACAACAACCACTCTGACATAACAACACACGTTGACAAAATAACACACATTTACATCTGTCAGACGGTGCTTGCAGCAATCAAAACACTATTTTTACGTCGCTAGAACTGTGTTAGAAGGCAGCGATTATCGTTGATCAACATACACAGGTCGCTGTACATGAAAGAAATGGGAGATCAAGTTCGCGCTTGGCTGGAGAACGTGACAGCTGATTCAATGCTGCTGGATGAGTCTGATATTGGTGAAAACATCTTCATTATTTATGATTTAGGGTGATCGCTGCTCGCACACTGGTAAACCAAGACCGAGACCACTTTTTGCACTTTTGGCACAGATGCATCGTCAACCTCGGTAGCTCAGTGGTGCGATGAGTCGACTGTCTTTCGTGATCATGAGCACAACTGGGTCACCTAGTCAAAACTTGGATGGGTGACCGCTCGAGCGTTGGAGACTGGCCGCGGTTCGGATTCCACGTAAAACTGTAGGTCCCTTCCCTTCTCACCTTACTAGGGGGTAGGGTTTAATCCGCCCGGATTGATACCGCCGCACTCAATTAATCGGTCCAAGCGGCTATCTAATAGTTAGTGTTTTCCGTCCAGTTCAGTGTAGCCGGCACGACCGAGGTGAAGCACTGACACGCCACCCAGTTCAACAAGGTGTTATGGCCTGACATCACTGATGTTGTTCTCTCTCATTGCTTTTGGGAATTTGTTTTGCAACTTTTTTTATTGAAAGCGCGAAACTGCGCCACCCATAAGGTGTCTAACGACGCCCATGAACATTGCGGACGTATGCGAGGGTGTGCGAATGCCATGCCGGCCTGACTGGTGCCTGTAAACGCCCCACTTGAAGGACCCGAGACAAAACCTTTGCTGCGTCGAATCAAGCAATTTTAGCGTAGAACCCTGAGGGGGTAGGTGGACAGATCATCTAAAAGGATGGCTGAGAAGACCGGATGACCGCGTGTAGTGGCGTGCCTTAGGAGATTCCTATGTCTAGCAGTGGACCGATACAGGCTGACGATGAAGTTGTGCCGCGAATGTGTACGAAAGCTTTCCACGAATATTGGGTAACGTCCAGGAGATCCTGACGAGTTCATGCACGGCTTGGAGGAGCAGAAGAATGCAGCGCAACGCTACCGACACTTATCAAGATTGGCTCCCGTCAGCAAGGTGCAACTACGTGGCTCCCAGCCGCCCGCTTGGTTCCCAGGTTGTCAAATTTCTTTTGACGTGAATTTGATGATACGTCTTTACATCCTGCTGCCGGAGGTTTTTTACAAAAAGTTGTTTACTTTTGGCGACTTATATGTCGAAAACTATCAGAGTTACAGGAAGGTGAGGCATATCGACTTAATGGTAGTTCTTCCGACTTGCTAAGACAACATAATATAAGTTTATTTTCGTAGAAAAAATTACTCTTTTTTAAATAGTTGTTTTTTTTCCAAATCGGTTCAGCCGTTTCGGAAAAAAAAGGAAAAAGTGTTTGAGAGTATAATAATAAATATAATATAATATATGTACATATTATACATAGATACATACATACATACATACATATCACACACGCTGAATCCCGACAATCGGGGTAAGCAGAGTAATCGGTGTTGTGCTGCAAGAACTCTGGTAAATTACAGCACAACACCGACCACCACGTTTCGCAAAGTATTCAAACAAGATTCAATCGATCAAGCAGGCATGCCAAGGTGAGAGGTGGCCAGCCCGTCGCCCTTTAGCACGGCATCTTGTCCTTATCCCTTCGTCGCCGTTTACGACATGCACGGGGAGAGATGCAGTGGGGCTATTCTTTTTAAGTACCGGGCCCACACGGTACTGCACGGGGAGAGATTCAGTGGGGCTATTCTTTTTAAGTACCGGGCCCACGCGGTAAATATTATAATAATATTACATTGGTTGTCGTTACCGTATGCACACTATAATATACGTACACGCAAACACATTTACGACTACACATCCGCTGAAGGAAATGATAGGCCTCGAAGAGATGATTATTTTTATTTTTATTTATTTTTATTCAAAAGGTTTAAAGTAAGGTGAGGCATATCGTCCTAAAGGTAGTTCTTCCGACTTGCTAAGACGACACACCCGAGAGTCGTACATCGATCTCTTCTATAAATATGGCACAGAGAAAAAATGCTTCGAAAACTTCATAAATCAATAAATGCTTATAACTCCTGAACTATACTGGTCAGATCGACTTGCAATTTTTTTCTTTTCGAAGTAAAGATTTGCTCTTTTTGAAATGCAAATAAAATATTGTTTTTTTTTCTTCAAAATCGCTTCAGCCGTTTCAGAATAAAAAAGGAAAAAGTGTTTGAGAGGGCATATCTCGGAAACTACTGATCCACGACTACTCATCCGCTGTTGAAAATGATAGGCCTCGACGAGATATATCTCGAGGCATATCTCGGAAACAGTAGTTTCCGAGATATGCCCTCTCAAACACATTTACGACTACTCATCCGCTGTTGAAAATGATAGGCCTCGACGAGATATATCTCGAGGCATATCTCGGAAACAGTAGTTTCCGAGATATGCCCTCTCAAACACATTTACGACTACTCATCCGCTGTTGAAAATGATAGGCCTCGACGAGATATATCTCGAGGCATATCTCGGAAACAGTAGTTTCCGAGATATGCCCTCTCAAACACATTTACGACTACACATCCGCTGAAGGAAATGATAGGCCTCGAAGAGATGATTATTTTTATTTTTATTTATTTTTATTCAAAAGGTTTAAAGTAAGGTGAGGCATATCGTCCTAAAGGTAGTTCTTCCGACTTGCTAAGACGACACACCCGAGAGTCGTACATCGATCTCTTCTATAAATATGGCACAGAGAAAAAATGCTTCGAAAACTTCATAAATTAATAAATGCTTATAACTCCTGAACTAAGGGATATGACTCCCTTCTTATATTACTAGGTGGTAGGGTTTAACCCGCCCGGGTTGTTACCACCGCACTGAATGAAAGGTCGGTCGAAACGGCTATGTAAATAGTTTGTGTTTTCCGTCCAGTTCAGTGTTCCCGGCACGACCGAAGGGAAGCACTGACGTGGCACCAAGTTCACCCGGTGTTATGGGCTGACATCATGGATGTTGTAGGTGATGTAAGCCAACCGTGTCAGTTACCATAAAAAAAAAAAAAAAGAACTATACTGGTCAGATCGACTTGCAATTTTTTTCTTTTCGAAGTAAAGATTTGCTCTTTTTGAAATGCAAATAAAATATGTAGTTGTTTTTTTTCTTCAAAATCGCATCAGCCGTTTCAGAATAAAAAAGGAAAAAGTGTTTGAGAGGGCATATCTCGGAAACTAATGATCCACGACTACTCATCCGCTGTTGAAAATGATAGGCCTCGACGAGATTTAATTATAATTTTTTTTATTATGTATAATTTATTTTTACATGACATTGTATTGTCTTCGGAACTGAACCAACACGAAAAGTGGTTCTAATTTGGCTTCCAAGAATTGACCCACACATACTAACAAACCAACATACAGGGCAAGTTAAATAATAAAGCCTTGTTGCTCTAATAAAATGATACTACTGATTCACGACTACATATCCGTTGGAGGAAATGATAGGCCTCGATAAGGATTTTTTTTTTCGAAAACTACTTCTCCCAAACTACTCGTGGTGGGACAAGCAAGGATAGGTTATCGATGAGATCTTTATCAAATTCACGAACCTGCGGCCGGGCCGTGTCTCCGACACAGTCCACTCACTTTTTAACCGACTTCAAAAAAAGGAGGAGGTTCTCAATTCGACGGTATTTTTTTTTATTTTATTTTTTTATTTTTTTTATGTTTGTTACCTCAGAACTGTCGACTGGGTGAACCGATTTTGAAAATTATTTTTTTATTTGAAAGCTGGTGCTTTCCATGTGGTCCCATTTTAATTTGGTCAAGATCGGATTGGAAAGCGAGGCGGAATCGCGAGGCCGAAGGCCGAGCGATTCCGCCGAGTACAATAGCAAAAAATTACTAAAAAAACTGAAATAAAAAACTATTTTATCGAGATAATCGAAACGAAATAAAAAACTATTAAATCGAACCCTAGAGTTGAAGGCGGTGGTGCTAAAGCAAGCAAAAATAACCGACCGCCTTCAACTCTAGGGTCCGTTTTTTTTTATTTCATACATTTTTGCGGTTTTTATATTTTTTTAAATAGTTTTTTTTTCATTCAATATACCAAAGTATTAACTAGGTATCGTAGTTTGGAGTGTATACTTTAACCACCGACAAGAGAGCAGGTATGTTTTACAAAAGGCCCACACTTCTTTTGATGTAATTGATTGATATGTCAGCCTCAGTAGCTCAGTGGTGCGGTCGGTCGACTGTTGTTAAGCAACCCTGAGCTCGGTCAGTACTTGGATGGGTGACCGACCGCTCGACCGTTGGAGGCTAACCGTGGTTCGGATTCCACGTGAAACTGTAGGTCCCTTCCCTTCTTACCTTACTAGGTGGTGCCGCCCATCTTGTTACCATCGCTCTGAATGAAACGTCGGTCGAAACGGCTATGTGAATAGTTCGTGTTTTCCGTCCAGTTCAGTGTAGCCAGCAAAATCGAAGGGAAGCACTGACACGGCACCTAGTTCGCCAGGGTGTTATGGACTGATATAACAGATGTTGTAGGTGATGTAGCCGACCGTGTCAGGTTCCATAAAAAAAAAAGTGTTCGTCTGTGCAGTACAATGCCTTTCGCTCTCTCCTTCGACTGCCCAGATTTTGTAGCGCCTGAGGTTTTTTTTTTTTATGTAAGTATTGGTGGCTGAGTCAGAGGGCCAAAGCACATGCTCTGACTAGCCAATATCACCTCCGAGAAGGTAGGTGCCATACCGGAGACTTCCCTGGATTGCTGGCTATACTGGACTAGAGGAGAACACAACCGAGGCTGCTATGCGGCCATCTTACATCCAGTACGGTGGTACCAACCCAGTCGGCTACAATTTGAGCCTACCACCTAGTAAGGGGCAAGGGAAGGGACCTACAGTTTTACACCGGTTCCGAACGGTGAAGCAGCAGGTGTATGTATGCACGTAAATTTTTCGTCAGAAAAAACTCATTGGTACACGACGACCGGATTCGAACGTCGGACCTCCCGCATGAGAAACCGATGCCCAAACCACTCGGCCACCCGCCGCTTGAGGTATGTTTGCTGATGACGGGGTGGACAGTTTAACTGCTGTAATTTGGAAGCGAGTGTGTATACAAAATGTGTATAACCGAGAACCATACCCTGTCCGTCACTCTGGAAGGTGGAGCTGGTGATTTTTTTTCCTTTCGTCGCCGGGACCGCTAGGGCCCAGTCATGCGCCCAGGCCAAGGCTTTACGAAACTTCCACCGTACTACTACTACAATTAAACCTATTTTTGAAAGCACTTTTCGAAATCACATATTTGTGCGCCTGACCTCACAAATTGACTATAGCGCGCACAAATATGTGCGACTGGCGCCACCTATTTATATGAAAGCACTTTTTCTAAATCACATATGTGTGCGCCTGGCCTCACAAAATGACTATTGGTGCACACAAATATGTGCGACTGGCGCCGAAAGGGTTAAATTCTGGACCCACCTCCCATTCGCCAGTGTAACGGCAGAGTTATTGTCAAATTGTCATTTTCTTTATTCAAATAGTAAATTAGTACTTTTTGCATTATGGAATTAATTTATTCTGATATAAAGTTAATATTATTTGATTTATTTATTCATTTCTTTTTATATAAATTTTACATCTTCAAAAAATGAAAATCTAAAATTTATACAAAACAAAATGAAGTTTCCATCACCGGCGGCGGCGGGGCGAACCCAGGCTATCGATGATGGTCGGGTCCCAGAGAGAGAAACCTCCGGATAATGCGCGTGTTATTTATTATTTAAGGGTTAAAGTGTCAATGAAACATCAATTTATCTATGGTTAGAGAATTTATTAAAAAAAAAAAAAACTTTATCAACTTACGTGCTTACAGGCATAATATAGGAATTAAAGTTTCACAGCAAATCAGTCTCCATAATGACAAAAAAAACACAAATCTTTTTTTTCTCCGTATGTAGGTAGTTCTCTTGACTTTAGTTTGTCTCCATTTCTACATTCTCCTTCGCTTTGATTTTTTTGAAAGTTTCGCCTACGCGTTCGATGTTCACCGTTCTCTGGTCAGTGATGGGTTCAGGTTTCTTCGGAGCGACTATAGCCAAAACTCCATCAGACGACAGGCGAGATTCGACTGTTTCCGGCGAGCAATTCTTTGGTAGGGCGTAGCGACGTACAAATTGGCGGGAAATATATCCATGATCGTCTTTTTTTTCTTCGTGTTTACCCTCAACCACTACATAGCCGTTGGCGGTTTTTACAGTGATTTCATCAGGCGAAAACTGCTGCACGTCTAGATTTATCTCGAACTTGTCCTTGTCACTCGTGATGCTCGATCCGAGATCCTTCGTTGCCGCTTCTAGAAGACGCCACGGTCGATAGTAGTCGCTCGACAAAAACGGAGGTAGGCCGAAATTCTGCTCGAATGTACGGCGGGGACGAAGCTCACTCTCGAAGAAGTACGGCAGAAGAGACATTTTGATTTCTCGCGTGTTGATGTTGAAAGTAGCTGCGTTGTTGGTCTTGGTCAATAGCGCGCACAACAAAATTACTGCTTCCACTCGGCTCGATCGCGTTCTCGTTGAAAATTGAAATTGAATTCTACCGCGGCTCGCGTCTGACAGCGCTTTTATATGCTCTGCCGCGCCATCTAGAAAATGTTGAACTTTCGAGAAAAAATTTTTGGCGCGCCATCTAGTGTCGAGTAGCGATAACGTTGGTGTTATTATGTGCAGGGGTGCGCAACCATGTAATGAAATGAAAATGAAAAATTATTTATTTAGAAAAGTTTACATACATACATATCACACACGCTGAATCCCGACAATCGGGGTAAGCAGAGTAATCGGTGTTGTGCTGTAAGAACTCTGGTAAATTACAGCACAAAACCGACCACCACGTTTCGCAAATTATTCGAACAAGATTCAATCGATCAAGCAGCAAGTAAGGCACGAAGACCCACCTGCTGCATGACTCGGTGGAAATACCATGCCAAGGTGAGAGGTGGCGACCCTGTCGCCCTTTAGCACGGCATCTTGTCCTTATCCCTTAGTCGCCTTTTACGACATGCATGGGGAGAGATGCAGTGAAGCTATTCTTTTTAAGTACCGGTCCCACACGGTACCTATTTTTCTAAGCCTATTTTACACGTAATCATGTCTCATGCTCTAGAGAAACTCTGTCTTGCAGGAAGACTTGTTTTATAGTATAACACGTACATAATTATTAATTACATGATGGCGCTCTTATTGAGTTTCATAAAATTAAGACTAAGATGTTAGTTTTTAGTAATAAAAAAGTTAGTTCTTTAGTTGTTAGTTTTTTTTCTATTAGCTTTTATTTCGTGTATTACGTTTTAGTTGTTTGTTAAAATTTGTTAGTTTTGTTAGATATATAATTTAATTGAATTATTTTAATTAGCTATTTAATTATTAGTAATGTTATTATCTAATGCATGGCATGCATGACGATTGACGACGACGCGACATGCACGCAGCTAGTAGGTAGGCAGGTACTCTGCTCATAATTTTGATAAATACATAAATTCTAAATATTCTAATAAATAAGAAAAAAAGCGCGGAATCACCCGGGTACGTGGTCCCTTGAGGAAATTTATGAAGTTTTATAAGTTTTAATATTAGATTAATTTAATATATCTCTCCACGTGCATGTCAGGACAAGATGACGCGCTAAAGGGCGACAGGGTAGCCACCTCTCACCTTGGCACCAAGGTCCTTCCAGAGTCATGCAGCAGGTGGGTCTTCGTATCTTACTTGCTGCTTTGATAGTTATCTTGTCCGAATGCTTGCAAAACGCGGTGGTCGGTGATGTGCTTTAATTTAACAGAGTTCTTGTTATTGTTATGCTGACACAGATTACTCTGCTGACCCCGTTTGTCGTCATACAGTGTGTGCAATGGATTTCAATACACGTATTAAGAAATTTCTCACATCTTTCTGAAATAATATTTGAGAAAGATGTGAGAAATTTCTTTTAAATTATATTTCCACAAGCCACGGAACAGATATTATCTGTTCCGTGGCTTGTGGTGGTGGGCTTCGTTAATTTTTCCACATAGGTACTTAGTAGGTACCTAGCTTAGTACCTACCATACCATAGGGCTCCGGCGCGGCTGACAAGATGACAAGAACGAGCGAGAAAGACGTCATGCGGAGCGTTTGCCGTCTTTCCGCCCACTCCCATCACCAGCAGGCAAGCGAGAACGAGAACGCGATACCACCACACGATCCTATCCGTGACAGCATGGCTTCTTAACACGCCATAACATGCTCAGGCGAAACAAACAACAACGTTTGTCACTGTCACTCTTTATAACAGCAAACGGGCATGCTGCTGCGCACACGCGTCATCGACTCGATACAGACTTGCGTGCGTTCAACACGCGCCGTATGAAGCGGCTGTCCGTCAAATCTGCATTATATGCAGGTCTCGTCGAGAACATATTTTTTCGGGAGTGATGTATGAGATGGGCCAATCTATAAAATAGATATCGATGAAGCAGACAGTAAAAAACAAAGATATTTGAAATAAAAGTATTAGAAGCTACAATAAACAAGAAAATAAAATGTTTTGGATATCTGCATAAAACTCCTATTCGACACGGGCAACTTCTGGCGCCACTGTCCACTTTATTTATTCGCGGGAAAATTCCAGAAATATTTTCGTCTCTTTCTATCTCTAGTTTTTACAGATAACGCTATCTCTCTATAAGTCGATTGTAGTTCGTTGGGCCCCGGAATTTGCTAGAAATATTAGGGCGGTCGTACACTATACGTACCGAACCAAACGACTCTTTATCAAATTTTTTAAATTTTTTTTTTATGGAAACTGACACTGTTGGCTTCATCACCTACAACAACATCCGCGATGTCAGCCCATAACACCGGGTGAACTAGGTGCCATGTCAGTGCTTCCCTTCGGTCTTGCCGGCTACACTGAACTGGACGGAAAACACAAACCATTTACATAGCCTTTTCGACCGACGTTTCATTCAGTGCGGTGGTACCGATCCGGGCGGGTTGAACCCTACTACCTAGTAAGGTTAAAATTAATGCCGAATGCCGAATTTTACAAAAAGGAGGAAGTTCTCAATTCGTCCAATAAGTTTTTATTATATAAATTGTTTTTAATATAAGTATGTAATTTATTTAAATCAAATACTTGGAGATGAATTTGAATGGCCCGATCGGAGTTAATTAACTAAGAATAATAGGTATATATACCCTTCGATTGCGGGTTGTTTGAAGTGTCAATAGCCTGACATATTAGAGATTCGCCAAACGGAAATGACGTATGAAATAAACTTAAAAAAGTATAATCTGAATATCATACATACATCACGGACTTGAACATACCTACATGTGTCATTCGAGTGTGATGGCAGTATATATGTATAGATAATTTCGGGACGCGTGGCTTGCCACACCGACACTTGCCAAGCGACATTCGACATGAGTGTTTATTTATGGAAACCGACCTGATTGGCTACATCAACTACAATCCGTGATGTCAGCCCTTAACACCTTAGTGAACTAGTTGCCATATCAGCTTCTAGTTGGCTGGTGGCCCGCCGGCTACACTGAACTGAACGTTAAACACGAACTATTTACATAGCCACTTTGACCGAACTTTCATTCAGTGCCACGGTACCAAGACCAACACGACTGCGTTAAATAAACCCTAGTAAGTTAAGAAGTGAAGGGAACTGTATTATACTTTTACGTGGAATCCGAACCATGATCAGCCTCAACGGTCGAACGGTCATCTATCCAAGTTCTGACTGCGCCTATGTGTTCTTAATATAGTGAACGGCGGTCGATCTGTTGACATCCGCCTTTAGTCTTTCTTTACAGATCCAACCCTTCATTTTTTGCGCTAATGTTTTTGATTTATTTTAAATTTAAATTTTGAGTTTGATATCGAATTCTTTGCATCCCATAAGTTAGTTATAAATAATACCGTTGAGGTTTTATTTAAAGCAAAGTAAAATACTGCTTTGACTTATTAGGCTATATTTATCGAGGGAAGTGGTCGGAACTATAGCCCCACTGCATCTCTCCCCATGTAGGTATATCGTAAAAGGCGACTAAGGGATATGACTCCCTTCTTATATTACTAGGTGGTAGGTGGTAGGGTCTAACCCGCCTGCGTTGGTACCTCCGCACTGAATGAAAGGTCCGTCGAAACGGCTATGTAAATAGTTTGTGTTTTCCGTCCAGTTCAGTGTAGCGGGCACGACCTAAAGGAGGCACTGACGTGGCACCAAGTTCACCCGGTGTTATGGGCTGACATCACGGATGTTGTGGTGATGTAGCCAACGGTGTCAGTTTACATAAAAAAAAAGAACTCGGAAACGAAGCCGGAACGTCCGCCGGCGCGGTTCAGTGTGCGGCCTCCTTTAGCTCATTATCCGTCAACTATATTCTCGTCCACTCTCGAATCTTCTCCGCGTTCTGATTGGCTGACCGAGTGTGTTCTGGATGTTTCTCGACCACCTATTCGTCCATCGCTCGGGAGTATATAAGCGGGACCAGTTGCGCGGCAATTCATTCTAATTCGAAAAGCGAAACAGTGAACACGAGGAGAGAGCTCGGTAGAAACCGAACTAACACGAAATCTAAAAGAGTTATTCAACGAGTGAATAAAATAATACATCGAAGAAAATGCCAGCGATCGGTATTGACCTCGGGACGACGTACTCGTGCGTGGGTGTGTGGCAGCACGGCAACGTTGAGATCATCGCCAACGACCAGGGCAACCGCACCACACCGTCCTACGTCGCCTTCACCGACACGGAGCGGCTAATCGGAGATGCGGCCAAGAACCAGGTGGCGCTCAACCCTAGCAACACCGTGTTCGACGCCAAACGACTCATCGGCCGCAAGTTCGACGACCCCAAGATCCAGCAGGACATGAAGCACTGGCCCTTCAAGGTGATCAGCGACTCCGGCAAGCCCAAGATACAAGTCGAGCATAAGGGCGAGGCGAAGCGGTTTGCTCCGGAGGAAATCAGCAGCATGGTGCTGACCAAAATGAAGCAGACCGCAGAAGCGTACCTCGGACAGAGCGTGCGCGACGCTGTAGTGACAGTTCCAGCATACTTTAACGACTCACAGCGCCAAGCGACAAAGGACGCCGCCGCCATTGCCGGTCTAAACGTCCTCCGCATTATAAACGAACCGACAGCGGCCGCGCTGGCCTACGGGCTCGACAAGAACCTCAAAGGCGAGCGCAACATCCTCATATTCGACCTCGGCGGCGGAACATTTGACGTGTCCGTCCTGACGGTTGACGAAGGCTCGCTTTTTGAAGTGAAGTCGACAGCCGGAGATACGCACTTGGGAGGAGAGGACTTCGACAACCGCCTAGTGAACCATCTGGCAGACGAATTCAAGAGAAAGTACAAGAAAGATCTAAAAGGAAACGCCCGCGCTTTGCGTCGCCTCCGCACTGCAGCAGAGCGCGCCAAACGAACGCTGTCCTCCAGTACGGAAGCGAGCATCGAAATCGATGCGCTATATGAGGGAATGGATTTCTACACGCGCCTGTCGCGAGCGCGGTTCGAAGAGCTAAACGCTGACCTGTTCCGCGGCACGCTAGAACCTGTGGAACGTGCGCTGCAAGACGCGAAGCTCGACAAAGGCGCAATTCACGACGTCGTGCTTGTCGGCGGATCCACGCGCATACCCAAGATCCAGAGCATGCTGCAGAACTTCTTCTGCGGCAAGAAGCTGAACCTCTCCATCAATCCGGACGAAGCTGTGGCGTACGGCGCTGCGGTACAGGCTGCGGTGCTCAGCGGAGAGCAACACGACAAGATCAAGGACGTTCTGCTGGTGGATGTGGCACCTCTATCTCTCGGTATAGAGACCGCCGGCGGAGTGATGACCAAGATCGTCGAGCGCAACGCGAAAATTCCGTGCAGACAGACTCAGACGTTCACCACCTACTCGGACAATCAGCCGGCCGTCACTATACAGGTGTACGAAGGAGAGAGAGCGCTCACCAAAGACAATAACCTCCTTGGAAAGTTTGACCTCACCGGTATACCACCGGCGCCGCGCGGCGTTCCAAAAATCGACGTCAGCTTCGATCTAGACGCCAATGGAATCCTCAACGTATCTGCCAAGGAAGGCAGCACCGGAAGGAGTCAGAACATCGTGATCAAGAACGACAAAGGGCGACTGTCGCAAGCGGAGATCGATCGCATGCTCTCCGAGGCCGAACGATACAAGGACGAAGACGAGAGACAGATGAGGCGGGTGGCTGCGCGAAACAAAGTGGAAGCGTACACGTATGGGGTGAAGCAAGCGTTGGAAGATGCCGGCTCTAAGCTGAGCGAGGAAGACAAGAGTTCTGCCAAGTCTGCTTGTGAGGAGACGCTTCGTTGGCTGGACAATAATGTGCTAGCCGAACAAGACGAGTTTGAACATAAACTACAAGAGCTGACTCGCGCCTGCGAGCCTGTCATGAAGAAGCTTCATGGCGCAAGCGCGGGCGGGCAGCAAGGACCCTACGACCAGCAACAACAACACCAGGGGCCTACGGTGGAGGAAGTGGATTGAAGGAAGAACGTCCATCTTTAGAAATTGAAATCTCAGCACCCACCGAATTAGTGCTAAAGAGGCATTCCAGTAGACAGGAGTTGTTAGGTTATCGTCATCAGTAGGTATTAATTAACTGTTTATAATTTTATATGAAATAAAAATTTCCCACTTATTGTGGGCAAAAAAATATATTTTATTTTATTGCTAACAGCGTGTTCTACTTCCTGTTAGTCCAAATCCAAGACCACAGGTCGCACTTTGGTCGCCGCCGTTACACGGGTGACCAATAGAAACAAAAAACTGTGAAATAAAAAACTATTTAAAAAAATATAAAAACCGCCTTCAAAAATGTATGAAATAAAAAAATAAAAATCCCACCCTAGAGTTGAAGGCGGTCGGTTATTTTTGCTTGCTTTAGCACCACCGCCTTCAACTCTAGGGTGGGATTTTTATTTTTTTATTTCATACATTTTTGAAGGCGGTTTTTATATTTTTTTAAATAGTTTTATAGTTCACAGTTTTTTTAGTAATTTTTATTTGCTATTAATGTACTCGGCGGAATCGCTCGGCCTTCGGCCTCGCGATTCCGCCTCGCTTTCCAATCCGATCTTGACAAAAAAAAAAAAATGGGACCACCTTGGAGCTAGACTGAACCGAACACAAAAAGAATCATCGAAATCGGCTCACAAATATGCTGTGCAATTGGGGAAGATATTGCTGAACATACATAAAAAAAATACATACAGCCGAACATAGAACCTCCTCCTTTTTTGAAATCTGTTAAAAATGAAGTCAGTTAACAAGGAAGTGGGCTACACTACATGTCCATTCTGGTTGTTGTGCGATGCAAATTTAATTTGAATATAATTTGTAACGTTTGACCTGAACCACAGATTAGGTACTTAAATAGTTACTTACTACTGAACTATATGGGGCTAGGTCTTGGTATTGGCCTATATGTATAGTGTGCCTTACATGCATACTTACCAATCTTCCCTTCTAGTCTAGGCCGTCTGTCCGTCCGTCCTATCCACAGAGTACATTATATGGTCCTGCCAAGGTTGTATCTTTGAACCTTATAGGTACGTAGCGGGTTGAAATTTTGAATTTTTTAATTTGTTAGTATGGCGGATCTAACAAGTTCGATTCTAACAAATAGAAAAAAGTAACTAACTTAGGGATCCACGCAGGAAACATGTTTTTTAACTTTTTTTTCCTCTGTCCTTAAACGGTAATAACTAAGAACATACATACAAGCGTCAAACTTGGTGTGTTTAGTGCAAACTCCAATTAAGCGCGAGTCTGACTCGTACTTGGCCGGGATTTTGGTGGAGTATTATACAGTTTAGCTTCTTTCCTCCAAGATAAAGGATTTAAATGTATGTAACCCTTTGACTCCCAAACATAACATAACATTCAAATAAGTAATCATATCATAATACACAATAATAAATTATGCCTTACGAATTACAATTATTTCTTATTTCAGAAATTTATTTCAAGACAGTTCAGTTTCTAACAAATTATTTTGCGCAGGCTATTTCACGGTACTGCCACAAGCGGCGCCACCGACCTTCCAGCTGTCACGCTCGCCCTCATACTGTCTTGCTACAGCTTGGCAGCAATTTCGACCAGATGAATAGGTACACCCAGACTGAATAAATAAATAAAATGAGAACCATACAATAATGTGACACATGCGTGAATAAACCAATAAATACCTGTCTGTTTCTCTTTTGAAATGTCTAATTTCCCGCTCTCTGTTCTCGTTGGACGACCCCGAGGATATTTTAGTTATCAAGAAATGTATACTCTATCCTCCGAATAAAGAAATATCTAATATAGTGCCACCAGGAAGTTATGATGCGTGGGAAATATGCGCAACTGTATGCATTCCTAAGAAGGGACGTGAACTTTCGGTCGAAACTTTATCGATAAATTGTATGACCTACCTAATAAGCTAATTTTATTATGGACCAAGTATCGATCGAAAGTTCACGTCCCTTCTTAGGAATGCAGACAGTTGCGCATATTTCCCACGCATCATAAACTTCTTGTTGGCAATATACATATTCCATCAATCAACTGTTTAGTCAATTCATCGTCGGCTCCCTAAGTGTGTTCTATCGTCTATTTCACGGGAAGTGTTCGGAGGAGCTGTTTAACGCGATTCCGTCGTCCCCATTCCACCTACGCACTACGCGTAATGGGCAGGGGATGCATGCACCCCTATACAATCGACCTACCTAGGATGCGCACCAACCGGTTCTGTAGGTCTTTGATTCACAGAACCGGGAAAATGTGGAACGCACTCCCTGCTCATCTATTTCCTCCCAAATACAGCTAGGGGTTTTTCAAAAGAGGCGTGAAAAGGCTTCTGTCAGGTCGGCATGGCATTCGCAATCCCCGTGCATCACAGAACGCCCATGGGCATACTCGTAAGTGAAACGATGCCACATGTCGCGCTTTCTATAAAAAAAAATTACAAATCATGGCAATCATTCCTTGGAATGATTGCCATGAGCGAATGGGATACATAAGGTATATCTCTCTCGCTCGGCTCCTTTTTCCTCTAGGAGAGTGATTCTTTCTTCCTCGGTAAGTATTATTTCCTCGCCATCGGATCGGAACATAGAGTAACTTATGGATCGGAACGCACCTCTGCCTCACTGACATGACATTCTGTCAGCTGTCGGGCTGACTAACGAAATGTCAAGTCAACCTCAAACAACAAAATTATAAATATAGAAAAAAATGACTTCAACCTTGTGCAATAGATTCAAACTTTTACGGCCTGTTTTGAAAGTGAATTACCGATGCGTCCAGCGGCTATTTTTCACGAGAACCGATTCCGGTTGCATAGAAAGTGGTTCCGTTTCCAGGCGGTTGTTTTTGGCGGTCGGCGCGGGAGTTATAGGTTATGCGACATTGAAAGAGAGGTTTAGCCAACCAGAGGGGTTCTTCAGGTTGCCTTCAGTTGACGCCGCGACGAAGGGTGTTGACAGTTTGAAGGGCAGAAGAGATCAGTTCAATTTTATTGCTGATGTTGTCGCTGTAAGTTGCTCGACTTGGCGGGGGCACTGCCGTGCCCCAGATTCCCCTTTACGTCCTTGCCCTTTTTACAGTCAGTTACACTGTCTATTTGATAGGAGCTTCAATGTTTAATTACACGTAACTTGTACAAAAAAAATTTAAAAGGCAACCTAACCTAACCTTTTGGGCCAGCTCACACTGAGATACGTCGCGACGCGACACTTCAAGATAGCGATGCAAAAATTATAATTTCCCTTTCATTATAATTTCCATTTCTCTGTATTTTATTCCTCATCACCCAAAGGTTGATTGGAAGAAATCACTTGCAGTGATAAGTCCGCCTTTGCGCACTTCTGTATTGGTTTGTTCTACTCGTGTACTCTTCTTCTTTCCATTGTGTGCAATAAAGAGTTTCTATTCTATTCTATTCATCGCAATAGAAACTTAGGTCCGATTTGCGCAGCCACAAAACAAATTGTTGAGGGAGCTGGGCAAGATGCTGCGCGAATCGTCTGGGGACAGTCGGGCCGTGCCCTTTCCGTCGTCGGTGCCCGTGGATGAGATTTTTCTATCTCGTTTCATAGGCACCGACGTCGTTGGTGGCTCCCGGCACCTCTGCAATTCTAGCTTGTCTGTCCTTTTATTATTTATTTATATATTTGTATGATAGTTTAAGGTTTTAGTCATTCCTGGCTATGCCATCTGGTATCTGCGAAGGAAAAAAGGTATTAGTCGTATAACTATCACACCGTAACCGGTCTTTTTTGCACGGTAAACCGCGCGAGGCTTGCCGTCACTTTGTCTGGCTATGCCAGCCCCATAGTAACTATATCGATATTTTAATCTACTTCAACACAAATCAGTGCCTGTGACTTTATAAAAAAACTTAGTATGGATTCAAACTCCTCCCCCTGAGCTCGTCCCAAGACTTCATGTACTTTAAAAAACAGGTTGAGTCTGTCAGTTCTTAAGTCTCTCAATAGCTTCTGCCTCAGTTCTCGGTTGCATGATAAATTTTTTTTTATTGCTTCCGAACTGGGTGGCTCTGCCCGAGGTCGAAGCCTCAGGGGCAGCCAATTTCACCGCCGAGGAGGTGCCAGTCCGGCTTGGAGGTGGACTAATGTTGCTGGGGAAAGGCTATTAACCCGCGATTTGAAGATCCGTGGATTGTAGGAGTGGGGAAAGATGTTTCCTGGGAGCCCGTTCGACACCTTTGCAGTGCGGCACAATAACGATTTAGAAAATCGTGCAGTTCGAAGAACTCTTCTGTCGACTACAAAAGGGTGTTCCGCGAGAGTATGGCGGGTTTGGCGAAGGCGAACAGGAGGAGGCGGGATAAGGGAAGCAAGCTCGTCATTGCATAAAAACATCTGCCGGCAGGTATCGGCACCGGCGGTCGTCTACATCGAGATCAAGGACAAACACCGCGTGGATATGTTCTCGCGTCAACCGCTCACCCTCTCAAACGGTTCGGGGTTCATAGTTCAGCCGGACGGACTGATACTCACAAACGCCCACGTCGTTGTGGACAAACCGCATAGTATCATTACCGTGAGGTTATTGGTGAGTTTTAAACTTAATTTATTAATTTATTATTCACATAATCAATAATATAAATTCTAATCAATAAACCACTTTTCAGATTCAGATTCAGATATTTATTTTGCCATAAAGAACACACAACAATAACAATATTGACACTGATCAGTGCTTAGAGCAGTTGATATGAAAAAATTTCCAGTGAAGTTTCTTGCCAGTTCTTCTTCGCTGTGATAATCGAACTGGCGGAATGTTACAATGTTCCGGAAATTCACCGTTCGGAACCGGTGTAAAACTGTAGGTCCCTTCCCTTGCCCCTTGCTAGGTGGTAGGCTCAAATTGTAGCCAACTGGGTTGGTACCACCGTACTGGATGTAAGATGGCCGCATAGCAGCCTCGGTTGTGTTCTCCTCTAGTCCAGTATAGCCAGCAATCCAGGGAAGTTTCCGGTATGGCACCTACCTTCTCAGAGGTCAATATCACCTGCTGGTGCTGATCTGAGCATGCGCTTTGGCCCCTCCGAATCAGCCACCATACCGGATTAAATGAAAAAAAAAAAAATGTAAATATGACAAATCTGAGTGCAGTGTACTGCCAATAGATGCTAAATAAACAATAAACAATATGCAATCCAAGGGTCCTGGGTGCGAGTCCCGCTAAGGATATCTGGTACGGGAAGAATTGGGAATACAGCGTGCGGTATCTAGGTGCCATGTCAGTGCTTCCCTTCGATCGTGCCGGCTACACTGAACTGGACGGAAAACACAAACTATTTACATAGTCGTTTCGACCGATGTTTCATTCAGTGCGGTGGTTCCAACCCGGGCGGGTTGAACCCTATCACCGAGTAAGGCAGGAAGGGAAGGGACCTACAGTTTTATGTGGAATCCGTACCACGGTCAGCCTCCAACGGTCGAGCGGTCACTCATCCAAGTACTGACCGCGCCCAGTGTTGCTTAACACTTTAACAGCTATTCACATACCTAATACGGGCAGACGCTGTCGTGTCAGGACGCTGATCACGCACCCCATACGGGACTGACTTTCATTCGTTTATTATAAAATCCCGCTCGTGGAACGTGTTCTGCGTGTAACCCTCTTGTAGTGTATTTATTTAGCTACACACACATGTAAAATTCACCGACATGCGGTGGGCGGTATAGGCGGGGGAAAGAGTTTAGCCAGGCGCGGCTCGTAGCGCTCCCCCGCCCCGCCGTTTGCAGTTTGTCCGTTTTTGGCGCGAAATGGCGTACGCGCGTCGGAATTATCGTCTCGATTCGAGAGAAATCGTTGACGTTGGTGGGAAGACACTTTCTGGAGACACACCAGAGCTTCGCTTCGTGTGCACGCTTCGGCGCACGAAGCGCAGCTCTGAGACACACACGCAAGGATTATACATAGTAAACAAAAAAAAAAAAAAATTTGTAAGAGTTTTTCTTTTTTCGCTTTCAGACAGTATTTGGACGTTCATTTAAAAATATACATAAATAATTTTAATATATTTTTTATTTTAATTCTCAAAATATATAAAACCATCCTACAAATAAAAAAATAATTATGCCTGTAACACTGATAGTTATTTTTTTATATATCTTACAATATCGCCAAAAATGGCCGGCGTACCAGAGAAGGCGCGCTTTAAAACTCTTGGCTGTTAAAGTGTTAACAATCAATAGCAACAGTCGACTGTCTGCACCACTGAGCTATCGAGGCTGATTTGTTTGAATGTGAACAGGACGGCAGCACGCACCGGGGCTTCGTGGAAGATGTGGACCGGCAGTCTGACCTGGCGCTGCTCCGCATACCGGTCAAGAACCTGCCCACCATGAAGCTGGGCTCCTCCGCGACTCTGCGGCCTGGAGAGTGGGTCCGATATATTCTTTCTTTGTGCTTTTATATATTTATTTATTTGTTCAGTGGGTGAATCAACTTTTTCTTGTTTTATGTATCTGTCTAAAAACAGGATATTATCTTGATAAATTCTTATTTTCTACTTATTTTAATAGTTACAGCAACTCTCAGATAATTGATTAATAAGAAAGAAACTGCACAAAGAATTTTGAGTAATTCAAAAAATTATATTGGTTACCCTGTGGACAACCCCTTTTTTCCATACAAAACTGGGGACAAAATTGTCGCCTGGGTCAGCCCTAAAAATTTGGTTAATGTTTTATTTTAAATAAAACATTAACCAGTAACAATAACATATATTACAATTGATATTTAATTCCCCATTATTACTACATATTGTACTACATTGTCGGTTTTACATAATTTCTGACCGGGGCTCGGATTCCACGTAAAACTGTAGGTCCCTTCCCTTCTTACCTTACTAGGTGGTAGGGTTTACCCCGCCCGGGTCAGTACCACCGCACTGAATGAAACGTCGGTCGAAACGGCCACGTATGTAAATAGTTCGTCTTTCCGTCCAGTTCAGTGTAGCCGGCACGACCGAAGGGAAGCACTGACGTGGCACCAAGTTCATCCGGTGTTATGGGCTGGCATCACGGATGTTGTAGGTGATGTAGCCAATCGTGTCAGTTTCCATAAAAAACAATTTATTTCTTATGTTGATACATATCGTGGGTCGCCAGTCGAAGTTCACTAAATGCATTTTTTTCGAAAATGACTATTTTAAAGTTGGCAACAATGTTTTTTTTTCTCCATCCAGGAAAAAATCACTAAAAATCCTATCTTCACAATTTCCATCTGAAATAAAGATTAATAGTTTCACTAAATTCATTATTCGAAGTAAAGATGCCAGCGAAAATTCACTATAACTTATAGTGAACTTTTGCTGGTGTAATTTTTGTAGCTAGCAACACACATATATTAATATTGTGTTCAGCAAGAACTCGCTAAATGCGAAAACTCAGTTCAAAAAATCACTAAAATGTGCATTTACTAAAATTAGTGTTCAAAATTAACTACGAAAACTGACTTTTCTCGTTTTTCTTCCATGTGTCCTGCATTTTGTAAATGAATAATAATAGATATTATATTGTGCCACTATGTGCAAAAAAAAATTACCTCTTTATCTGATAAGGTTTTTCTGTAATAAAAATAATAAAGTATTAAAAAACTTTAAATGCATTTATTTCATGATTATGATTTTTGCACTTAGTGAACTTCGGCAGGCGACCCACGAAGGTGTGGATCTAAGCTTGCGATGGCTTCACCGAACATATCCGAGCCCATCGGCAGTAGAGGAGGGTTGTTGTTGTTGTTGTTGTGGTGGACTCGTTTTCCGCGCCTAAGCCCGCTTCCATGCGGGCCTTTTGCGCGTCCTACGGCCTTAATCCAGCCAGCCGAGTTCTTCCAGGAGGCGGCACACTCTCCTTGGGTCCTGGCACGCCTCTCGAAGTGTAGTAGGGCCTCCCAGCTCCTTCGCCCTTATGTCTGCCAACTCCTCGCACTCCAGCAGCACGTGGGTGGGTGTCTCGTCCGCCTGCAGGCATGCTCTGCACAGTGGACTGTCCGTTACTCCGATTACATAGAGGTGTCTGTTAAGTGTACAGTGACCAGTAAGCATACCTATCACTATGCGTAGTTTTGATCTATGGACACGGAGCAGCGTCTTGGCGAGACGGAGGTCCGGCTTAGCCATTGCATCCCTCGCCTGTCTGCAGTCACTGCCCGCTGCCCATCTGTCTATGTGTAGTCGATACGTACGTTTGTGTATCCAACTTTTCAGTTGGTTGTGTGGTAGTGGTACTAGAGGTTCGGGTCCTTCAGGTTTGCTGCTGGATCCCCTCTTCGCGAGTTCGTCAGCAGCATCGTTCCCCCGGGATCCGCTGTGGCCCTTTATCCACTGTAGCGTTACCTTGTTTCTTGTAGCAATGGTCTCCAGCGCGAGGTGACATTGACGGATTAGTCCTGAGCTCATTATACTGCCGTTCAGCGCCGCTAGTACTGAGGCGCTGTCCGACAGTATCTTGATGCTCTGTCCCTCCATGTTGCGCTGGGCCACTATTGTAGCTGCTTCAATGATCCCGACACATTCTGCCTGGAATATTGAGTTATGTTGTCCAAGGTAAGTGTACCTGTTGATGTTTAGGTCCAGGGAGTGCGCTGCAGCGCCTGTACCTGTCTTCGTCTTGGAGCCATCGGTATATATGCGTAGCTCCTCTGATTGGTCTTTGGCCTCTCCGGCCAGGTTGATAGTGTATGATCTCTCAAATACGTACAGTTTGGGTATACGGTCACAGCAGGCTGCCAGTAGCGGTATCTCCGCTGTTACCTTCTGAAGGAGCTTTGTGTGTGGCAGTGTGGCGTTATTGTGCCAGAGTCCCAGAGTTCTGAGTCTCACCGCCGCAGACGCAGCCTCCTGTTGTACGTACAGGTCTAGCGGTACTAAAGATAGTATTACCTCCATAGCTGTAGTCGGTGTTGTGCGCATGCATCCTGTTGTTGCCACGCACGCCAGTCTTTGGAGTCGCTGTAGCTTCTCGACTCCTGTGCTCAGCTTTGTCCTGGGCCACCAGACTACTGCACCATATGTTACCGTAGGTCTGATGACTGCTGTATATAACCAGAGAGAAATCTTTGGCCGGAGACCCCATGATTTACCCATGAGCCTCTGGCATTGCCAGAAGGATATGCTCGCCTTCTTTAGCTTGTGTTCCAGATGTTTCGACCAGTTTAGCTTGGAGTCTAGGATTACACCTAGATACTTTACCTCTGGCGATAGAGTCAGTTGTGTGTTGAACAGTCTGGGCAGCTGCATAGCGCCCAGTCTCCTTCTGTTGGTGAAGAGGACCATCTCTGTTTTGCCGGGGTTAACATTAAGCGAATAGTCCTTACACCATTTTTCGACAATCCTCAGGGCGCCCTGAGTCATATTGCACAGGGTTCCCTCAAATAATCCATTTATTAGGATTGCCAGGTCGTCTGCGTATCCTATCGTGTAGTAGCCACTCTCGTTCAGTTGCCTGATAAGATCATCGACTACTAAGTTCCAGAGTAGGGGCGACAGTACGCCGCCTTGGGGGCAGCCTCTAGCTACCACCCCCCTCGTTGTGTTGTTAATAGTGAATTGGACGGCCCTAAGCTTGAGCATGTTATCGATCCAGTCTGTGATTGTTGGATCGACTTCAAATCTAGCTAGGGCTGCTCTGATACTGATGAAGGTAGTTTTGTCAAAGGCGCCTTCTATGTCAATGAAGGTTCCTTCCTTAAGTAGAGGAGGGTATTAATCGAGGCCGGGACTAGCGAGTGGCCACTCTAAATTTCCCGCGCATGCTTCACGTTTCGGCTCGCTTCAAGCCCTCGTCAGCTAGTCTGCGTTGACTAGGACGCGGGGAAACACAAGTCCCGCTCTCGACCTCCCTCTCTCTACCTATCCATATTCTGTAGGATGCTTCCAGTGACGTTTTCGAAGCTCTCTCCATGTATGAGCTTAGCGTCGATCTTGGCAGCCCTAGATTCTTGGAGAGACTGTGGACGAATTCGCTGGTAGTCCTCTTGCTCCGACTTCCACAGCGAAGAGATCAGTCTTAAATCTGTTTCTCACAATCCGGTCTACTAGGTTGCAGTACTTGTTAGGTTTGATGTTGTGGTCCTTCGGTATGTTGCTTTCCCATGGAACTGTAAGTTCAACAAGTACTACATATGCTTTGTCGCTTTTGTGAATATGAGTATATCCGGTCTTAATATTGTGGTACAGATTTCAGAAGGCATCTGGTCATGCTTCTCATGTGCCCATCGGCAGTAGAGGAGGGTGTTAATCGAGGCCGGGACTAGCGAGTGGCCACTCTAAATTTCCCGCGCATGCTTCACGTTTCGGCTCGCGTCAAGCCCTGTTGTACATAATTTGTTTACGTAACCCGTGTAGGGTTAAACTCATATATTTTGTTAACAGTTTTATTTAACAAGAGGTTTTTTATCTGTAGCCGGAATATCTTGTCACATTGTAAGTCTCTATTCTGAGGTATCCTATTATACATTAGAGGGGGTGAGAGGGTTTCTCTCAGCTATTCAGTAGAGTGCTATATATGTTTGAGATGGTTTGCATTTTGAGTGTCATACGTAAGTTTAGCTTTCTATACTTGCTGCATTACATAGAAGGGGTTTAACTCAGTTCGCGATGGCTTCACCGAACATATCCGGGCCCATTGGCAGTAGAGGAGGGTGTTAATCGAGGTCGGGACTAGCGAGCGGCTCTGCGTAGTTCTCCAGCATGCGTTACGTTTCGGCTCGCGGCAAGCCCTCGTCAGCTAGTCTGCGTTGACTAGGGCGCGGGGAACCACCAGTCCCGCTCTCGACCTCCTTCTCTCTACCTATCCATATTCTGTAGGATGCCTCCAGTGCCGCTTTCGAAGCTCTCTCCATATATGAGCTTAGCGTCAATCTTGGCTGGTCTAGGTTGTAGTGCGACTTCACTGGTAGTCCACTTGCACCGACTTCCACAGTGAAAAGATCAGTCTTGATAGTGAATTTCTTTCCAAATGGCTTTCTAACTCCATTTATGTAATCGTCATTTTGTAGGTTGTCCAATTCGGGATATCGACTTACTAACGAAATTAAGTTTTTCTCGTCCATTTTGACAAATACACATGTGAAATATTTGCGATTCCAATGTGTTATAACACGAATAACGACAGTGTCGCGCCGCTCTCCAGCAGTGCAGTTCCGCTCAGTGTGGGTCTTAACTTAAGTATCAAGCGGCCTCGTCGCCTTCTACGACATGAAGTGGGAGAGAATCAGTGGGAATGCTCTGAAGTGGCGGGCCCGCACTGTGTGCGTGCATATTGCTTATTGGTAGGTTAACATTGAATGTGTTTGTTCAGGTGGTGGCGATGGGCAGCCCGCTGGCACTCAGCAACACGGTGACGGCGGGCGTCATCAGCTCCACGCAGCGCACTAGCGAGGAGCTCAACCTGCACGGTCAGTTATGGTGAAAAAAAAATAAATATAAAAACCGCCTTCAAAAATGTATGAAATAAAAAAAAATCAAACCCTATAGTTGAAGGCGGTGCTAAAGAAGGCTACACAAAACACAAAGGATATCATCCACTCATGTTTTCTTTCATGCATCATTTTTGCTTGCTTTAGCACCGCCTTCAACTCTAGGGTTAGATTTTTTTTTATTTCGTACACTTTTGAAGGCGGTTTTTATATTTTTTTAAATAGTTTTTTATTTCATAGTTTTTTTTTAGTAATTTTTTGCTATTATTATACTCGGTGGAATCGCTTTCCAATCCGATCTTGACCAAATTGAAATGGGACCACATGGGAAGTACCAGCTTTCAAATAAAAAAAGAATCATCAAAATCGATTCACCCAGTCGAAAGTTCTGAGGTAACAAACATAAAAAAAAATAAAAAAAATACAGTCGAATTGAGAACCTCCTTTTTTTGAAGTCGGTTAAAAAACCGGCCAAAGTGCGAGTCCAACTCGCGCACTGACGGTTCCGTATCGCAATATCTTTGTAAGCGCCACTCACGCCATCTATGGCGTGTATTATGAAATGCTTCATATAGTTAAAATTCATGATTAGTTAAAGTGCTTCATACTGTTGGTAGATGACTCGCATACACTTTTTTAGTTTATTCTACGGGGACCCCTGTGAATTTTTTGGTTTTTTTTATTTTTATTATTTGCTGTTATATCGGCCATAATAGCACATATTCTGTGAAAATTTCAACGGGCTACCTATTACGTTTCAAGAGATACAGCCCTCGGGCAGACGGACGGACAGACAGGCAGACAGACGGCGTAGGCTTAGTAATAGGGTCCCATACGGATGGGGAAACCTAAAAAAAAACAACATCCATGATGTCATCCCTGCACAATCCTCGCCTGAATCCTCGATCTAGTGGGAACTAGGTGCCATGGTACTATTTCCCTTTGGTCGTGGGCGGATACAATGAACGGAAAACACAAACAATTGCAATGAACGGAAAACACAAAAAAAAAATACATTTTCTATTTCTCACACACAAATATATAATATTTTTTCGCTAATAACTTCTATGTTGAGTTATATTCACTCATTCGTACGGAGGTACACTATGCTTGAATTTGTCCTGTTTAGTTTTTACAATTGTATAGTTAAGTAAGTATTATAGTTCTTAATTTGTATGTCAATTTGGAGTAAGGATAGGTATAGTGTAATTTTAATTTTACATCTGTGTCCATCTTGTGTAAATTCGTAATGGTGTCATTAGTACCCATTTTTTTATGTCTATGTAACATTGTAAATGCACTGTGAATTTACCTAAATAAATAAATAAATAAATAAAATTTTTATAGACTGACCGATCGTATCTGTTCTGACATACTTTGGGGGGTAGAGTTGTTCGCGTCCGTGACACCTTTTGGTCCTAAGTCACACGTGCCTCCTGGGTGGTGCCAAATGAACAGCAAAATACTTGTGGTAGACAGGTCCTCCACCGTGTCGTCCGGGTAGGTACCACAGCTCGTAGGCGCAACCTCCTGATGCAGCTTGCTGCACTTGGAGGCCAGCAGACGAGTCAGCCGGGTCGGTGGACTGAGCGAGCGGAGTAGAGGAGGGGAGTGGATACTAGTTCAGCCAACATCCAGGGCTCATCATCTAGTGCACTGTCTCTCGGGCCAGGGAGAGCCAGGTGCAACAGGAGTTATGTCGCTACCTGCCCGCGGATAGTACAGGGGCCCGCCGCGTGCGGTCGCACCAGCCCGCGTCGGGGGCTGCCCTATCAGCCAGCGAAAAATCCTGTCGAGGGTGCACCTTGTGGCATGGTGACCTGGGGAGACCTGGGTGCACTCTCGCCAGGGGGGGCCTGGGGGTCCTCTCGTCCCTTGGGACAGTGCCCTTAGAGAGCCCACTTGAGCTGTTCTCAGTATTACCGCTTTCCAAATCTCCTCTTGCTTGCTCCACTTAGCACCCCCCAACCAAAACAAAATGCCGAAAGTCAAAAAAAGAATCACCGCTTTAAGTGCGACTTCCACGTCTCCCAAACATTTTAAAGTAGACCTGTGCAACATATGTGGTCTACGTGCAAACCTTGTTGCTGTCGCCCAACACCTGCAGACAGCAAAACCTCACCTTTTGTTTTTGACGGAGACTCAGGTCGCCCAACACACAACAGACCTTGACATACCAGGTTACAGTCTCTTCGAGAGATTTGTACCGAAGAGCGGTGTCTGTGTGTATGGTCGATCCGACGTCTCCGTCAAACGGCTCACTCCTTTTGAAGACCCCCAGTTCCCAGTTGTATGGATCCGCGTCAACCTTCCCCACGTGGTAAGAGTTTACGCGGGTGTATACCGCTCCCCGAACTTAGGTGCCAATGGAAGTGCCGCATTATTTGAATATCTCAGCAGCTCAGCCGATAGACTGCTCTGCCAACTACCTACACCAGAAATTGTGATGTTGGGGGATTTTAACGCCAAGCATGCGGATTGGCTTGGTTCCTGCGTCACGGATGCTGCTGGTAGGGATGCATATAACTTGGCCATGGCGCACGGGTTGACACAGCTTGTGTCAGGTATAACTAGAGTCCCTAGGAACCCGTCGCATAGAGCAAACCTGTTGGACCTTGTGTTGACTTCGGAGCCAAAGGGTTACAGGGCCGTTGTGAAAGCTCCACTGGGGAATTCAGATCACTGCCTTGTATCCACAACAGTGCCAACTTCGTACTATGCGGATACCCGCGAGAGTAGTACTCGCACTGTCTGGCACTACAAGTCTGCACAATGGGACAATCTCCGAACTTTTTTCGGAGGTTATCCTTGGCAGGAGACATGCTTTCGGTCTGCAGACCCGTCTCAGATCGCCGAAGCTGTCGCCGAGGTGATTCTGCAGGGCATGGGATACTTTATTCCAAGTTCTGTGGTTCCCGTTGGTGGCAAGCAGAGGCCCTGGTTCAATCGTCAATGCCGCTTGGCTGTCGAGGCGAAGAACCAGGCCTTCAAACGGTGGTTGAGCGATCGGTCTGTGGACTCGAAACGTGCCTTCAATGCTTCTGTCAAGTCCAGCAAGCGCGTGCTAAACTTGGCCAAGTTTGAGCACGACCGAGGAGTAAGCCAAAAACTCGCACGCTGTCCTACTGGAAGTCGTGCGTTTTGGTCCCTGGCGAACTCTATCGGTCGGAACTTCTGCCGAGCTGCAACCCCACCGTTAGAACGCCCCGATGGATCACTCGCTATCCTGGCTAAGGAGAAGGCGAACATATTTGCCCGCCTCTTTGCTTCCAACTCGACCCTAGACGACCAAGGCGCTACCCCTCCATCGTTATCTCAATGCGATACAACAATGCGTGAGGTACGATTCTATAACAGGGCGGTCTTCAAAAGTCTACGTCAGTTGGACGCCTCAAAGAGCAGTGGTCCGGACGGCGTTCCTGCGCGTGTACTAAAAATGTGTGCACTAGAATTGACACCTATCCTCTCTCGTCTCTTTAGACGCTCTTTCTCCACCGGTATCGTGCCTGCTTGCTGGAGGAAGGCCTCGGTCCAACCAGTACCCAAAAAGGGCAACTCAGCTGACCCCAAAAACTATCGGCCCATTGCGATAACCTCTCTCCTCTGTAAGGTTATGGAGCGGATCATAAACTCCCAGCTCCTGACTTATCTAGAAGCTCATAAACTCCTTGACGATAAGCAGTACGGTTTCCGTAAACAGCGATCGTCAGGAGATCTTCTAGCTTATGTCACGCACATATGGGCTGAGAGATTGGACAACTTTGGAGAGTCGCTGGCGGTCGCTTTAGATATATCTAGGGCGTTCGATCGCGTTTGGCACCGAGGTCTCCTTAGCAAGCTTCCGGCCTACGGTGTCCCTTCGTCCCTTTGTAATTGGGTCGCCAGCTTCTTGGGAGGCAGATCAATTTTTGTAACTGTCGACGGTGCAAGATCAGCTGACTTCCCAATAAACGCTGGCGTTCCTCAGGGCTCGGTGCTGTCGCCTACATTATTCTTGTTATTTATTAACGATTTGCTGTGCCTGGGTAACATTCACAGTTATGCAGACGACAGCACCGCACACGAGGGTTACATCAAGGACTGGACTGCTAGAGACGTGCGCATTAACGAAGCTCGACGTCTGACGGTTGAAAGAGTAGACGGTGCTCTATTTAAGGTAGCCTACTGGGGCCGCGAGAACCTTGTAGATTTCAACGTCAGAAAAACACAAGCTTGTGCCTTCTCTACCAAGGCCGACCGGTTTCCCTCCCAAGCCACGTTTCAGGGTACGGCTGTACCCAACAGTGACAAATTGGACCTCCTGGGCGTGGAACTGACCAAAGATGTAGGATTTAGGAGCTTTATAGAGTCCAAAGCTACCCTTGCCTCCAGGAAATTGGGCGTCCTCTACCGCAGCAGGCGATTCTTCTCACCGGCGCAACTCCTTATGCTATACAAAGCGCAAGTTCGCCCGGTGATGGAGTATTGCAGTCATCTGTGGGAAGGATCCCCCCTTTACCTGTTGGCCTCCTTGGACTCTATCCAGCGCCGCGCCATCCGCCTAATTGGTGATCCCAAGCTCACGGAGGGACTTGAATCATTGCAACACAGGCGAACAATTGGTTCCCTTAGCCTGTTTTATAGGTACTACCATTGCCGATGTTCCGAAGAACTGGCTTCCCTCATCCCTCCTGCCCCGATCCGTATTCGTCACACCCGCCGGACTCGCTCGGAACATCCATATGTTGTTGACACACAACTTCTGAGAACGCATCGCTTTTCGAAATCGTTCCTATGTCGTACGGCGAAAATATGGAACGGTCTTCCGGCGAGTGTGTTCCCCACCACCTATAACCTGGGAATCTTCAAAAGGCGTGTTAATAAATTAGACAACAACCTCTTTGTCCGCCTTGTAGCTGGCATGGCGCCTCTCTGAGCGTGGTTTCGCGAGGAGTGGGGTTATTGGCTGTGTGTTAATCGTTCTTTGAACTTTTGGGCACAGCCACCCGTGCCGGTAGTCTATAAAAAAAAAATAAAAAAAAAATACCTTCCATCTGGGGAATAACTTTCCCTACTACCGCAATACACGGATCTTCAACATATCAATATCACACACGCTGAATCCCGCCAATCGGGGTAAGCAGAATAATCGGTGTTGTGCTGCAAGAACTCTGGTAAATTACAGCACAACACCGACCACCACGTTTCGCACGTATTCCAACAAGATATCTATCAAGCAGCATCTAAGGCACGAAGGAAGACCCACTTGCTGCTTGACTTGGTGGAAGTACTGTGCCAAGGTGAGAGGTGGCAGGGCTGTCGCCCTTTAGCATGGCATCTTGCCCTTATCCCTTAGTCGCCTTTTACGACATGCACGGGGAGAGATGCAGTGGGGCTATCTTTTTACGTACCGGCCCCACACGGTACCGGATCTCGGAGATTTGTCAGCCTCGATAGCTCAGTGGTGCAGACAGTCAACTGCCGCTATTGAACATTAAGCAATGCTGGGTGCGGTCAGTACTTGGATGGGTGACCGCTGACCGTTGGAGGCTGACCGAGGTTCGGATTCCTCGTAAAACTGTAGGTCCCTTCCCTCCTAATCTTACTTGGTGGTAGGGTTTAACCCGCCCGGGTTGGTACCACCGCACTGAATGAAACGTCGGTCGAAACGGCTATGTAAATTTGTGTTTTCCGTCCAGTTCAGTGTAGCGGCACAATCAAATGGGGAAGCACTGACATGGCACCTAGTTCACCCGGTGTTATGGGCTGACATCACGGACGTTGTAAGTGATGTAGCCAACCGTGTCAGTTTCCATAAAAAAAAAATTAACTTCAAATCGCGGGTTAATAGCCTCTGTCCCAGCGGCTTTAGTTTGCCTACAAACCGAACCGGCACCTCCTTGGGGGGTGAAATGGGTTGAGTTCAGAGCGTCAGGGCTGACGCTCTGAACTCAAGCACTTTTTTTATAATGCTTCCGCACTGGGTGGCTACCCAGTTCGGAAGCAATAGAAAAAAAAAATCCTCTTCTCGATAACACAATATTTTATAATGTACCGTGTGGGGCCGGTACTTTAAAAGAATAGCCCCACTGCATCTCTCCCCGTGTATGTCGTAAAAGTCGACTAAGGGATAGGACTCCCTTTTTATATTACTAGGTGGTAGGGTTCAACCCGCCCGGGTTGGTACCACCGCACTGAATGAAAGGTCGGTCGAAACGGCTATGTAAATAGTTTGTGTTTTCCGTCCAGTTCAGTGAAGCCGGCACGACCGAAGGGAAGCACTGACGTGGCACCAAGTTCACCCGGTGTTATGGGCTGACATCACGGATGTTGTAGGTGATGTAGCCAACCGTGTCAGCTTCAATAAAAAAAAAAAAAAAAAAAATGTATCGGTGGAAATATTTATACTTCCACCGAGTCATGCAGCAGGTGTGTCTTCGTGCCTTACTTGCTGCTTGATCGATTGAATCTTCTTCGAATACTTTGCGAAACGTGGTGTTCGGCTGTAATTTACCAGAGTTCTTGCAGGACAACACCGATTACTCTGCTTACCCCGATTGTCGGGATTCAGCGTGTGTGATATGTATGTATGCATGTACAATATTTTGAAAAAACATTTGTACGACACGCTTTCAGGTAAAAACATGGTGTACATCCAGACGGACGCACCGATCACGTTCGGCAACTCCGGCGGGCCCCTCGTGAACCTCGACGGCGAGGCGATCGGCATCAACAGCATGAAAGTGACCGCCGGCATATCCTTCGCGATCCCAATCGACTACGTCAAGAAGTTCCTCGCTGAAGGTGGGCACGCGGCCGCGGCGCTTTCCTTATGGAGCGTACGAATACGGTGTGAATTTTCGAATGCTCATCGGGAGCATTCGAAAATTAGTGTCGTGAACAAAAATTGCATAAAGTATGATCAATAGAGATAGGATAAACGGATACATATTTGCCTATTAAGGCTAAAAAATATGGAAGTGGTTTCTTTGAAAAATTATTATTATTATTTTCTTTATTTCACATTTTCAAAATTTTCTATTAATTTTACATATATTATACAAGTATTAAAAATACAAAGTAATAAAAATACACAAAATTAATAAAAAAATTCAAAATGGTAATACCGCCGGCGGCGGGAGACAAGCCTCCAAGCACGCCGGCGGGTGCAGGCCGTGGCTACGGAGCTCTCCGAGACGACGCGAGGCAAGCTACGAGCGATAGGTGGTGGTACTAGACACGTAGGCCACCACCACCCCCATCTCGGAGAGCTCCGTATCCACCGGACTGCACGGCGACGTCGTCGCGCAGCTCTTTGAAGTCTTAATCTTCGCGCGCGCGTCGCCTTATTATTATTTGTTAATGAACTAGCAGCTTAATGTGCTGATGTGTTCATGTCTATGATGATCACTGGTGTTGCTATTTGTTATATTTCTTCAATTTATAAGTCGAGCCTATTTTTGAATGTGTTTATTGATGGTGCTTCAATTACTTCATTGGGCAGTTTATTCCAGCTGTTTACGATTCTGTTAGTTAGATTTCTGTTAGTCCGATGGGCCCGGATATGTTCGGTGAAGCCATCGCAAGCTTAGATCCACACCTCCTTCCTATTAAATAATTCCCGGCATTCCCGGGAATGTTACGCGGCTAAGAGATGGCTATAAAACTAAGTAGATCTATTCAAAATAAATGTTCTTAACACGCTTTTATCATACTAGTGTTCACCCCCGACTTCGTTCGCGAGAATATTTATGCGATTGCGTCACTAAGTATATAGTTACTTTTCGGGATTGAAATTCCAAAAATCATTTTGGCCCTACCTTTTACCAGGATACCTATCCATAATTAGCCGTTTTTATTATTATGTATGTCAGTTTTAGTGAAGCACCAACATAATTTGTATATGTATACGTGAATCAAATACTAATGTAAGAAAATAATATAATAATAATGTTGAAACATTACTTAACACAAAAATATACGGTTACAATTAAAATACGTCAAGGCGAGGCACCGTGTGATAGAATCAGGAAAACACATGTGTTTGACAAACACTACTATGTAGAACTAGCTGAGGAACCTAAGGACTATTCGGGGTCCGAGGTAAGAATATACACCGATGGGTCAAAAACAGGGTCGGGAACAGGGGCAGCAGCTTTCTCACTTGACCTAAACATACATAAGACAATCACTCTAGGTATTCACAACTCAATCTTCCAGGCTGAGTGCATCGGAATAATAGAGGCAGCAGCGGCAGTACGCAACAGAGAAATCACTGGTTACCAGATCAGAGTACTGTCAGACAGCGCATCGGTGCTACAAGCCCTAAACACCGTGACAATCAACTCCGGACTGATACTCCAGTGCCACCAGGCACTAGAGGGTATAGCGGTAAACAACAAGGTAACCCTACAGTGGATCAGGGGGCACAGCGGCTCCTACGGGAACGATGCGGCGGACGAGCTGGCTAAACGGGGCTCCAGCTGGAGTGCAGAAGGCCCAGAACCGTATGTACCCTTACCAATCAGCCAGTTCAAATACTGGCTACATCAACTTACAAAATCTAAACATGAAAATCTTTGGGCCAACACCAGGGACTGCAGGCAATCCCGGGAAGCCATTCCCAAACCAGACCTGAGACTCAGGAAGTGCCTGCTAAAGTTCCACAGAGGTCAACTGCGTGTGGCGGTAGGACTTCTTACGGGTCATTGCCCACTCAACAGACACTTGTTTACAATAGGTGTCACCGACAGTCCCCTGTGCAGAGGCTGCATGGCGGAGGACGAATCAGCCACCCACGTGCTCCTGGAGTGCCCGGTGGTGGCAGAAGTACGACTGCAGTTTCTTGGGAACGTGGGAACTGCCCATGGAGTGTGGAAGCGTCCAAGAAGAGTGCTCCACTTCATGAAAGAGCTCGGGTGGCTGGAGTAACACCACCCGAGCGCCAACGTACAACGGACCGTCTTGAGGTCTCAGTGCGGAGAATGGCCCACCCGTCTTCCCAAGAGGCTGGGCAGCAAACAACAACAACAACAACAACAAAATACGTCAATCCCGGGAAAAAATTCATGTAAGGAGTTCGTAGGCACGGCCAAACATTTGTTATGCGGATGCAAAATACTACTTGAGCGAGGCCAGTATTCCTACCGTCATGATAAAGTCCTCCAAATCATCAGAGAGGCCATCAACCTGTCAATTGCACGGACCAGGAAAGGGCAAACCAGTAGCGGCTTCCAGAAGGTCAACTTTGTGAAACCTGGAGCCAATAAGCTGCCCAAAGATAGGACTAAACCTTCTTCAATTTTGGGAGCAGCAAAGGATTGGGAATTGTTGATGGACGGACACACATGAGAAGCATTACCAAATGCCTTCGGAAATCTGTACCACAGCATTAAGACCGGATATACTCATATTCTCAAAAGCGACAAAGCATGTAGTACTTGTTGAACTTACAGTTCCATGGGAAAGTAACATACCGAAGGACCACAACATCAAACTTAACAAGTACTGCAACTTAGTAGACCAGATTGTGAGAAACGGATTCAAGACTGATCTCTTCGCTGTGGAAGTCGGAGCAAGAGGACTACCAGCGAAGTCGCTCTACAGTCTCTTCAAGAATCTAGGGCTCCCAAGATCGACGCTAAGCTCATATATGGAGAGAGCTTCGAAAACGTCACTGGAAGCATCCTACAGAATATGGATAGGTAGACAGAGGGAGGTCGAGAGCGGGACTGGTGGTTTCCCCGCGTCCTAGTCAACGCAGACTAGCTGACGAGGGCTTGAAGCGAGCCGAAACGTGAAGCATGCGCGGGAAATTTAGAGTGGCCACTCGCTAGTCCCGACCTCGATTAATACGCTCCTCTACTGCCGATGGGCCTGTATATGTTCGGTGAAGCCATCGCAAGCTTAGATCCACACCTTCCTTCCTTTTTTTCTTACTTAGATAAATGCTAAGCTGAATATATGAATAACACTTTCCCCTTCAGTGTCTTTCCATACTTATCCAACCTCCCTATGTATCCGACTATCCTATCTCTGATTTGATCAATATATGACAAATACATGTTTCAAACAATACTTAATCTGCTTATGGTAGAGTTCCGATGGCAGATGGCTAAATCAGCAAAATAAAAAAATCTGTCAAGTGCGAGTTTTACTCGCGCGCGGAGGTTTCCGTATCTATCCGCTATCAATAATATCCGCCTATCCGCTCAGGTGGCATGGTCTTCGACTTTGAATTTATCAGATATTTTATGTTTATGTTATGACAGGTCTCCATGTTTGCCCACTGACAGCGGTTACCATAGTTACGTCACTTTATTTTTTAAAAGCGATCTGTCAAACATCAAACTTCTGAAAATGTTTTTTTTGGAACGACCAAAGATTAAGACGTAGCGTGGGACGCCCCCCGGCTAGGTGGACAGATGACCTAAAAAAGGTAGCCGGGAGTGGATGGATGAGAAGAGCGGAAGACCGCGTGTGGTGGCGTGCCTTGGGAGACGCCTATGTCCAGCAGTGGACCGATACAGGCTGATGATGATGATGAAAGATTAAGAAGCGGCTATCTACAATGCAATGTATAAAAGCCTGTTGCGCCATCTATTATTCAATAGTGTGACTAATCGATTTTTCGGTACGTTTATTGTATGGCAGCCCCCCTTAATTTTTAACATTTTCTATTTTTCTTATTTGTTGTTATATCCGCCATAGTAATGCATATTCTGTGAAAGTTTCAACGGGCTACCTATTACGGTTCAAGAGATACAGCCCTCGGACGGACGGACGGACACACAGACGGTGTAGGCTTAGTAATAGGCTTCCGTATGCGATACGGAAACCTAAACAAGTGTTTTGTATTTTGTATTTGCAGGCAAGGGTAAAAGTCCGCTGGTGGCGAGGAAGTACCTCGGGATCACGATGCTGTCCCTCACACCGGACATACTGGCCGAGCTGCGGATGCGTAACCCTGAGGTCCGCCTTTCTTTCAGTTCATTCTATTCTCTTTTATTGATGTTTAAACACATTCGCTGTCAGCCTCGGTAGCTCAGTGGTGCGGTCGGTCGACTGTTGTTAAAAAATGCTGAGCGCGGTCAGTACTTGGATGGGTGACCGCTCGACCGTTCGAGGTTGACCGTGGTTCGGATTCCACGTTAAAACTGTAGGTATGTAAGGTATGGAATATTGAAAGGGGCGATGTCACGCACACATCACGCAGACTGAATTAACTCTAGTTTTACGAAGATTTCATATATTATTATTTTATTATAAAATATTTTTCCACAGACATTTAGTTTTCTCGGGATTTTCGTCTATTTGTAGCAAAAAGACAAAGTTACTTTATGTGTGTCTTTAAAGTGACTCAATGGCGAAACGGTAACGCTCTGGCGGCTCAAGCCGCAGTTCCAGGTTCGAATCCTGGCCGGGACGTATTTTTTCTCTTAATTTTAGGCTTTGCATATATCTAAATAAGAAATATAAAGCGAGTACCTACAGCTTAGTACTAACTAACATATAAAAATAATAATGAGTTTATTGTGTGTGACTTCAGATGCCGCGGGACATCCAGAGTGGAATCATAGTATGGAAAGTCATAATTGGCTCCCCAGCACATAGGTATGTTTACTGATTTATATTTAGGGCTTTTTTTTAATTATTTTTAGGGCTTTGTTAATATCTATATAAATTTGTTAATATCTGCCCCAATAGTACTCATCTTCTCAATCACTTAGGGCCCAGAGTCCTTAAGGGATAGAGAACGCTCAACGAAATCTAACACAATTACTAAATCCCTCTCACTTGGATTCCCTAACAGTTTATGTATACTTTTTTTTTTATGGAAACTGACACGGTTACATCACCTACAACATCCGTGATGTCAGCCCATAACACCGGGTGAACTTGGTGCCACGTCAGTGCTTCCCTTCGTTCGTGCCGGCTACACTGAACTGGACGGAAAACACAAACTATTTACATAGCCGTTTCGACCGACCTTTCATTCAGTGCGGTGGTACCAACCCGGGCGGGTTAAACCCTACCACCTAGTAATATAAGAAGGGAGTCATATCCCTTAGTCGCCTTTTACGACATACACGGGAAGAGATGCAGTGGGGATATTCTTTTAAAGTACCGGCCCCTCACGGTACAAATGGAGAAAATGCTTTAGTCAGCCATTTAGTTGGATTCGAATAGACAGATAGCCCGACTTCAGCATTTTCTACTGATCTTTCCTTGTTTCCTTAATTTTTTTAGCAGTCTTGTTTTATAAATTTTTTATTTTATTATAAGTAACTAGCTGAGCCCGCGGCTCCGCTCGCGTGAAATTCGTATTTCAAAGAAGACAGTAAGTAACTGAGGGCGAGGCCGAAGGCCGAGCTGCGTTTAGGAAGACTATAAACCTTCTCGAAGAAAGTAAGTAACTAAGGGCGAGGCCGAAGGCCGAGCTGCGTTCAGGAAGACTATAAACCTTCTCGAAGAAAGTAAGTAACTAAGGGCGAGGCCGAAGGCCGAGCTGCGTTCAGGAAGACTATAAACCTTCTCGAAGAAAGTAAGTAACTAAGGGCGAGGCCGAAGGCCGAGCTGCGTTCAGGAAGACGATAAACCTTATCTAAGAAAGTAAGTAATAAAGGGCGAGGCCGAAGGCCGAGCTACATTCAGGAAGACCATAAATATTCTCGAAGAAATTACGCAACTGAGGGCGAGACTGAAGGCCGAGCTGCGTTCAGGAAGACGATAAACATTCTCGAAGACAGTAAGTAACTATGGGCGAAGCCGAAGGCCGAGCTGCGTTCAGGAACAGGATAAACCTTCTCGAAGAAAGTAAGTAACTAAGGGCGAGGCCGAAGGCCGAGCTTCGTTCAGGAAGACTATAAACCTTCTCGAAGAAAGTAAGTAACTAAGGGCGAGGCCGAAGGCCGAGCTGCGTTCAGGAAGACTATAAACTTTCTCGAAGAAAGTAAGTAACTAAGGGCGAGGCCGAAGGCCGAGCTGCGTTCAGGAAGACGATAAACCTTATCTAAGAAAGTAAGTAATTAAGGGCGAGGCCGAAGGCCGAGCTACATTCAGGAAGACCATAAATATTCTCGAAGAAATTACGCAACTGAGGGCGAGACCGAAGGCCGAGCTGCGTTCAGGAAGACTATAAACCTTCTCGAAGAAAGTAAGTAACTAAGGGCGAGGCCGAAGGCCGAACTGCGTTCAGGAAGACTATAAACCTTCTCGAAGAAAGTAAGTAACTAAGGGCGAGGCCGAAGGCCGAGCTGCGTTCAGGAAGACGATGAACCTTATCTAAGAAAGTAAGTAATTAAGGGCGAGGCCGAAGGCCGAGCTACATTCAGGAAGACCATAAATATTCTCGAAGAAATTACGCAACTGAGGGCGAGACTGAAGGCCGAGCTGCGTTCAGGAAGACGATAAACCATCTCTAAGAAAGAAAGTAATTAAGGGCGAGGCCGAAGGCCGAGCTGCGTTCAGGAAGAGGATAAACTTTTTCGATGAAAGTAAGTAACAAAGAGCGAGGCTGAAGGCCGAGCTGCGTTTAGGAAGACTATAAACCTTCTCGAAGAAAGTAAGTAACTGAGGGCGATGCCGAAGGCCGAGCTCCGTTTAGGAAGAGGATAAACTATGGGTCAGGCCGAAGGCCGAGCTGCGTTAAGGAAGAGGATTAACCTTCTTTATGAAAGTTAGTAACTGTGGGCGAGGACGAAGGCCGAGCTGTATTCTGGAAGACGATAAACCTTGTCGATTTCTCGATGAAAGTAATGGCGTTTAGATAAACGACGATAAAACTTCTTAAATAAAGTAAGTAACTAACGGCGAGGCTTCAGGCTAAGCTGCATTCTGGAATACAATAAACCTCCACGAACGTTTCTCCCTCTCCCTCTCCCTCTCCCTCTCCCTCTCCCTCTCCCTCTCCCTCTCCCTCTCCCTCTCCCTCTCCCTCTCCCTCTCCCTCTCCCTCTCCCTCTCCCTCTCCCTCTCCCTCTCCCTCTCCCTCTCCCTCTCCCTCTCCCTCTCCCTCTCCCTCCATCTCTCTGCCTCTCCCTCCCTTCCGTTGAGTCTGGCCATCATCGATACTTGGAGTAAATATGGCAACCCCAAAGATGGTAAACAGACAGACATACAGACATACAGACAGACAGAAAGCAGAGGTTGGATTTTATTAAAGGTAAGGAAGAAAGGAAAGGATAAGGATAAGGGGGATTCCATCGCTCTACCTCCACCTCCCCTCCCGCCCCTCCCTCACCCCCCTCCCTATATGCCTCTACTTACCCCCCCCCCCCCTCTCCCCTCCCCCTTCAGGATATTGTAATGTCATCGGTTCTTACTCGGGTGAATGATTCCGTGTCTGTTACTTACAAATATTGCCATGTGCTCTCATATTTCACTTCACTGCTACCCTCATAAGCCATTTAGCGTGATAGTAAGTAGCCTATAGTTGATGGGAAGAATCAAGCTATCCGTAGAATTTTGTTTTATTAAAATCGGTTCAGTGGTTCTCGAGTTATAAGCGGACAGACAGACACTCAGACATTCAGACATTCAGACAGAAAGCAGACGTTGGATTTTATTATAGGTAAGGAGGATTGTATATTATACAAGCTGTGCCCGCGGCTCCGCCCGCTCTCATATTTCACATCACTGCTAACCTCATAGGCCATTTAGCGTGATAGTAAGTAGCCTATAGTTGATGGGAAGAATCAAGCTATCCGTAGATTTTTTTTTTATTAAAATCGGTTCAGTGGTTCTCGAGTTATAAGCGGACAGACAGACACTCAGACACTCAGACAGAAAGCAGACGTTGGATTTTATTATAGGTATAAGTAATTATATTTATTGCAGCGGAGGCCTACAGCCGGGCGACATAGTGGTGGGCATCAACGGAACGCCCGTGAGCACCCCCAGCGACATCTACAACATCCTACAGAGCTCCGGCAAGCAGTTGTCTATGGCTGTGGTCCGCGGCACGCATCAGCTCAACCTGACAGTTGTGCCCGAAGACTCTCATTAGAACCTTGTGTTGTTATAGTGAAAATGTTTAATAAAGAAATAGAAGGATACCTATTTTTTAGCATAAATGAAGTGAAATTAAAATGAAATGATAGTTTATTTGTCGGCAGTTTAACAAAACACATGATTAAGAATTTTAATGAATATTTGGGGACAAATTGGACCCAACCCAGCTTGCACTGGAAGACAACGGCATTGTCTATTTGCATTGCGTTGGATCCGTTTTGCCGAGAAGTACACAAACTCATATGGGGGGTTTAAACTCCCCCTCTGGAAAACTTGTACAAAAAGAAAAAAAAAAATGTTTACATAAAAAAGTTGAACTCGCACACCGAGGGATCATCGCACCGTGTGGGGCCGGTACTTTAAAAGAATAGCCCCACTGCATCTCTCCTCGTGTATGTCGTAAAAGGCGACTAATGGATATGACTCCCTTATGACCGTGTCAGTTTCCATAAAAAAATATATATATAACGCCTAAATAAAAACTACAGCAGTGATTTGACTGTCAGGTAAACCATTTTTTTATTAACTTTTTTATGGAAACCGTTGTTGGCTACGTCTCCTACTTCATCCATGATGTCAGCCCATAACACCTTGGTGAACTAGGTGCCATGTCAGTGCTTCCTTTTTTTTGTGGTGCGGAAACCTCGGTGCGCGAGTCCGACTCGCACTTGTTTTTATTTTCATTTAATTACTCTCAAACGTTGTTAATTTATTTAATTGCGCCTGTTATTTAATCTCATCTCATCTCACTTCTCATCTCATCTCATCTCATCTCACTTCTCATCTCACTTCTCACTTCTCATCTCATCTCACTTTTCATCTCATCTCACTTCTCATCTCATCTCATTTCTCATCTCATCTCACTTCTCATCTCATCTCACTTCTCATCTCATCTCACTTCTCATCTCATCTCACTTCTCATCTCATCTCACTTCTCATCTCATCTCACTTCTCATCTCATCTCACTTCTCATCTCATCTCACTTCTCATCTCATCTCACTTCTCATCTCATCTCAACTCACTATCATAAATGCGAAAGTATATTTTGTTTGTTTGTTTGTTTGTTCCTCTTTCACGCCTGAACGGCAGGACGGATTTTGACGAAACTTCGTCTAATGGCAGTGTATATCCCGGAATAACATAATTAAAAAAAAAGTGGTCAAGTTCGAGTCGAGCTCGCGTAAAGATGGTTCCGTACCATCCCGTTTTCTGTGAGAACTAGAAGGCTTAGAATTTTCCTTTAGGTTTTCCTGTAAATTGGCAGATAATTTGAGAATTGAGAGGCGTGAGTAGGCACCTGTCAGGCCGGCATGCCAATCGCAACCCCTGCACGCGTCCGAATGTTCATGGGCGTCGTTAGACATGCATGAATGGGTGGTTCGGTGGCGCCACATGTCGCGTTTGCAATAATAATAAAAAAACACTGATATTGGCATACATATACCACACACGCTGTACCCCGACAATCAGGGTAAGCAGAGTAATCGGTGTTGTGCTGCAAGAACTATTGAAAATTGCAACACAACATTGACCACCACGTTTAGCAAAGTACCTATTCGGACCAGATAACTATCAAGCAGCAAGTAAGGCATAAAGTCCCACCTGCTGCACGCAGCACGACTCGGTGGAAGGGCCGTACCAAGGTGAGAGGTGGCAAACCTGTCGCCCTTTCGCACGGCATCTCCCTTAGTCGCCTTTTACGACATTCACGGGGAGAGACGCAGTGGGGCTATTCTTTTTAAGTACCTACCGGCCTCACACAGTACCAGTAGTAAAGATATTGATATCATATAGATAGCCATTGTCCGCATAACCCCGAGGGTTAAGCGGCCAAGAGCAGTATCTTAATGTTGCCACATGAACTTAGATATGCCTGCTATCTTCCGAGCTGAGGGCAGATCACATTTATATTGCATACATTTTTTTTTTATGGAACCTGACACGGTTGGCTACATCACCTACAACATCCGTGATGTCAGCCCATAACACAGGGTGAACTAGGTGCCATGTCAGTGCTTCCCTTCATTTCATGTCGGCTACACTAAACTGGACGGAAAACACGAACTATTTACATAGCCGTTTCGACCGACGTTTCGTTCAGTGCGGTTGTACCAACCCGGCCGGGATAAACCCTACCACCTAGTAAGGTAAGAAGGGAAGGGACCTACAGTTTAACGTGGAATCCGACCCACGGTCAGCCTCCAACGGTCGAGCGGTCACCCATCCAATCACTGACCGCGCTCAGCGTTGCTTAATAACAGTTGACTAACCAACCGCGCCACTGAGCTACCGAGGCTGACGAATTTTCTTATCCCTTAGTCGACTTACATATCTTATACGACGATACATATCTTAACTCCCTTCCTCTCCCTTGTCATTCAGTTGATTGTGTTGTACAACAGACAGTACCTACCTACCACTGTAAGCCTCTACCACTCGGGTGGTTAATTTGTATATAATATTCTATATATTTAGTAATTTATATGTATTAACACATGTATGGCTTATATTTTACTAGCGTGTACTTATATGTATTGTTAATAAGTATTCTTATTATTATTTTATCTTCAATTCTCACGCTCAACTTTTGCTACTACCTACTTACATTCCACTATATTATCGAATCTCAAACATCAAAAGGTTGACTGTAAGAAATCTCTGTAAGGGGATAAGTCCGCCTTTGCACCTTATGTAAATTTTCTAATGTTTCTGTTTAAAGTTTACTGGAGCAATAACGCATTTTCTATCTATCTATCATACATACATACATATACATACAGAAAATATTTATAAAATCCTCAATATAGTTTCAGTATCATACATAGAGTCTACAAACGCAGTATCTCATAAAACAAAGTAACTTACTCCATGAACATCCCGTACAGATTTATTATTAGTATATTGATATATCTTAATCTTAAGGGATATGACATATGACTCCCTTCTTATATTACTAGGTGGTAGGGTTTAACCCCGCCCGGGTTGGTACCACCGCACTGAATGAAAGGTCGGTCGAAACGGCTATGTAAATAGTTTGTGTTTTCCGTCCAGTTCAGTGTAGCCGGCACGACCGAGGGGAAGCGCTGACGTGGCACCAAGTTCATCCGGTGTTATGGGCTGACATCACGCATGTTGTAGGTGATGTAGCCACCCGTGTCAGTTTCCATAAAAAAAAAAAAACCTCACACACAGCTTGTTTTATTCCTTTTGAACATCGACCCATCCCTATTGGAAAACCTATTACAACTGAACAGTACCTACCACTGTAACTGTAAGCCTCTACCACTCGGGTCATCTGTACCGTAGGATTGATGCAGACATATGAAAAGTTAAAGATAAGTATAGGGGAATGTTCTAGGTTTTCAATCTAGAGGATTATCTTTAGTGAACCTCGAAGTTGAAACAGCTAGTTATTTAACTTCGGTTGATAGAAAAAAAAAAAATCAAACGTTCCTCTATTTTTGCGGCAATTTCTATAGTAAATATATAAAGAATGAAGGTATATTTTTTATAATTTTTCTACAAATACAATTTTATATTCTTTATTGAAGCACGATTTGAAAAATTCACAAAGCTAAACTTTTTCATACTTATTAAAATAAAAACGATTTGCGAGATATTCATTTTGTTTATCGCCTTGTGGCGATTCATGTGGAGGAAACTGCCTAAAGAGGAAACGGGAGGGGGGGGGGGGGGGGGGGGTGTGGCGCCCCTGTCCCCGCTCCCCATTCCGCCGAGCGCATAAAGTCACTTCAATTGCCTCCTGTTTTAGTGTGATCGTCACGAAGAAGCCACTCGGAAGATAGTCGGCGCGCACCGACAGATTGTAGGCAATCACTTATTTTTATTTGGGGGTCAAAGCACATGCTCGATCATGCTTCAAACAGTGGAATTGACCCAGAGAGATAAGAAAACACGCACGTGGTTGGTTAACTGGCTGCGCACGCGCGGCTTCGCTCGCTACTTTCATTCAGTGGATGGTAACAATCCGAACCTGCCAATTATTGTTTATTTATTATCGTCTCTTGGCAGGTACACTGCATATTGTATATTGTATACAGGGTGTCCCAAAACCGACGATAATCCTTTGACAGGAGATAGGGCTGCTAATTACCTCTCAGAATATCTAATTTTAGGTTTAGTAAAAATGGCTTAGTTTTTGAGATATTGTCATTACACTAGAGCCCAGCCCATTACACTAGAGAGGTGCATAATTTTTTAGATCAAGCATATCCCCACAGCACAGATGGATCGGACGTCTAGATCACCGGATTTAAATCCGTTAGATTTTTATTATTGGGGATATTTAAAAGAAAAAGTTTACGGAAAACCGGTGGAAAACTTCATAGAGCTCAAAGAAAGAATTACGGCAGTAGCTCAGTTTTTTTTTATGTAAACTGACATGGTTGGCTACATCACCTACAACATCCGTGATGTCAGCCCATAACACCGGGTGAACTTGGTGCCACGTCAGTGCTTCCCTTCGGTCGTGCCGGCTACACTCAACTGGACGGAAAACACAAACTATTTACATAGCATAGGTGGACGTATCTGCACTTGCATCGACGTGACGAATCTAGTAGGTGAAGCCAACAACCGTAACACAATAGTGTGCTTTTGTGCGTATGCGACATGAAAAAATCGCATGTACAAGAAAGAGCATACGGCGAATTTGATAAGTAATCAGCAAAATTACTTATTGGGGTCAAAAAACAAATACAACTCATCTTTCAAAACAAATTGCACGAAATCCGAGATAAAGAAAGAAACTTGTGAGCAGATAGTTAAAACAATATTGAAAGAAATTGCATGCGTGATAGTTAAGCTAGAAACTCATTGGGCCCACGTACGCCACGCAAGCGTACGTGGGCGCGTCCGCGTCGGTCTCCATACATTTTTTATGGAAGAGTGCAGCACGCAGTGTGTCGCGTAGCGTAGGGTGGCGTGGGCGCAATGAAACTGCGTGCTGCACTCTTCCATATAAAATGTATGGAGACCGACGCGCCCAGATTCGCGTGTGTGGCGTACGTGGGCCCAATGAGTTTCTAGCTATACGATTTTTTTTTTTAATTTTTTTTATTGAAACTTGATACGGTTGGCTACATCACCTACAAAATCCGTGATGTCAGCCCATAACACCGGGTGAACTTGGTGCCACGTCAGTGCTTCCCTTCGGTCGTGCCGGCTACACTGAACTGGACGGAAAACACAAACTATTTACATAGCCGTTTCGACCGACCTTTCATTCAGTGCGGTGGTACCAACCCGGGCGGGTGAAACCCTACCACCTAGTAATATAAGAAGGGAGTCATATCCCTTAGTCGCCTTTTACGACATACACGGGGAGAGATGCAGTGGGGCTATTCTTTTAAAGTACCGGCCCCACACGGTACACGCAGATAAATTGTGTTTTTAGTTGCTACTTCGTTCAAACTTTGAACTTGAAGAATTCATGTACTTACAGTATACACTTCGCGATAGGTAGCAAATAATTGTTTTATTTGAATTTTTGTTTTTATTATGTAAACTGACACGGTTGGCTACATCACCTAAAACATCCGTGATGTCAGCCCCATAACACCGCGTTGAACTAGGTGCCATGTCAGTGCTTCACTTCATTTTGTGTCGTCGGCTACACTGAACTGGACGGAAAACACGGGACTATTTACATAGCCGTTTTGACGCGACGTATCGTTCAGTACGGTGGTACCAACCCAGTCGGGATAAACCCTACCACCTAGTAAGGTAAGAAGGGAAGGGAGGTCGAAGCCTCAGGCGTAGCCAATTTCACCCCCGAGGAGATTTCACACCTTTGCAGTGCGTCATAAGAACGATTTATAGAATCGTGCAGTTCGAAGCGGCAAGTGAAGCACGAAGACAGTTACCTACCTACAGCGTGCGTGACCGCTCCTAAGTGAGCGGTGAGGGTGACTTAGGCCGTCGCCCTTTAGCAGGACATCTCCTTATCCCTTATAGTCGTATTTTATAACATGCATGGCGAGAGAATCGGGCCCCCCCATACACGGTAGCTACACAACTCGAATAAGTAAAGTGTGTTTTATAGCTGATTCCATGGGGAGTGCTCGGAGGAGCTGTTTAACGCGATCCCGTCGTCACCTTTTCACCTCCGCAACACGCGTATTGGGCATAGGGATTGCATCCATACACGCTGGACTTACCGTGGAAGCGTACCAATTGGTTCTGCAGATCTGTCCTCTACCTACAGAACAGAGCCGATAAACTTTGGAACTCTCTCCCTGCCCATACATTTCCCCCCAAGTACCTACAGTCTCGGGCCCTTCAAGAGGGGCGTGAATGGGCATCTGCTGCGTGCCGGCATGGCATTAGCAACCCCCGCATACGACCGAATGTCCATGGGCGTCGTTATAGACCTACAGTTTTACGTGTAATCCGAACCACGGTCAGCCTCCATCGTTCGAACTGTCACCATCGAAGTACTGACCGCGCCCAGGTGTGCTATTATGATCATCGACCGACTGCACCATTGAGTTGCCGAGACTGACATCATCATCATCATCATCATCAGCCTGTATCGGTCCACTGCTGGACATAGGCCTCTCCCACGCCACCACACGCGGTCTTCCGCTCTTCTCATCCATCCACTCCCGGCTACCTTTTTTAGGTCATCTGTCCACCTACCCGGGGGGCGTCCCACGCGACGTTATACGTCAAAGAACTAAGGTAGTCGACATTGCTAGGAAAATAAGCAAGCTGAAGTGGCAGTGGGCTGGGCACATCTGTCGTAGACCCGACAACCGATGGGGTAGACGGGTGCTCGAATGGAGGCCACGTACAAGCAAACGAGACTGACATAGTAAAAATAAATATAAAAAAAAGTAAAATTGCAATACTTGCAAGACATTAAAAATTAGGTAAGTAACCTCAGATCAGTGTAACCTACCTGGAAGCTACCCTGGCTCACTATGTGCGTTGGCTGGTACACTCACTTATGTGCGTTGCAGTGATGAAAAATAAAACAAAGTTTTTAAATAAAATTTTATTAATATTATATTTTGATTAATAATTTTGATAAAATTCTGGTTAAGTATTTACATGTTTTTTTCCTTATCGCTTATATCTACATGTATTTTATTATAAACAAAGATTATATGACATTGGCACTCTAGTTATATATAAGAGAAGTAACTATGTATCTATATACAATTTTACAATAAATTCATACATTCTTTATTTCTCAATCATTTATCAAATAATGTAACAAACTAATTTATAAAACTTTAACAAAATTAGATTCTTGGAAAGTTTACTCACTTAGGTAAAAATTATATATATAGTCTTCATTTATTTACAACAATCTTAAATTAAATTACACTATTACACTCCACTACACTACATAAGAGGGTATTTTTAACATTTACGACATATGTAAGGCAAGCTGTGCCCGCGGCTCCGCCCGCTCTCATATTTCACTTCACTGCTAACCTCATAAGCTATTTAGCGTGATAGTAAGTAGCCTATAGTTGATGGGAAGAATCAAGCTATCCGTAGAATTTTGTTTTATTAAAATCGGTTCAGTGGTTCTCGAGTTATAAGCGGACAGACAGACAGAAAGCAGACGTTGGAATTTATTATAGTTACACTAGCTGTGCCCGCGGCTCCGCCCGCTCTCATATTTCACTTCACTGCTAACCTCATAAGCTATTAAGCGTGATAGTAAGTAGCCTATAGTTGATGGGAAGAATCAAGCTATCCGTAGAATTTTGTTTTATTAAAATCGGTTCAGTGGTTCTCGAGTTATAAGCGGACAGACAGACACTCAGACATACAGAAAGCAGACGTTGGATTTTATTATAGGTAAGGAAGGAAGGATGCTGCCTAGGCCATTTAGAAAAAATAACTAGGTAATTAACTTTTGAATTATATGAGTAGCTCATAGCCAAGTGGTTGATGGTCTTGCTTGGAACGTCGTGGGTTCGATTCCCGTTGGTGCGCACCACATATTCTTCGCGATCCGTGCAAAACCGTAGTTCCTTACTAGGTACCTACAATGTAGGTTCTGTTACATTAATCTCGAGGAAAAAAATATTGTTTTTTTTTCCTTAAAGATTAATGAAACAGGTAGTTTTTCCAGGTTCCCTGTCATATGAAAATTTTAGCTTTGTGACTTTTTTAAATTGCGGCTCACTAAAGAATATACTATCACGGACGCTGCTCTGTGGAACTGGCATCCCTTATTCCCTGCCATCCGTCCTATCTCCGCATGACTCGTCGCAGAGAGACTCGGCACCCTTTTGTTGTTGACATTGGGCTTTTGAGAACCCATCGGTTCTCTAAATCGTTTCTTTGTCGCACCGCTAGGGTGTGGAATTGTCTTCCGGCGAGTGTGTTTCCCGAATCCTTTAACCTGGGTGTCTTCAAACGTCGTATTAACGGGCTAGACAGCCTTGCAACAGTCCGCAAATCTGCTGGCATGGCACCTAACTGAGCGTGGTTTCGCGAGGAGAGGTGTTTTTGGCTCTGTCGAATGCACCATTGGTCTCACGGCACAGCCACCCATGTTGGTTTTCATAAAAAAAAAAAAATATATATAAAATTGTGTTTGGAGAAAAATTATAAAAAATGTACATTAATTCTTTATATTTTTACAATAGAAATTGCTGTAAAAATAGAGGAATAATCGGATTTTTTTTCTATCGAGCGAAGTTAAAAAACTTGCTGTTTCAACCTCATGGTTCACTAAAGATAATTCTGTAGATTGAACACCTAGAACATCCCCTATATTTATTTATAACTTTTCACAGGTGTGCACCAATTCGAAAGTACAGATGACCCGGGTTGGTGTTCTGTGTCCCGGGGAGTAGCCTATTAATAGTAGGACGGACAGACGGACGACATAGGCAATAGGCTTCCGTACTACAGGTACAGAACCCTAAAAAACATTAAACTAGTACATACAATTTTACAAACAGGTACAGAGAACAAGGGTCGCCAGTTGCGTCAGAATCTATTATTATTCAAAACAAAAACTCTATGTCGTCATGTCATGAACACTAGTAATTTCCTAGAAACAACTACTTGCCCCGCACTCCAGAGTACCCGATAAGCCGCTACTCGATTATAAATATTAACTCCTGCTTCTGTGTTGTAGTGCAGATAAGATACCCTCTGTAATATTGGGCGGGCGCGCTCGTATTTTGTGTGTGGACCACTTTTAGCCGCGCATTCACTACACGATCCCCGAGGCGAGCCCCGCGCCGAGCCTCCATCGTGCGCACACATTTTTTTAGGGCTCCGTATCCGTCGTAACAGACCCTATTACTAAGCCTACGCCGTCTGTCTGTCTGTCCGTCTGTCCGAGGGCTGTATCTCTCGAACCGTAATAGGTAGCCCGTTGAAATTTTCACAGAAATGTGTTATTATGGCCGATATAACAACATATAATAAAAATAAGAAAAAGTAAAAAATTCACCGGTCCCCATATAAGAAGCTAAAAAGTGTATGCGCGCCGTCTACCGAAAAGAGTATGAAGCGTTTTAACTAATATGAAGAATTTCATAAAACACGCCATAGATAGCGTGAGTGGCGCTGACCATGACATGGCGATACGGAACCATCGGTGCGCGAGTTCGACTCGCACTTGGCCGTTTTTTTTATATACAGCCGGAGCGGGTGTCTTTGGCCAATACTTCAACGGAAGATCAGACACAGCCAATAACACCATTCCTCGCCAAGCCACGCTCAGAGAGGCGCCATGCTGGCTATGTAGGCGGACAAAAAGGTCTAATTTATTGACACGCCTTTTGAAGATCCCCAGGTTATATGTGGTAGGAAACACATGCACGGATTTGTGTCAGCTCTGGTGCGGCGCTCGCGTCTCGACGACGAGCTTTGCACCGCGCTGTTTGATTATAATAATAATAATTAAAACAAAGGTTCTTTTCAAACTTTCAATGATGTTTTTGTCGATAAATTTTGGTCTAGATTCGCTTTATGGAGACACACTACCTATGTATATACTTATGTATATGTATATTATGTTTTAGCACCATGTGAATGACTCTTAACATTGCATATTCGGGTTTGGGGGATCCTGATGAACCGATGAGTTCACGTCACGAGGATCCCCTGGGGGATCACTCTAGGGGATCCTGGTGGCCTCACTCAACTCACCGTGCGACATTCACAGGCGGATATGTCCGTGGATTTGTCGCCAGCGACAGATCCGCCGCCCCGTACGGGCGCGCGTGTGAATCGTTGGCTTTTAGAGGGCACGACATTGAACGTGAACGATAAAACGATCAAGGCCGTATTAAAAAAAAACACTACAGAATTTTAGTACTGTGTGGGGTCGGTACTTAAAAATAATAGCCCCACTGCATCTCTACCCGTGCATGTCGAAAAAGGCGGTTAAGGGATAACCGTGCGACAAGATGCCGTGCGATGATGGGCTATGAATGAATCGATGTACGGTCGTGAAGATAACCGCACCCCCCAGGGGGCACGGTCTGAAATTGCATGGGTGACCGATCGCCCGTTGATTCTGAACGTGGATCGGGTTCCACGTAAAAGTGTAGGTGCCTTCCCTTCTTACCTTTTTAGGTGGTAGGGTTTTACCCCCCCCATGGTTTTTACTAACTGATGCAATGAATGAAGGATCTGTCGAAGCGGCTATGTAAATGGTTCGTGTTTCTATGTAGCCGGCGGCGGCGGTACGACCAAAGGGATGCACTGACATGGCACCTAGCTCACTAAGGTGTTACGGGCTGACATGACATAATGTAATCAACGATGTCAGCTTAAAAAAAACACTCATTGGCTGTAAATGTCGACAGCTCTAAGTTTATTTGTAGGAATTGTAATAATATTATTGTGTTTATTATATTTTGTGTTATCTTCAGTTGTGCCTTTTGGACTCAATTTCACTCGTAAATTAAGAAATACATACGCAAATGGCCAAAACTTTGCTAAAATTTTCACTAATAACGATAATATACATTTTTCAATTATATGCAATAACAAATTCATATTTTTGACAAATAGTTAACAAAAATCCAAGATACCCTGTGATAAAATGCGAAATAAAAAGTGCGCTAGACTTTGGAATTCCATAGGTTATAGTGACACAAGTGCGCTAGACATTCAAAGTCCATATGTTATAGTGACACAAGTTCCCTAGACATTCGGAGTCCATAGGTTATAGTGACACAAGTGCGCTAGACAGTCGAATTCCATAGGTTATAGTGACACAAGTGCGCTAGACATTCAAAGTCCTTAGGTTATAGTGACACAAGTTCCCTAGACATTCGAAGTCCATAGGTTATAGTGACACAAGTGCGCTAGACATTCGAAGTACATAGGTTATAGTGACACAAGTGCGCTAGACATTCGAAGTACATAGGTTATAGTGACACAAGTGCGCTAGACACTCGAAGTACATAGGTTATAGTGACACAAGTGCGCTAGACATTCGAAGTACATAGGTTATAGTGACACAAGTGCGCTAGACATTCGAAGTACATAGGTTATAGTGACACAAGTGCGCTAGACATTCGAAGTCCATATATGTTATAGTGACACAAGTTCCCTAGACATTCGAAGTCCATAGGTTATAGTGACACAAGTGTGCTAAACATTCGAATTCCATAGGTTATAGTGTCACAAGTGCGCTAGACATTCGAAGTACATAGGTTATAGTGACACAAGTGCGCTAGACATTCGAATTCCATAGGTTATAGTGACACAAGTGCGCTAGACATTCGAAGTCCATAGGTTATAGTGACACATGTGCTCTAGACGTTTTTGACTTTCAACTGACGTTTGTGAAAGTTTTCTTAATTCATCAACTTTTACTCACAATGCCACGTAGTTCGACGATCAAACTAAACTTATAGCCCATTTTAATCTACAAACGACGGTGAATAAAAGTCAGTCTATTAAAAAAATGTAAAAGTAGCTAAGTTCACTAAAAATAACCCAAGAAAATTATTACAGATCATTCCATATTACACAGTTGCACGTACTAGGTTCGTCACTGATAATCCCATTTGTATGACCATTTGTTTCGTTGTTACCATTGAATCCATTTACATCGTTCGTGTCACTGGTATTTTCATCGATACTAGTATTTTTATTGTTAGTATCGATATGTCCAATGTCAATCTCGCAGTTCCGGTGTCCGTTGCTGCTATGCTTGTGAACTTTTGGCTTGTACGCGTAGAAAACGTTGCAGACGGCCGAATCATTGCGCGGCAGATCGTAGTTGATGTGGTTAGCCGCAAGCCACGCGGCGCCTAGAGCGCTCGATTCTTTCAGCTGCACTAGTTCCAGTTCTATGTCCACCTGTGGTGAAAGTACCGTTGTTAAAATATAACATTTTAGGAATTAACTGAAACAAATCACGTTCATATTTACCTGCAAAAATATATTGACATAACTCAAAATGTTGAATTTTCGGGAAAATAAAATAATAACTAACATTTTGAGAAGAACAATTTCACACCTTTCAAGCTGCTAAGTAAACCACTAAACAGTGACACAAAAAATGTGTTTGTCTATAGAGCTCAAAAAACGCTAATATGATAAAACAAATAGTATTTTTTAATTTAATTATTGAGGTACAATATGGGCCTGGACGTTTTCATAAAAGAGTAATTTGACGTTTCTTAGTAGTGACTACGAACAATATATTCTAAAGTAAATTCTTGAGTAAAAACACATGTAGGTTTTATGTAGATACGAGTAGGTAGGGATTTTAAATAAAATAAAATCTGTATTCTGTAACCTAACCTATCCTAACCCTAATTGGGTTACATATACAAAAAATACATACTTTAGCATCACGAATGAGCTCCAAAAATCCATGCTTCAGATGCTCCCAGCTCTTCCACACAGAGCCAACGCAGACAATGCGCAGAGGCCGCAGCTCCGGCGACACGAGCGGCAGCAGCGCGCGCACGTGCCGCGCTAGTTGCCGGCCGGCTGCGCGTAGGATGTGGCGGCACAGAGCGTCGCCATCGCGCGCTCCGGACGCTATCTTCGCCGCTAGACCTGAGGCAATATTTATGAAATGATTTAAAAAAAAAAATTATCATATACATACATACTCTTTTATTGTTACCACCGATAGTACACAAAATCTTGTTAGTTTATTTCCTTTTATTTATAGCATACTCTATATAAGTGTGCAGTCCTGAAAAATACGATTTGTATACTCGTAAATTTGTGGGATATATTTTTGTTTGTGTCTGGGATAAAATAATATTGTAGTACATTAGTAATTTCACCAGAAGAAATCGATTTTTATTTCCATTTACTGTGTAAGTATGTGTCGACTGTATTAAAATTTAAATTAATTATATAAAAGAGAAACAAATATATAAATTAGGCCATTTACAAAATAAAATATAAACCTATATATGACCTAATAAATACTTAATAACCCTGCTCCAGGTGGGACGATGTGGGCACTGCTCCGAGGACGCTAGCAATTAATTGTTTTCTCAAAATTCTCAAATATAATAAAATTTAAAACCCAGTATACTTAGTTGCTTACCCGCAAATTTAGACTTCTCGAACTCCGAGTAACAATGCCTGAGTAGGTCCGGACGCGCCTCCACGTCGAAGTGTTTGCAGATCTTGGTCCACACAAGCTTGGTGCAGTGCGGCGCGCGCTTCAGTCCATCCACGTCGTCGAATATCATCTTCATGGCGAAATGCGAGATCCAGTATGCTGGGAATTGAGGGCCTTTATTAGTTATGTATAGAACTATGATAAGTTCAATAAAGATCTCTTAACAAAATCAAGTCTGCATTGCGATACCAAAAATTTTAAAGCTATTTTGATACTACGATATAACTGACATGACAGTCTGTTTAAATTGTTACGATGATTACCGACATAACTAAAAAAAAAATTATTATATTTGCAAAATTTATAATATTATAAGTTTTGTGCAAAATTTTCTTATGATGTTTAGGGTCCTGTGTATATAATTAAGAAAGCTATTAATTTCAGGACTCAGTGCTGAAGTGATCCATGTTAGAATTGTTTTTAAAAAAAAATTCGAAAGAATTTTCGAGTTATGTCATCATTTAGCTATAATTAGCTGTGACGTTGTCTATGTTAGAAAATTGATTCCTTCCATATTTAAAAAATTATAATACTATTATGACTTAGGTCACTTTAGTTCTAAAAAAGTGTTAAACTAGTACTTTAAAATAAATTACAGTCATAGATGGGTATTAAAGATTCTTTCAAACAGGTCTATTATTATAACGAAAGATGTCTTACCACTTCCCTCGTCGCCGAGCAGGAAGCCCCAGCCTCCGCAGCCGTGCTGTGTTCCGTCAGGGTTCCGCAGCAGTGCGTTAGATCCAGTGCCTGGGATAATTACCATATTGAAATAGTAAAAAATGCAAATTCCGATAGCTAGGTGAGAGATATCACTTCAAAAAGAGAACGAAAGAAACGTCTTTCTGAAACTCACCAGAAATAAGAACAAGCCCTCCTCTAGGCGCGGCGGTGGCGAGTGACCCCGCCGTGTCGGACGCCACGAGCAAGGCACGCGCGCATGTGGGATCCAGAGAGCGCACGCGCGCCGCCAGCTCGGCGTTGCTGCTCTCTTGCTCGCATCCGGACAGTGTCAGGCCCTGAGGGAGGTAGATAGCATCATATATTCTGAAAAAAAAAACCGGCCAAGAGGTTTCCGTACCACCACGTAATTGATCAGTTTTTATTATTTGTTGTTTTACTTTAGGGTTTGCAGTATTATCACACCAAGTTTGACGCTTGTTTAGAAAAACGATTATACATATCGTTTTTACGAAAGAGCAAAAACAAAACAAAATTGTACAAAAACGCACCTTTCTTATTATTTTTCCCTCCTTAATTCTTACTTTTCCTTTTTTATTACATAGGTCACACTAAAACTTTCCGGAATTGGCCACTTACATAAACAATATTTAAAAAGGAATTACAACATTTGAAAATGGAACTCTTTGGCTGTAGAATGCAGTTTGTTTCATCTGACTGTCAATTGTTTTCACATTGTGGCGCCATTTTAAAAATTGCGTGTCTACATTAACATGGATTTAACCCGGGAAAATTTTCGTAGTATGATTTTCAACGATTTTAATTGTAATTTGACAGCTCATCAGAGCCTCGCTCGGCTTGAATCTGCTTTTGGCGATGAAGCACCATGCAAGACGACTATTTATTGCTGGTTTGCAGAATTCAAGCGCGGTCGTGTCAATCTCAGTGACGAATCTCGCGATGGTCGCCCGTCCACCGCTGTGAACAACAAAAACATCGATGCTGTGCGCCGTATGATCGAAACAGACAGGCATGTGACCTACCATGAGATACGGGCATCCTTAGACATAGGCATGAGTCAAATACAATCAATCATACACAAACATTTGGGTGTGAGAAAGCTGTGCTCGGGGTTGATCCCACACAATTTGACCGAGGCTCAAAAAACGCACCGCGTCACTAAGTGCAATGCCATGCTTACCAGATTCAACGAAGGCGCTTCAAATTTGGTGTGGGACATAGTAACAGGTGAAGAAATATGGATTTATTGCTACGATCCCAAAACAAAGCAGCAATCCAGCTTATGGGTCTTTCAAGATGAGCCGAAACCAACCAAAGCGGCGCGCGTGAAAAGTGCATCTAAGCGGATGATTGCTTCTTTTTTTTTAATAAAACTTGACACGTGGCTACTGTTGCTTTAGCTAGAGAATCATCGTACCGTGAATAGTGACTGGTACACGACCATTTGTTTGCCGGAAAATATTGACAAACTCCTTAAAAATAGCCGTAAACGCCGTATCATCTTGCACCACGACAATGCTAGTTCCCACACGGCCAGACAAACAAACGAATTTTTGAAGGTGAAAAACGTAGAACTTATGAGCCATCCTGCATACAGTCCCGACCTGGCACCTTGTGACTTTTTTCTGTTCCCAAAAATTAAGAACCAATTACGCGGTCAACGATTTTTATCACCAGAAGAGGCTGTCGAAGAATATGAAAAACACGTTCCTGAGGTCACCACGGAGGAGTGGCACAAAAGTTTTCAAAATTGGTTTAATCGTATGAAAAAGTGCATTTACGCAAAGGGAGAATATTTTGAGAAACAATAAATTCATTTTTGAGCTTTAATAGTATTTTATTCTTATTAATTCCGGAAACTTTTAGTGTGCCCCACGTATTTGTTAGTATATTAGCTATAATGAAAATTTCCACCGACCACCTTAAAAATACTGCCCTCGAATGGACAGAGGCGTAAGTTTAGTAATAGGCTTGCAACATTTTTGGTTTACTGGTATAGCTTGGATGGCTGCTTCAAGAGTAACAAGGTACATATCAGACATACTGCATACTGGCCGTAAAATAGCTACATAGCAGCTGCGGCTGTATTCTCTAGTCCAATATAGTCAGCAATCCAAAGGAAAGTCTTCAATGTGACACCTTCGCAGATCTGCTATTGGCTGGTTGGAGCATGTGCCCTGACCTCTCTGAATCAGTCACCCATGCCCATATATGAACCAGGCAGTATAATATATAGAAAGAAGACACTCACCAATGAATGCAACGGCACATCATGTGATATGTTCGCGTTTGTCTTAGCCTGATGCAACATGCCGATCACTCTCTTGGCACACTCCTCCATGCCCAGCGCCCAGTGGTTCGTGCCCAGTCCTCTGGCCGTGCCCACGACTTTGCCTGAGCCATCGCAAATCACCAGGTTTGAGTGTGTGGCACCTCTGAAACAAATTAAGGTTCTTATTTTAGATATTGTGCAAAGCTATAGTTAAATTAGAAAATTCGTTCCCAACCAGAATTTGAACCTAGAACTGTCGTCCGCTAAGCGAATTGCAAGCGTGAAATAAAATATAAATCGAATTATGGTTATAAATACCAGATTACTGGCACAACTTGGAAACTGTTCAGTAGTAATGAATTTAGCAAATAATAGATAGTAATATCCGGCGAGTATTCTAGTCGTTAATGCGCTGTTTAGAGTTAGAATCCCAGGTATGACCCGAACGTTTTTTGTCAGATTTAGAATTGTGTCACTATTGCGCTGCGACAAAAATTATCGTAAAAAAATAAATTATAAGAAACCAAAAACTATAATAATACCTATGCTATGTTGCTTAAAATGTTACCGTTCTCTCTGCATACCCCCTTCAGGTGCAATCTTACTTAAGGGGGCTCCTTCCTAAATCTACCCTCTCTTTCTAACATTGGCCGTTTTTCATACATTTTATTTTATTATGTAGAAATTATACTACTTATAAAAAAATTCTCTGGGAGAAACATGCATGATAAAATTATTAATGTTTTTCAATAAAAAAATTTGGTACTCCACATATAATAATTGAAAAAAAACTAAAAGTTTATTAAGTTTTTGTTTTTTTAAATTATTATATGTGGAGTACCAAATATTTTTATTGAAAAACATTAATAATTTTATCATGCATGTTTCTCCCAGAGGATTTTTTTATAATTTGTATAATTTCTTCATAATAAAATAAAACGCGCATTGTTAGAGTGAGTGAGAGGCACAGTTTAGGGAGGTGGCCCCTTAGCGTATGTAAGTTAGTAGGTAACAAATGTCAAAGTCAAAGTCAAATATATTTATTTCAATGAGCATAAATTTGGATATAATGTATCTGTATGCTATAGAAATCGTAAACATTTTTTTACATATTCCATTGTAATTGTTTCCCAATAGCATTTGAAAAACAAAATAGGTTAACATTTTACAATACTCAGATACATAAGTTACGAAAGATAAAAAGTATATAAAATTAACAATAAATAAAAGGAAATCTATTCCATCTGGCAGTAAAAGCGATAAATTAAAGAATTCATTTTCATCATTCATCAATCAATCATCATCATTCAAGAAATACTCATCGATGCCCTTGCATCTTCAATCCAGTTGAAATATATTTAAAGTATTGTATATAAGTACTAGCTGAGCCCGCGGCTCCGCTCGCGTGAAATTCGTATTTCAAAGAAGACAGTAAGTAACTGAGGGCGAGGCCGAAGGCCGAGCTGCGTTCAGGAAGACTATAAACCTTCTCGAAGAAAGTAAGTAACTAAGGGCGAGGCCGAAGGCCGAGCTGCGTTCAGGAAGACGATAAACTTTATCTAAGAAAGTAAGTAATTAAGGGCGAGGCCGAAGGCCGAGCTACATTCAGGAAGACCATAAATATTCTCGAAGAAATTACGCAACTGAGGGCGAGACCGAAGGCCGAGCTGCGTTCAGGAAGACTATAAACCTTCTCGAAGAAAGCAAGTAACAAACGGCGAAGCCGAAGGCCGAGCTGCGTTCAGGAAGACGATAAACATTCTCGAAGACAGTAAGTAACTATGGGCGAAGCCAAAGGCCGAGCTGCGTTCAGGAAGAGGATAAACCTTCTCGAAGAAAGTAAGTAACTGAGGGCGAGGCCTAAGGCCGAGCTGCGTTCAGGAAGACCATAAACCTTCTCGAAGAAAGTAAGTAACTGAGGGCGAGGCCGAAGGCCGAGCTGTGTTCAGGAAGACGATAAACCATCTCTAAGAAAGAAAGTAATTAAGGGCGAGGCCGAAGGCCGAGCTTCGTTCAGGAAGAGGACAAACTTTTTCGATGAAAGTAAGTAACAAAGAGCGAGGCTGAAGGCCGAGCTGCGTTTAGGAAGACTATAAACCTTCTCGAAGAAAGTGACAATGTCAATCAATGTCACTCAATGGGTCAGGCCGAAGGCCGAGCTGCGTTAAGGAAGAGGATTAACCTTCTTGATGAAAGTAAGTAACTATGGGCGAGGCCGAAGGCCGAGCCGGAGGCCACCGTCACACCCATCCCCCCTCCCCCCCCCCCTCATTTAGTTGTTTTTAGTAGCTACAATTATTCTCCTTTAAAAAAACTTTAAATATTTTCCTTTAAAAAAACCGATATTCCCATACAATCTTTAACACTCCGTTTCCGTTTCTCCCTCTCCCTCTCCCTCTCCCTCTCCCTCTCCCTCTCCCTCTCCCTGCCCCTGCCCCTGCCCCTGCCCCTGCCCCTGCCCCTGCCCCTGCCCCTGCCCCTGCCCCTGCCCCTGCCTCTGCCTCTGCCTCTGCCTCTGCCTCTGCCTCTGCCTCTGCCTCTGCCTCTGCCTCTGCCTCTGCCTCTGCCTCTCCCTCTCCCTCTCCCTCTCCCTCTCCCTCTCCCTCTCCCTCTCCCTCTCCCTCTCCCTCTCCCTCTCCCTCTCCCTCTCCCTCTCCCTCTCCCTCCATCTCCCTGCCTCTCCCTCCCTTCCGTTGAGTCTCGCCATCATCGATACTTGGAGTAAATATGGCAACCCCAAATATGGTAAACAGACAGACATACAGACATACATACAGACAGACAGAAAGCAGACGTTGGATTTTATTAAAGGTAAGGAAGAAAGGAAAGGATAAGGATAAGGGGGATTCCATCGCTCTACCTCCACCTCCCCTCCCGCCCCTCCCTCACCCCCCCTCCCTATATGCCTCGACTTCCTTCAGGATATTGTAATGTCATCATTTCTTACTCGGGTGAATGATTCCGTGTCCGTTACATACAAATATTGCCAAGTACTCTCATATTTCACTTCACTGCTACCCTCATAAGCCATTTAGCGTGATAGTAAGTAGCCTATAGTTGATGGGAAGAATCAAGCTATCCGTAGAATTTTGTTTTATTACAATCGGTTCAGTGGTTCTCGAGTTATAAGCGGACAGACAGACACTCAGACATTCAGACATTCAGACAGAAAGCAGACGTTGGATTTTATTATAGGTAAGGATCTATGTATAGTATATAAGAGTTGATGTAGGTATATTATAATATTTATGTTTCTTATTGTATATATGTAATTATGTATATGTAAGGATTTATATTGATTGTATGTATCTTTGTACAATTTGTATATATATGTGTGTATTTATATTTCATACTACTGTTCCTTCTTTAGTAACTACTGCATGTCCGCCCCTACGTGTTTTCCACATCCCAAAGGTTAGTTCGTAAAGAATGCTGTAAGGCATTAAACTCGCCTTTTGTAACATTTTTATACAATGGTGTACAATAAAGTATATTTTCATTTAATTTTTTTGTATGGGCATTGATTTTATATCTGCTGGAATATGATTATATAAGGTGTTTCAAAATTAGTTCAGAGTACGCAATGGGGGGGTTCTGTATCGGAAATCAGATCACTTTTGAAGAACAAAGAATTTTTTTTCTTACAAAAAAAAATTTTTTTTATGTAAAATGTAAAAAAAAAATTTTTAGTAATCGTTTCAGTTTCATGCCAGGAACAAAAAAAGTCTTCCAACACATACCTAGATCTCTTTCTTTCAGAAATTGTGAAAAAGCACAATTTTAGTTTTATTAGTATGGAATAGAAAGAATTTGATTTTTTTTACCAACTTACACTTTGTTAGATCATAATGGTGATGAAGACTTTTTTGTTACTGTTATGAAACTGAATCGATTAAGCTATAAAAATCAACCACCTATTTTTTTATTTAAATACATAAAAAAATATTTTACATAAAAAAAAGCCCAAGGTCCAAAACATTTTATATATGTTTTTACTCCCTATATGATACAGAACCCCCCCTTAGCGTACTCTGAACTAATTTTGAAAGACCTTATATAATTTAATTTTCATGAAATCTCCATGTGTTGTGGTAGATGTCTGCGATCTTGACTATTATTGGTTTCAAAGCAAAGCTTCGCATAGGTTACTTACATAGAAGAACAAATGTTGATTTTGCTCCAATAGCCCAGTCAACCTTGGGGAGTGTCAAATATTGTACTAGTTCACCTTTGAAATAGAGACATATTTTTAACCGACTTCCAAAAAAGGAGGAGGTTCTCAATTCGTCTGTATGTTTTTTTTTATTTTTTTTTTTATTTTTTTTTTTTTTATTTTTTTGTATGTTTGTTACGCGATTTCTCCGTCAATTGAGGGCCGATTTAGAAAATTCTTTTTTTGTTAGTTAGGTCATACTTCCGAGGTGGTCCCATTTCAATTTTATCGAAATTGGTTGAGTGGTTTTCGTAAAATCAGCATAATACTATAGTGTGTGGTTACCTTCAGCAAAACTTGTGATGTGGTCGTATTCGGCAATTTTCAGTTTGATAAATTAGTATGGTGTGTGGTTACCTTCAGCAAAACATTTGTGATGTGGACTTATTCAGCAATTTGCAGTCTGACACATATGGCGAATAATTCTGTACCACTTCAATCGATTTCGATTATTCGATTTCGATTATTCTTTTTTATGTAATATTACTAAAAAGAATGAAATAAAAACTGTTTTAAAAAATATTAAACCGATTTCCAAAAAACAAAAACAAAAAAACTAAAAAGTATTAAATACCTAATATTTTGAAATTTTCTCTGTCCTGTTGAAATACATGAATCGATATACTAGTGATACATATTCGGACCCTTGTTTCATGAATATTCTAAATTTGAAATTTTTTTATCTTTTCCGACCGGCGTTTAATTTATTATGGTACCTGGCCAGTACCTACTGTACCGAGTACCATCGAGCTGGTTTGATGATGGAGACAGAAGGTGGCCATAGGAACTCCTAAACTACACATGATAAACCCATCGTGTTTGGGCTCGTTGCATTTGTCTTCACGAGAAATTTACTTTAGACCTAAAAGATTCTCAATTCGACGGTATGTTTTCTTTTTTTGGATGTTTGTTACGCGATTACTCCGTCAATTGTGGGCCGATTTTGAAAATTCTTTTTTTTTTTATTTGAAAGGGGATAACCCTGAGGTTTTTGAAGTGAAAACTTCTTTAGCGGCTCTTGGCACTTTTTTAGGTGGGTAAAAATGTATAACTCGCGACATCGCGTCAGCGTCATTTTTAAAATGAAACCTTAAGTCATTGCGTTAAGGGTTAAGTTAGAGTGGCACGGGATCTGCCGGCACTCCCGGAGTGCAACTGTTAAGTAGGGTTCCGTAACACGTTTATGTCTGTCCATTCTACTAAGTTCTGCAAAATGAATGTAGGGTTCCGTAACATATGCATGTCTATCCGTTCTACTAAATTTTACAATTTTCAACCAAGGTCCTCCGACGGTTATTTTATAATAAAAGTAGGCTTCCGTAACACGTTTATGTCTGTCCATTCTACTAAGTTCTGCAACATCACCTACAACGTCTGTGATGTCAGCCCATAACACCAGTGCCATGTCAGTGCTTCCCCCTTTGATCGTGCTGACTACACTGAACTGGTCGGAAAACACAAACTATTTACATAGCCGTTTCGACCGACGTTTAATTCAGTGCGGTGGTACCAACCCGGGAAGGTTAAACCCTACCACCAAGTAAAATTACGAGGGAAGGGACTTACAGTTTTACGAGGAATCCGAACCTTGGTCAGCCTCCAACGGTCAGCGGTCACCCATCTAAGTACTGACCGCACCCAGCGTTGCTTAAAATTCAATAGCGACAGTTGACTGTCTGCACCACTGAGCTATCGAAGCTGACGTGGTCCTATTTTAATTGGGTCAAGATCGGATTGGAAAGCGAGGCGGAATCGCGAGGCCGAAGGCCGAGCGATTCCGCCGAGTACATTAATAGCAAAAAATTACTAAAAAAAACTGTGAAATAAAAAAAAAGTTTTAAAAAACATAAAACCGACTTCCTAAAAAAAGTAAAACTAAAAAACTATTTAAAATAAAAATATAAAAACCGCCTTCAAAAATATATGAAATAAAAACCTAAAAAAAAAACGAACCCTAGAGTTGAAGGCGGTGCTAAAGCAAGCAAAAATGATGCATGAAAGAAAACATGAGTGGATGATAATATCCTTTGTGATTTGTAAAGCAAGCAAAAATGATGCATGAAAGAAAACATGAGTGGATGATATCCTTTGTGATTTGTGTAGCCTTCTTTAGCACCGCCTTCAACTCTAGGGTTGGTTTTTTTTTTTAGGTTTTTATTTCATATATTTTTGAAGGCGGTTTTTATATTTTTATTTTAAATAGTTTTTTAGTTTTACTTTTTTTAGGAAGTCGGTTTTATGTTTTTTAAAACTTTTTTTTTGTTTAACCGCCTACGTTTGGCAGTTAGCTTACTTAGTATTTTTGGATAAAATTGGACTTATAAATTTTCAGATTTTCACCTATACGTGACGGAATTATTGCGAAAGACAACCATTCATTGTTGTGTACAAGGTTGTCAGTCAGTCAGTCAGTAAGGGTGTATGTTTGTTAGTCTCGGTAGCTCAGTGGTGCGGTCGGTCGACTGTGAGCGGTCAGTACTTCGATGGGTGACCGCTCGACCGTTGGAAGCTGGTCGTGGTTCGAATTCCACGTAAAACTGTAGGTCCCTTCCCTTCTTACCTTACTAGGTGGTAGGGTTTATTTATCCCGCCCGGGTTGATACCACCGCACTGAATGAAACGTCGGTCGATACGGCTATGTAAATAGTTCGTGTTTTCCGTCCAGTTCAGTATAGCCGACATGAAATGAAAAGAAAGCACTGACATGGCACCTAATTCACCCGGTATTATGGGCTGACATCACGGATGTTGTAGGTGATGTAGCCAACCGTGTCAGTCTCATTAAAAAAAATTCCCACTGCTGGACATAGACCTCTCCAATTTTCCTCCAGTCCTCCCGGCTTTCAGCGGTACGGAACCACTGCTTTCCGCCGATGTACTTGATCTCGTCGTCCCACCTGGCGGGTGGTCTTCTCACACTCCGTTTTCTTGTCCACGGTCGCCAGTGTAGGACACGGTTACTCCAACGGTCGTCGTCTCTTCGGCTGACGTGCCCAGCGCACTGCCACTTTAGCTTAGCCAGCCGGCGGCGTCTAATATCGACTACTTTGGTGCGTCAGCGGATTGCCTCGTTACGCACCATATCACGTAGCGACATTCTCAGCATGGCTCGCTCCATTGCTCGCTGGGCAACTTTCAACCTTTGGACAACAGCGACCGTCAGAGTCCACTTTTCACACCCGTAATAACCGGGCGGGCGTACACGGGTCTTGAAATTTTTGCTGAAGGTGACCTCAGGGCGAATTGGATCTTTCTGAAGGCAACAATAACAACAACAAGATTGACTGAAAGAAATTGTGAACATTATTATTTATTATTATTTATTCGTTTATTTACACATTTTTTCTTTTTTTATATTAATTTTACAAATAAAACCTAAATCTAAAATTAATACAAAAAAACAAAATGGAATTTCCACCACCGGCGGCGGGGCGAACCCAGGCTACCGATGGTCGGACCCGAGAGAGAGAAACCTCCGGACAATTCGAGCGGTGTCGAGCAAGACCGCCTTCTGCATCTGACCCTTGATCCAAGCAAGTGGCTCTAGCGAGAGCCTCTTGAGATGATGGTCGAGGCTCTTCGCTATCAGCCCATGCGCAGATAATTATTATCATTTTTAGGATTCCGTATCCGGTATGGGACCCTATTACTAAGCCTACGCCGCGCCGCCTGTCTGTCTGTCCGTCATAGGTAGCCCGTTGAAATTTTCACAGAATTTGTGCTATTATGGCCGATGTAACAACAAATAATAAAAATAAGAAAAAGTAAAAAAATCACGGGGGTTCCCATAGAAGAAACTAAAAAGTGTATGCGCGCCATCTATCAACAGGAAGCACTTTAACTAATCATTGATTTGAACTAATATGAAGCATTTCATAAAACACGCCATAGATGGCGTGATTGGCGCTGACCATGACATGGCGATACGGAACCATCGGTGCGCGAGTTCGACTCGCACTTGGCCGGTTTATTTTAATACAATAATGCATAGCTACGTTAATCTCATACACATAGAACTCATACAAACGTGAGGACGAATAGAAAATAAGGCACTTACTTAGTATGGGATATTTTATTTTGACGATATGTCAACATTATAATTTGTCGACAAAAGCCAACGAAGGTTCTTCGAGCACCACAGTAGGTGCGAACCGCGTATCGCGACTCCTATAAAAATGTTATGAACCCTTGAGGATTTGTTTACATTTTTTATCTCGTCTCGATGCCCGTAGTTAGCCAAAACCGACGAGCAATAAATGAAAAAGATTACGGTGTGGAAAATAGATGAGTCAGAGTATTTATTTTTTTATTTTTTTATCGAACTATAGGTACATATTTCAGCAGCTATGCAGTCACACGCCAAAAAAAAGACGCATCTTAACTGCGGCGGTTCTTTTCGTTCCGAATTCAAACCCTGCACTCTGATTGGTCAAATTGAGCCCAATTGGCGCAGATTGAAGATGGCGGACGCCGCCTGGCAGACTGAATTGAAGGAAATGGACGTCACGGGATCTATCCTGCTCGATATTTATAGCTCTTTTTGTCTTCGCAACCATTATCAAGACAACACAGTACATTTTTTAGGGTTCCGTATGCGTCCGCCGCCGTCCTACGACGTCTGTCTGTCTGTCTGTCAGTCCGTCGTCGGTCTGCCTGTCCGAGGGTTGTATCTCTTGAACCGTAATAGGTACCCCGTTGAAATTTTCACAGAATATGTGTTATTAATTATTATGGCCGATATAACAACAAATAAGAAAAATAAGAAAAGTAAAAAATTCACGGGGTTCCCATAGATAAAAGAAACTAAAAAGTGTATGCGCGCCATCTACCGGAAAGAGTATGAAGCATTTTAACTAATCATGACATTTAACTAATATGAAGCATTTCATAACACTCCATAGATGGCGTGAGTAGCGCTAACCATGACATGGCGATAGATAAGGAGCCCTCGGTGCGCGAGTTCGACTCGCACTTGGCCGGTTTTTGCTTCCATATCGCTGGTGGAGCGATATATTTTTGCTTCCATCAACCGGAGACCACAAGTGGAGGGCTCCAACACAGGCTATACTGATATCTGTTGTCGTTTTAGGGTCTGGTCTGTCCGGCCTTCCTAGGGTCCTACCGTGATAGGTAGCCGGTTGAAATTTTCAAAGAATATGTGTTATTTACGAATATTATGGCCGATATCCTAAGAAATAACAAAATAAGCTAAAAGTAAAAAATTAAGGGGTGGTCCCCATTTTTTTTTAAACTGACACGGTTGGCTACATCACCTACAACATCCGTGATGGTAAGCCCATAACACCTTGGTGAACTAGGTGCTATGTCAGTTTTTCCCTTCATATCACACAATACAAGAAAAGTTTTTGGTTTGTTTATTTTTGCTACACGTAAAAATGGCAATACATACAAGCGACAAACAAACATCGTGACTTTAGTGCACACTCTAAAGTAAAATAACAAATAATAAAAACCGGTAAATTACGTGGTGGAACGCAAGCAACTCGGCTCTCGAGTTTGACTCGCGCTTGACCGGTTTATAATTGTATTTCCTGCACTGATAGGGTTTTTCAGTACAGGGTTTCGTAACTTCAGGGTTCGAAAGGGGCCCATATTTGAGGAGGAAAAGCTCTGAAACATTTTCCCAAATTCGGTCATTCTAAAGTACTTTTTTAGTGAAAATCGTTTCATCGAGACTTGGTGGACGGTTAACGTCCGCCTTTATTAAATAAAAATAAAATGACTACCTTACATGCTTATTACTAGTAAAATTGAACTGCTTGTAGGTAAATTCCAAACACTTAAATTTGAATGACATAAAAATAAAAAGGGGACTGGACTAGGTCATTGCACTCCCTAGACCTAGACAGGACCGCACTGTTACCCAATCTCCCCATACTAACTGTCCATCGAGTTTTTATTACAATTTTAAATTTTTGTAAAAAAAAAAATACGGAATTTCGATTAGAGTAATAAGGATTTTTTTCTTCTAATAATGAGTACTTTCTATTTCCAGAAGTTTCTCGAACCTATCCTGAAACATCCTTATATGCGAACGTTATACAATTCAATGTAATATGTAATATGTAGGAAGGGCGAATATACATGTAGTAACGGCGAACCTGCATAAAGTTCACTATCATTCAGAAAGTATAATTTAAAAAAATATAATAAATATCGAAAACAATACTTGCACTACCAGCTTTCATTATAAATACAACTGGCTGGAAATTGAAACAGTCATTGCTTTCGTATAATGATAATGCCCTTTACTGGCTTTTATTTCTTAGCAGACAGTGTTATCAATGCACTTGTTCGGCTTGATCGGATTGACGTACTTACATACAAGTGCGCTCAGAAAGTACATAGATACATACATAATATACGTACATCTACAATAAAAAGATCATTGGGTATTGCACTTAGATATATATAATATAACACACCCGTATGTTCCGTAGATAAAGGAAGATTGTACTGTTAAGGCGCAAATAAGACTCAAAAGGTCAACTTTAAACTAAATTATTGAGCTATTGGTAAAGATAAAAAATCTGTAAGAAATATGTGTTATGTATTGATCTTTAATTAACAAACATAGCGAAAAAAATATATTTGACTACTTTGGAAAGGTGTTTAATAAATCTCCAAAAAAATAACGAAAAGTACGAAAATTGTACTTTCAAGTTAAATTATCTTGAGAAACATCAATTGTTTCAATACAAGACCCTCATAGAAATATAGATAATATTTTTCCATACAATCGTAGCGAAAAAAATATTGTTTTCCATCTATACAACACGTGAAATTTAATATATAGTGTGATTTTCGCGCAAACGTTCTTCGTCGGCGCGACGTATCAGCCACCGCATGCATGAGTAGAACGAATCTCGCACCTATTGCATCTGCATAAGGTTCGTGTTCAGTGCTCGGGTAGCACGGTTTGAGTCTTATTTCCGCCTTAAATTATTATTTTATTATAAATACAGTTATTTATACAAACCTACTACAGTGGGTCCTTTTTAGGGTTCCGTATCCGGTACGGGACCCTATTACTAAGCCTACACCATCTGTCTGTCTGTCTGTCCGTCCGTCGGTCTGTCTGTCCGAGGGCTGTATCTCTTGAACCGTAATAGGTAGCCCCACTGAATCTCTCCCCGTGTATGTCGTAAAAGGCGACTAAGGGATATGACTCCCTTCTTATATTACTAGGTGATAGGGTTTAACCCGCCCGGGTTGGTACCACCGCACTGAATGAAAGGTCGGTCGAAACGGCTATGTAAATAGTTTGTGTTTTCCGCCCAGTTCAGTGTAGCCGGCACGACCGAAGGGAAGCACTGACGTGGCACCAAGTTCACCCGGTGTTATGGGCTGACATCACGGATGTTGTAGGTGATGTGGCCAACCGTGTCAGTTTAAAAAAAAAAAAAAATTATGTCCTACTGGCTACATGCCCCTATATACAATTTTAAAGTTTAAAGTCACATGCCAAGTGCATATGTAATTTTCATTGAGTAGTTGTAATAAAAACCTGACTTAATGGAGGCAATGAAAGTCAAAATGCGGGCACTAAATATGCTAATTCCATTTATTTCCTATTTCATTGAGGATTTTATTTCGAAGTTTGTCCTCGATTTTTGCAAAATAACCTTCATGAAACAATACTTTTTGGTAAACCTGCCTAATCTCTATTTGCGATATCGGTTGATTCGGGATCCATACATTAGGTTTAAAGTATTTTTTGCTCCACAAATATTTTACAAATAAATGAATACAGGTAGGTACATGAGGTACAGAGGCGGACTTATCCCTTAAAGAGATTTCTTAGTAGCACCTGGGCGACCGAGCTTTGCTCGGTGTACAACAGATGGCACTACACGTCATTTTGAAAAAAAAAAAAATTATAATCAATACTATTAATTTGTATATATACACACAAAAGGCGACTAAGGGATAAGGACAAGATGCCGTGCTAAAGGGCGATAGGCTCGCCACCTCTCACCTTGGCACGGTACTTCCACTGAGTCATGCAGGAGGTGCGTCTTCGTTCCTTACTTGCTGTTTGATCGATTTAATCTTGTTCGAATAATTTGCGAAACGTGGTGGTCGGTGTTGTGCTGTAATTTTCCAGAGTTCTTGCAGCATAACACCGATTACTCTGCTTACCCCGATTGTCGGGATTCAGCGTGTATGATATGTATGTATAATATACAAGAAATTACTCACTTTAAGTAATAAGATAGTTGAATACAAATAATTACGGACACAAACACTATTTAAAACATTGACTATGCATATTGTATACCCGCTAGTACTATTAATGTACATTCTGTGGTGTAGGTAGTAGTCGGACGACACGAGGCATTAGTGGCGATTGGTAGGTACAACCGATCTGTCCGTCTGATCGTATAAACTTTCATACAACAACGTCGACATAAAGGCCGTCTTATCGCGAGACCAATCTTACGATTTTCTCGCCTTTGAACTTGACTGTGTTGTTGCGAGTTTCTCTGCTTCGTGTGTAATCGCGTAACTGGCATTGCTGTGACGTCTGAACTTCGATCCGGCCGTGCTGATAATGTTTGTTTACAGTGCACCATTGCCTAGTCTTTGCACTCATGGGGAAATTTTTGTTCAATGTGTATCCACTGCACTACTCGCATTGTCTCTTTATAACAGTTGGACTTAGCGGCAAATTAATTATTTTCACCCAAACATATATTACGTACTATATAATATTTCCTCAAAGTTTTCACCTATTTCGGTAACTTTCTTACTGTAGGGTAGCTCAGTCCGTATTTACACAGGCTGATGTTATAAATAGTCCTATTCGGAGACATAATAATTTTAGGTTAGATGCTGATGTATTTTATTATATTAACTAGCTTTTGCCCGCGGCTTCGCTCGCGTGAAATTCGTATTTCAAAGAAAGCAAGTAAGTAACTAAGGCCGATCTGCGTTAAGTAAGGTAAACGATAAACCTTCTCAAATAAAGTAAGTAACTAACGGCGCGGCTTCAGGCTGCATTCTGGAAGACAATAAACCTTCTCGAAGAAAGTAAGTAACTAAGGGCGAGGCCGAAGGCCGAGGTGCGTTGAGGAAGACGATAAACCCTCTCAAAGAAAGTAAGTAAATATTAATAAATAGAAAAATTAAGGGAAGAAAAATAAAATAATAGACAAGTAAATATAGATAAAAAACTAAAAAAAAAAACTAATTAGAAATGTGTTTATTATATTGTGCGCGTTGTAAGTGTTTTAACAACTTCTACAGTTTCTATCTACCGAGCTACCTACCTATAGTACCTGTCCTAGAACTTTAATAATTAAAACGTTAAATGGCCTATCTCGGGTAGTGTAAACTGTACTGTCCCTCAATTAACTGCTTTAATAACAACGATAAAATAATGATAACGGACACAATATTCTTGTAAACTTCGAGAAATTTGTTTAAAATATAAACGTAGAAAAAACCTTACTGTTTTTTATTTTTATCTGCATGGAAAATTTTTACTCCATACAATGGGACCTCTTCGAATGTGAAATTGGCTGTACCTGAATCTCCAGCTTCCAATTTAGCCAACCAGTCCAGCTAATCTAAAACTGATTGACTGACAGAAACAGCATTTTGCAATAAATCTCCGCCTTCTACATCGCCTAACAGTTGCCTTAGAGGTGTTGAGAAACTATTGAACAACGAAGTGTTTGATTTGAAGAAAGTGAACGGTGCGTACTTCGCAAAGCGGCCGTGCCCACACGTATGATTGGATGAGTCTGTCTCGTACTGTTAGGGCTCCGGCACACTAACGACTGTACCATCATTTCAGATATTGTATTTCAAAACAATTTACACTAACTTGTATTGTATTACCATTCTACAATTTAATATTTTTTGGTTCGTTCACTTCATTTATGTCATCTCATTAGTTACTTTACATTCTCTTTTTCATATATTATGCTACACTAATTGTAATAGTTTACATGTTATAACTACTGTGTATTAGGAACTAAGCGCTTATTCAATGTGTCCCTAGGCACATTGAGCTTCGCCTAGGCCATTTTCACTAAAGTGAATTGTAAAATATTGTATGTACTTATAAGTAGTTTTTTTTGTGTAAATTCACTAAGTTGAAATAAAGATTTTCTATTTCTATTTCTATGTATTTCTATCAACTAAACAGTTTAGTCGAGTTGACCATGTAGGGTTGCCATCACCGTTATCGAACTCTGTGTCCCACCCGAGACGTCCCAACAAAAGACTAATATGCCCGGATTGAAATTGCGCAATGGAAATTTCAATTTTCCGTGCTGCCCGTGCCGTTTCGAGCGGTTTGGATCGGAAGAGAAATGGATTTACTTTTTTAAAGAAACTGAAAATCCTGAAAAAAATGCCAAATGTTGAAATTATGCGAGTATTTGTTTGCTAACCCTGCTCACAATGCCACAGTGGAAGGAGTTTTTTCGTTAATGTCGGCCCAGTTAACTGATGAACGAAATCGCTTGCTCCTGTGGAGTCGATTTTACTGTATCAAGTTAATATTATGATATGCACGGAGTTCTACAAATATTAAAGGGCACAAAGAATTGTTGAAAAAAGCCAAATCTTCTGAAAAGTATGGCCATCTAAGTAATTCTGCTACAAATTGGAGATATTTTTATTATCTGTGTGAAAAAAAAACAGATATTTTACCTAAAATATAAAATTATAATATTGGTCACAAAATTTAGTATTTTTATACACGCCATCTTAGAAGTCCCGATGAGACCCTAACCAAATATGCCATGGCCCATAACCGCCGATTTTTCTCCAACCCAACTGTACAGTGCCGTTGAGATAGGGACATGGAGAATTATTTAGTCGTTCACTCTAGAGTTGGTGGTGTGTTTAGAAAGTGCAGCGTTCGTTAGGTTTGTGGATGACTAAACAGTCTGCGGCCGATTAAAAAGTCGGGCCGTGTGACCGCTATAAGCGTTAATAGACTTCATGACGTTGTACAAAATTTTAATTGAGTCGTATGGCGTCGCTTCGCGTCGCGTCGTCGGTGGCAACTTAACAATTGAGTTGGCGTCGTGTCCGCATCCTCTATATTTGGGAATGTATTTTGGAAGGTTTTTGATGGAGACTAAACAATTGAGTTGGATAAAAAATCGTTCGTGTGTCGGAGCCCTTATATACAAGCACTGTTGGCAGACTGCTATTTTTACCTTGACATTAGACACACCTCATAGGTGTGTCTTTCATGACGCTGTAACTGATTGATTACTGATACCACTAACCGTAAATCTATCAGTTGTATTGAACCCAGTTTTGTCTCCCGAGTGCTTTCATTAATCTAAATGATTGTTCATAAATGAACGTACATTAATTTTTAATTACATAATTCTGTTTTTTTATTTTTTACATTAAAATTAAATTAATTTTAACAAATAAAAAGTAGGTTTAAATTTTAGTAACTATAACAGAACGATATGCACGTTTTGAAGCGTAGAAATGGGATAAGGTAATGTTTATTGAAAAGTAGCAGAATTTAACAATAACATAAATGTTCCACATAGCTTTCAGATAAAAGGAGCAGTCCTAAAAAAACATGCAATCAAAATATTGATGCACAATGATAAATTCACAGCAATATTAAAGATGTGTACCTACAAATGACAAGGGGCGAGCTAAGATCCATAGAGTGTTCTATTCTAGATAAACATCTCAATAATAAATGTGATTCCAGAAGCTGATTTATGGAAGGGACGAAGGATTTTAAGGGTGACAAAGAGAATACAAACGGTGTATCACTTGGCAGTGATAATGCTTTAAAATCCGAGAAGATCAAGTTTAAAGGCCATCTCAATTTTATTGATTCACTCTCGATTACAGTTAAAAACCGGTTTTATACGAACTCACTCATAAAATCATAAGACGCGACATTTAGGAATTGTAATTTGGAAGTGGTTTTTCTAACAAAAACTGGTTCTTCTCAATAGGAACTTTAATGATTTTTTAAATGTTGTCACTGCCAATTTGTTTATAAAAATGATTTAATTTTATAGTATGAATGAATATTTTGCTGTCACAGTTGTGTCAGGATCCCGACAAGTGCAAATAAGATGTTTCTGTCTACCGCATAGGGAAATCGGAGTGATGTTATGAATTAAGGACCCTAAGTTTTTTCTCTATTAGTAGCGTTCATTGACATATCAAGTTTGTACTTAAAAGCAAAATAGTTTTAAAACGTTTTTTTTGTTTTTTAAATTTTTGTTAATAATTTTAATTATTTATCTTATACCTATTTGGGTCTACATTAAACATTTCTTACATAAAAATGTCTAAGGTATTCAAAGGAGCAACCCTGCCAGCGTATTGGGCATTGTGGCGGAGTCGGCTGTGTTGGTAGGCTACTTACTGTAATTAAAATAATAAAATAATTATTGTAGATTTTATGTACTTAATCAAAATTTAATAATTTTAATTTAGTTTAATTTATTTTAATCGCTGTTTGAATTCAAATAAATGATTATCAGTTTTTGTTATGACTATTTCATTTAGGTAATATTGTCTGAAAATTTAAATAATCTGAGGACATTGACAAATAAAAGTATGCGCAAATGTTTTCCATTGTTTCGTTTTATTTTCAATGCTATTGAACTCGGTCTCTTTAAAATTCAAACAGCGCATCGTCTTTTCAATTTTACGAATTTGTTTGGTGAATTTTATAGATATAACTTTGTATTAATATTTTAAAGGTTTTTCGTATCTATATTTTAAGGGATTCTGTAATGTGCAATATAAAACTATTTTGAAATAGAACCAATACAAAGGTTAAAACAGGATAAAATGCAACCACTTTTAATTGTAATAGATTCAAAATAGAAAATATAGTTGCATACTGAAATTGCATAGGTTCATTGCTTATGTATGAACTCAATGGTTGTCAAAGATATTTAAATGGTTTTTTAATATTTTTGATGGTTGCATCAATGTACAAGTCCATTACTATAATAGGTAGAAAGAAAATAAACAAACACGAGAAACACCGAGATAATACTATTCAAACGTGCTTTTTCGCACTTTTGCGTTGCATACCAGCCGCGGGTTGTATAATAAAAAGATAACACAATCAGATCAGTGGATAGGTACGTTGCGAAAATATATCTAATTGCGTAGTAGGTAATTATTGTTTCAATTTGGCGTCTTTTAGAATAATAGAAATTAATGATCCGAGGAAATTGAGAAGGCGAATGAATGACGTTCTAATTTTATTCAAACACATTTGAAACGTGTAGGAATCAATGACGTATCACTTTGGTAGGAATAGAATTTCATCGGTCGAATTTTTCTCCAACACGTTAATTGCATAATCATTTCCACTCGTAGTCCTAGAACGTTAGAGTACAAATTACCGTGTCAAGAACCTGTCGGTGTGGCAGGACACACACCATATAATAAGACGTTTTCATTGGTCGACGCGTGTCGTGCGCAACATACGCTGCGCAGTGCAGATTATTGAATGTCAGTTCTGTCAGATTTATCGTGAAAACTAAATTAAATACATTATATTCTCCAGTTTCGTAGGCGTTCGCTGTTCCAATATAATGAATATGATTAATTGAATTCTATTCATAAATTAGTCATAGTAGTTACATGAACGTTCATTAACTTTTGCCTCTTGCCATTGACTTAGTAAATATTATTTCGGGTATTCTATATGCTCTAGGCAAAGAGATTTCTTACTCGCTACTAGTTTGAATGTTTTGTGTAGTTGTGTAGGTATCTAACTGGAATCATTAATACGTACGGGACACTTGAGTTACGTATGACACTAGGTAGGTAGGTAATTTATAATAAAAAATCGTAATAATTTTATCAGTCATCACTTGGTCATCACATCATTTTATACTGTTGCATTCGGCGTGCGGTTTTTTTTTCGAAAACTAATGTGTTCTTGAAGTCTTTGAAGAATTTCCTTTATGAAACCTATCTATGATGTTTTATGATAATAGAGAAATACAGTTATTTACACTAATTAAAATCACGTTGCCAAAAAAATTTATACATCCGTTGTACGTGTGACGAGAATAAACTAAGTGCATACCTAGTTCCAATCAAGAAACAATATTGAAACCGACCGCGCATTCCCAAGGCGAGCCTCTTTCACTTTATAGAAAATGCGGACTCTCTGACATTCCAGTCTAGCAAACCGACAGCCTTTACTTACCCTTCAACACCTCCGATATATACTGTGTCTTCCATTAGAATTTATTTAACCCGAATTGGCTATCACAGTTCACTATAAATTGTGTAAGTCAGCGGAACCGGTGCGTTCCGCGCTAGTAAAAAACGTACACACTGGAAGATCGCCTCGAGTGGACTGACTGACTGACTGAACTGAAAGGCTGACAGATCTCTCGCGGCGCGGCGGCCGGCCGGAGGAGGGAGTGAGGGATTCGGCACTACTCGCTCACCAACACAGACGCAGGCAATAACAATGTGTAGAAACTTGAAAACAACCTGTGATAGCGTCGCGTTTCGCACAGATTACCAGCACTTACCAGCGTTTCGCGTCATTTCTTGGCTGCGAGCGCATTGCCATTGATACATCGACTTTACGATTAATAGTTGCCAGCTGATAGCGGCTGTAGGAGAAATACAAGCGGTGGGTGGTCGAGTGGTCTGATCGTCGTCGTCGGTTTCTCTTGCGAGAGGTCCGAGGTTCGAATCCGGTCGGCGTGTACATGAGTTTTTTCTGACGAAAAATTTTACGTGTATACCTACACCTGCTGCTTCACCGTTCGGAACTGGTGTAAAACTGTAAATTACTTCCCATGCTTCGTGAAAGGCGCAAATTGTAGTCAACTGGGTTCATTGCACTGGATGTAAGATAGCCGTATTAGAAGCCTCGGCTGTGTTCTCCTCTAGTTCAGTAGAGCCAGCTATCCAAAGGTAAATCACCTATATGGCACCTACCTTTTCGGAGGTGATATTGACTCAGTCACGAACACCGTTTTAAATGAAAAAAAAAAAAAAATTAAGAAGTAGTCTGCCTGCCAAAATCGTCAATCTTTCCATGGTTAGGTAGGAGAAGACATACAGACAATTTATGCTATGTCTGTACATATTAGATTAGCCACAATTAGTCCATAATTTTAAATACATTAATATTATTTAATATAAATAATGTAGGTATATTTTATAGTTCCAAGGCATTACTTAAACCCATTTTAATTCAATAACCTATAAGTGTATAAGGTTTTTGTGAAAGCGTAAATTATTATTAAGTATAATGTCAGATAATTAATATTAGTGTCGACCTTACTTAGTACAACTTTTCGTATGAATCCCGCGATGACATGTCTCCGTCAAATACTTTTTCATATACCTCCTACCTCCTACCCTCACCTGTGTTCCTACCTATCAGTTATATTATATTATAACTCGAACATTGACTGGGAGAAATCTCTGCAAAGGATAAGTCCGCCTTTGCCCCTCATGTAAATTACCAAAGAGTTTGTATTACATACTTACTCTTACTCCTAAATATTCTACGTTTACTTACGTTTACGTTACGTTTCTTTCTGTAAATTAAAATACATTCTAGTTTCTGTACACTTATTGCTACAAAGGAAGTTCACTTACTGTAGGTATCTGTGTTTTCTGGTAAGTGGGTCAGAAGGCCCCTCAAAATTAAATGTAATTGGGTCGAAAGGCCACAATTCTTTTTTTTTGACAGTGGGTCCTGAGAATGGGTCAGAACGCAACGAGATCAAAAAAATTTGAAGCAATAAAGTATTACTATCTATCTAACTAACATTTAGTAAATCTTATTTGATACATTATCAAATTAAAACCAATCAGTGAGTCCAGTAAGTTCGAAGGGTTGCTCAATGGGTAGGCTACATATATTTATGTTGCCCAATACCAAAAATATATGCACAATACCTACGCCCAGGCCCAGCCATACCATACCATGCGCCAGTACTCTTTTCTATTCTGTGGCCATACCATATACAAGTAAAGTTGACGAAGCCGGGCTTGCTTGATAGTCATTTGGTAGAGTTTTTGGCATAAAAACACTGATAAAAAAATATTAGTAAACAGGTAGGTACATTGCTACTAACCCATACTAAAAAATTAAACCAAACAAAACACAACAAAATCGAAACACACAATGGAATATTGCAGTCATCTTTGGGAGGGTTCCCCTGAGTACCTTCTTTCAGCCTTGGATTATATTCAGCGACGAGCCATTCGCCTGATTGGTGACTCTGTACTCACAAAGGACCTTCAACCTCTAAAGCACAGACGTATCGTTGGGTTATTGAGCCTGTTTTATCGGTACTACTATGGCCGCTGCTCTGACGAACTTGCTTCCCTTATCCCTCCTCCTCCTGTTCGCCTACGCCAAACCCGCCATACTCTCGCGGAATACCCCTTTGTAGTCGACAGAAGAGTTCTTCGAACTGCACGATTTTCTAAATCGTTATTGTGCCGCACTGCAAAGGTGTGGAACGGGTTCCCAGGGAATATCTTCCCCTACTCCTACAATCCACGGATCTTCAAATCGCGGGTTAATAGCCTTTCCCCAGCAACATTAGTCCACCTCCAAGCCGGACTGGCGCCCCCTCGAGGGTGAAATTGGCTGCGCCTGAGGTTTCGACCTCGGACAGAGCAACCCAGTTCGGTAGCAATAAAAAAAAAAAAAGTTGTGACACGGTACGACCGCGTGCGTATGCGTGCAAGAAGGAAATGGCTACGGAACCCTATGTGTTAGAACAATTTTTAAACGTGGAATGGGGAAACGATTCCAACCTATCTATTATTCCAATCAGAATTGTCAGACATCAATTCAACACAACACACAACGGAAAAGTCCACTTCATAAGTTGTCAGTTGTCCCGCGACCTCATACGCGATAATAATTTATTAAATACTATGTCTGGAGTCTGTGTAGGCAGGTACTACATAAGTAGTGCGTAGTTGTAAGGACTCGGCTACACGACCGATTTGTGGGATACGGTGCTATAGTGCCACCAGGAAGTTATGTTGCATGGGAAATATACGAAACTATCTGCATTCCTAAGGGACGTGAACTTTCGATCGAAAGTTTGTCGATAATTTAGCTTATTAAGTCATACAATTTATCGACAAACTTTCGACCGAAAGTTCACATCCCTTCTTAGGAATGCAGACAGTTGCGCATATTTCCCACGCATCATAACTTCCTGGTGGCACTATAAGTATAGTGCGACAAGGCTTGAAATGAACGTGGATGACGTTTGTGCGAGGGCGCCGCTGCAGCATTAGGGTTGTCAATTTTGAAAATTTCTTTACATTACGGGAAAATATCGTTGCAAAAGAAAATGAATGTATAGTACCTATAAGGTAGGTAGGTACTTACTTATTTTTTATTTTATCTATTGAATTTTAGGAAGACTAGCTCACTAATAAAATAACAGATAAACTTCGATTTCTGCTAATAACACCACAGACTAAAAAGGGATACTAACGTACGCGTGAACGGGTGAAACGCGAGACGGTCATCTGGCAACACTGTGGCGGCGTTAGTTCCGCTGTCAGCCACGTTCATTTCAAGCCTTGTCGCACTATAATACGATAACCAATGTGTTACACTATTCTATGTGTTACTCCGTACTCGTTGGTGTCTTCAAAGAAATAAATAAATAAACAGTACCGACCTTAGTTTCTAGTCTATGATTTAAAAAAAACGTTTTATTTAAACCTACCTACGTTTGTATGGAAGTGCGTCATAGGCAAACAATTTTGTATACAGGATAGGTTTGAGAAACTTCAGGAACTGAAAGTAGGTGCTCATTATTAGAAGAAATCAATCCTTATCACTCAAATCGAAATTCCGTATTTTTTGTTCATACAAAAATTGGAAATTGTATTAAAAACTCGATGGGCAGTGAGTCTTGGTGAGATTTGGCAACCATGTTGTCTAGTTCTAGCAACGCAACGCACTCCCCCGGGTGCGCTGGCCGTCTCGCGTAGGATCAACCGTCCACCGAATCTTGATGAAACTATTTTCACGAAAAGTACTATAAAATTACCGAATCTGGAAAAACGTTTCAGAAATTTTTGTCTTCAAATATAGACACCTTTCGAAAACTGAAGTTACGAAACAAATGCTATCCTGAACCACCCTGTATACGAACACCTGCTACGTGCTTGAAAACAAGCAATGCCAACCTAGCGGAAAGAATAGTATCTTTCCGCTAGGTTGACATTGCTTTACCTCTTACACACAGTTACTTTACCTCTGTTACGTTACCACAGTTACTTTACCTCTGCAGAGGTAAAGTAACTATGAACATTTACCTCTATTCTGTGAACAGTCTGTAATTAATTTCATACCATTTGTAATAAATAACTTTTCACATGCTACACGATTTAATGCTTTTATAATTTTTACTGTTTCATAATCTTCGATCATACCTAAAACTTTTAGGTATGATCGATGTATGTATGTAGTATGATTTTTAGGTATGATCGAAGTTCATAATAAAATGGTAAGAAAATATCACCGCACCGCCCATGGTGTATCCTTAGCCTTACAGGCAAGTCGCGCCATCTGTTGGATAGCGAGGAAAATAATCTCGTCGTACCGTACATAGGGTTGGTAGGTTGTAAAATATAATGGTGGTGCTTTATTGTAGTGTATTCTTTGCTCGTTAGATGGCGCTAGCAGTTATAATATAGAAGACTGGGCACATCACATACGTTTTTTTTATTAATTCAAATTTTAATCAAAATACATAATAAGTAATAACAGTCTTCACGAATATTCACTCTACAATACAATGTCTAAATCGTTCTTTTAGTTGTGCTGCAAAGTTGCAAAGTTGTGGAATGGGCTTCCGGCGATGCCTTCCGTAGAATATATTTCCCATCGATGTCTATTTTATAGATTGGCCCATCCCATACATCACTCCCGAAAAAATATGTTCTCGACGAGACCTGCATATAGTGCAGATTTCACGGACAGCCGCTTCATACGGATTGTTCTCAGTAGTCCCCTCTAGCACTGTCACCCGAGGTGACAACTGGGAATTTTTTTCCCAGTTGTCACCCGGGTGACAAATCTTCCCAACTGTCCCCTTCCGCTTCGTGCCAGAGGGGACAACTGGGAAACATTTGTCTCAGTTGTCACCCGGGACACGGGATGACAATTCGTCCTATAATGTCCTCTTTGGAAGCGCGCTAGAGGGGACAACAAACAAGGTTAAATAATTATTGGAAAGGACACCAGGCGAATTAGCGCGCTCAGACCGCGCGTCAGACACACTAAATATTCACGTAACGTTAAAACTCACGACACCAGGGCCAATTCGCACTCTTGCTGGAAATCGTGGCCTATACTGAAGCGATCGAAAAAACATTGCCAATGTAAAAAAAAAATTACCACAGAACAATAGTATTCTCCCAGCCGCTTGAGCTGCGGAAATACCACACACAGTTACTTCTTAATGAATGCACAATCAGTTCTACTACTTGTTCAATAACCTCACAATTCTGTCCCCAATCAATCTAGGCGCTTCCCGCCCCCAAATGTGGTCCCCATGCTGCCACTTATAAGTGACTTATCCCTGGGAACTAAATAACTGTCCACCACGTTAGGGAGTCTTTCTCTTAGGTTAGCCACATCTATTGGTGACGATAACCAGGTAATTCTGTCCATACATCAAGGCCACTGGAGAAGCTCCGCATGGCGTGTGTTCATATATCACTGGAAGCATCTCATCTCTGAACTGTTCTTTGTCGTGTCCAAGGATCTCAAACAGCAGATCTCTGCATACTTTTTTTTAATGAAAACTGACACGATTGGCTTCATCATCTACAAAATCCGTGATGTCAGCCCATAACGCTTCACTGCACTTGCCAGTGCTTCCCTTCATTTCATGCCGGCTAAACTGAACTGGACGGAAAACACGAACTATTTACATAGCTGTTTCGACCAACGACGTTTCATTCAGAGCGGTGGTAACAACGCGGCCGGGATAAACCCTACCACCTAGTAAGTTTAGAAGGGAAGGGAAGGGACCTACAGTTTTACGTGGAATCCGAACCACAGTCAGCTTCCAGCGGTCGAGCGGTCACCCATCCAAGTGCTGACCGCGCTCAGGGTTGCTTAACAACAGTCGACCGACCGCAACACTGAGCTACCGACTCTGACATACAATTCTGGTTTCGTTCACTCACATAAACAAATGTCTCATAATCTGGACGTACGCTGCTGAGGAATCGGCAAATATTTCTTGATAGCCTAGATTGTTGAAAAACGCATGCGCTTCCAGGAATACCTTCACCGAATGTGGGGATTGTAAAGGGGAGTGAGCCAGGCCACGGGAGCCAAAGATATCATGTTTTTGCTGTAGTACTCTGGTCTATGAGCTGTCATTGCGTAAAACATGCATGTTCCTTGCGAATAACCGACATAGTTAATCTTTTTCAGACCTCCGACTTTAAGAATGTGATCCGTCATTGCCGGAATGTCATATGCTCCCATTTCGTCATAGCTGAACTGACAAAACTTTACATCTCTGTCTGGAGTCTGATGTGTTTTCTTGAGTATTTGCCTTGTAATTTCGGCGGCTTGTCCCCACAGTTCAATCCCATAGGTGGCTATCGAGTGAAAGTAACCAAAGTAGGCTTTACGTACATTCTCAGGATGAAGAGAAGGTACAAGCCGCGACAGTGCGAAACAAGCTCGTCCTAGCCTGCGACGTGCTGTTCCCACTTTTTTTGTTTGTTTTTTTATTGACAGCGCGACATATGGCGCCGAGCCTCCCATAAGGTGTCTAACGACGCCCATGGACATTCGGTCGTATGCGGGGGTTGCGAATGCCATGCCGGCCTGACAGGGGCCCATTCACACCCCTCTTGAAGGACCTGAGACTGTACTTGGGGGGAAATATATGGGCAGGGAGAGCGTTCCAGCGTTTACCGGTTCTGTAGAGGAAAGATCTGCAGAATCGATTGGTACGCATCCGCGGTAAGTCCTGCGTGTAGGGATGCAATCCCTGCCCAGTGCGCGTGGTGCGGAGGTGGAAAGGGGACCACTTTAACTCGGCTTATTTATAATCACCTTATACGCTGAGTTCACGGTTTTCTGATGCTTGTGTTGTATCACCACCCCTACCGTCTTATGTAGGTATGCAAATACGTGAGGGAGGAGAGATAGCGCCTTCATAGGATGAGAAGGAATTTAATGCGATCCTTTGACAGTATTCGTGAAAAAAATTCTTGGCGCAATAAATAAATCTTGTCAGCCTCGGTAACTCAGCGGTGCGGTCGGTCGACTGTTGTTAAGCAACGCTGAGCGCGGTCAGTACTTGGATGGGTGATCGCTCGACCGTTGGAGGCTGACCGTGGTTCGGATTCCACGTTCAACTGTAGGTCCCTTCCCTTCTTACCTTACTAGGTGGTAGGGTTTATCCCGGCCGGGGTGGTACCACCGCACTGAGAGTGCGGTGTTCGTTCGTGTTTTCCGTCTAGTTCAGTGTAGCCGACATGAAATGAAGGGAACCACTGACATGGCACCTAGTTCACCCGATATTATGGGCTGACATCACGGATGATGTAGGGTATGTAGCCAACCGTGTCAGTTTCCATAAAAAAAAAGTATTTTCTGTCTATCAGTGCGTGAGATAGACACGCACTCTTGTGTTTAAAGTACCTGCACGATACGCACTCGTGATAGTTTTATTACTCATCCTTAACTGACACTTTGGTGCATGTGATTCTGTGTTCTGTCTGTTTGGTCTTCTCTTCTAGTGCATCTAACTAAACATTATTGTCACACTATACCCTAGAATCTTTGACACGCTAGAAAATTTATTTTTAGGCGTTTTGTACAGGTGGGGCAGAATTAAATGTCTTAAGTCAATTGGCTGCTATTTTGTTAGAAATGAAAATAATTGGATTCTGTTTTTACGGAAAGTTTATTTGAAGGTGTAAAATTGATGACACCTTTCTACTCCCACATGGAGCGCGCGCTCCACTTTTCGTCGAAGACCGTTGGCTCCCAGATGGAGCGCGCGCGCCACTTATTGCGCGCCGCTAGTTTTAATTCATTATCTAATTCTACCAATTTTCTACCAAAACACTGAATACTGGTATTATTTCTTGGTTAAACTTACTAGTAACTATTCTCAGACACGACTGGGCAACACAATCACCTTCACACAGAAAATAAATAATGAAGTTGACAGAAAATAAAATGTCACTTTTGGCACCTGACATTTCCACTGACGCTGGAATAGACAAATTGTACCCGTAAACGTAGTTCGGTATTCGATAGTTCGTTTCAATGTGCTTATTTCGGTATACGACATATAAGGCGAAATTGTACAGTTTTGGTCAGAAAAAATCGAAAAAAATGTCGAGTGCGTTTTGTTTTGCCTGGAGTTCAAAAAATCGGTCTGTGCTTCTAAATAAGTGAATCCTGAAGTGTTTGGTATCACTGAACGCGTAATTTCAGTACACACAAGACTGAATAACGAGTATTGATGGATCGATCGATTGAGGCGGGATATTCAAATTTGTGCGGGAGCGCGCGCGCCAAAATTTCGCGTTTTTGAGCGCAGCTAAAAGGGCCTGGGAGCCAAGGGGAGTAGTACTATTTTCAACGTTTGGGAGTCAAAGGGTGTAGAAAAAAAGCGACCAAGTGCGACTCGAACTCGCGCACCGAGGGTTCCGTATCGCCATGTCATGGTCAGCGCCACGCACGTCATCTATGGCGTGTTTATGAAATGCTTCATATTAGTTAAAATTCATGATTAGTTAAAATGCTTTATACTCTTTCGGTAGATGGCGCGCATAAACTTTTTAGTTTCTTCTATGGGAACCCTGTGAATGTTTTACTTTTTCTTATTTTTATTATTTGTTGTTATATCGGCCATAATAACATATTCTGTGAAGAATTCAACGGGCTTACCTATCACGGCTCAAAAGATTAAAAAAAAAACACGGGCCGCCTTAATTTTTTACTTAAATATTTTTATTGTTTGTGAGGATATCCGCCACAATGCCAAATGTTCTGTGAACATTTCAACTGGCTACCCATTACGGTTCAAAATGTACCGCCATACCGAGACGGACGGACAGACGCCGCCGCCGGGCGCGCCGTAGGCTTAGTAATAGGCTTCCGTACGGAGACGGAAACCCAAAAACGTTGAAATAAAAATAATTAAGTAGGTATTAAAACATAGTTTTGCTAGGCTCCAGAACCATCTTAGTACATAACATAGTCCAAGAGACCAAAACATTGGAAGTTTGCCTCGTATCATATTCATAACTTACATAAGATGTAAGATATAATACAAAGACGCACAATGGCATCTAGATAACCCACCTGATATTATGTTAATCAATTCAATAGCTTAGTCACATGTTGGGCTATCGAGCGGCTCCGCTCGACGCATTATCGGTTTTTTATTTTATTTATAATTTTTTTTTTATATAATCCGGTATGGGAGGCCGAGTCGGAAGGGCCAAAGCACACGCTCCGACCAGCCAATATCACCTCCGAGAAGGTCGGAGACTTCCCTGGATTGCTGGCTATACTAGACTAGAGGAGAACACAACCGAGGCTGCTATGCGGCCATCTTACATCCAGTACGGTGGTACCAACCCAGTCGGCTACAATTTGAGCCTAGTAAGGGGCAAGGGAAGGGACCTACAGTTTTACACGGTTCCGAACGGTGAAGCAGCAGGTGTGGGTATGCACGTAAATTTTTCCGTCAGAAAAAAACTCATTGGGACACGCCGACCGGATTCGAACCTCGGACCTCTCGCATGAGAAGCCGATGCCCAAACCACTCGGTCACATGCCGCCGCCTAAATTATTCATTTATTTTATTTCGCCGTCAAAATATTTTATTCGGTCATAGCGCAGGCAGACCGCGTGCGGTGGCGTGCCTTGGGAGAAGCCTATGTCCAGCAGTGGACCGATACAGGCTGATGATGATGATGCAGGCATAAGGTGCATGTGCACTTACTTAAATGTTGACAGTGACATCTCGTTACGTCCACACAATGATCTCGTTGTGATATAGTAGTGAGTGATGGTGATAGTGAATTGATTCATACTATTTTCTTTCTGTGGCATTTTCAAAACGGAAGTGCGCTATGACAAATTCTTTATCCGACAGAAGGCATTGATATTATATCCGAAAAATTCAAACAATAGAGCGGCTTTTGAGGTGAATTCTATGAACGTCTCACGCTCCGTAACAAGGGGGGCATTCCAGAAAGTTGGCGACATAAAGAATGTACTGTCGACGGCTTCGTGCTGCCAAACTATAGAACCTACAAACGTGAACGCTACCACGCCTTAAAGACCCATCCGGCGACTACACAAAACCGTGCACTCGACCTCCCCCCTCACTACCGATGACGTCACCACCATCTCCCCAAGTGTGCTCTCGCGCTCAGTACAACTTGCGATTAGAGGCCGACCGAAAGTTAATGTTTCAGGTTCGGCCGAACGCGTACCTGCACCGAACTTTTTTTAAGATGTTCGGCCGAAGCCGAAGCCGAGCCCGAACCTTTCAAGATTTCCTTAAAATGTCCCCAAATTTTGTTAAATACGTTTGTATTAGGAATTAGGACACTCGTTTAATTGTGTGGTGGACGCTGGTAATTATTAAGTGATGGACAACTGCCTTTGTCTTTTTTTCAGTGTTATAAAGATTCCTATTCAGTTCAGACAGGAGTGAAGTTTCAGGTTAGGTTAGGTTAGGAGAGGTTTAACCAATAAACCAATCAAATGTCGGTAGAACACACGTTTAATATAAAAAATTAAATGATGTGGTGGATGAGGTTAGAAAGGAAGGCTTTCAGTCTGTGGGGAAAAAAAGTTAATAGTTCGGTTCGGCCTTAGGCCGAACACTACCTCAAGTTCGGCCGTAGCCAAACACGAGCCGAACTTCGTTTTGAGGGCCGAACGTTCGGTTGGCCTCTACTTGCGATGATAGCGTCAAAACTACTCGTCCGATTTCCACCAAAGAATCCGCGGGGAAAAGCTATTGCAATCTACATTAATTAGGAATGGTAGCAAGAATAAATAAGATAAGAATGATTTTTTTATTTTATAAATTAATTTTGAAAATTAATATGTAGGTAGTTCTAATGAACTTATGTAATGAAGGGAAGTACTAACATGGCACCTAGTTCACCCGGTGTTATGGGCTGACATCACGGATGTTATAATAGGTGATGTAGCCAAGCGTGTCAGTTTCCATAAAAAAAAATACGTAATAAATTTATGAAACTAGAGTAAGTAATGTGAATGTAATAAAATAAATAAATAAATTAAAATATAATTTATTAATAATTTAAGTAATAATTACGAAGTGATTTGTGTGTAGTGTAACGCGAGGTGTAACGGCAATGGCAGGTCTATGATTTTGAATTCTCCGCTTGTATCTAAGATCAAAATTTGACCGCCCATTTGGAATCACACTCTATTGATTGATGAATGATAGATAACGATAACATCGTGGAGGCGTGATCTGTAATCTGAAAGGTTCAACAGTACAGTCCTTCCTCACTGACATTGCTTATATATACAGTGTGCCGCGACGGAAGGCTAATCCTGCGACTATGATTCACTTGTTTTTAGAGTTCCGTATGCGTACGGAAGCCTACGAGTATTAATTACTGAGCCTACGCGCCGCCGCCGTCGTCTGTCTGTCCGTCTGCCCAAGGAGGGCTGTATCCGTAGCTGTTATAAATAGTGTAAAATTTTATAGCAAACTAACTCCAGAAGTAAGAGAAATAAATGGATCCACAGAAAAAATAACTTTCGGCCTAGTTCTGTTAGTTATTTATTATCGAGTATACTGTTCAGCTATAAGCAACTCGGCTTTCGACCTCGCCGAAGTTAAGGATTCCTAGCGAGGTAATCATTCAATCATACGCTCGGCCTTCAACCTCGTCTTTGTTGGTTTTTCTAAGCGAGTAAATAATGCAACTATATAATTACATGGCTCAGCCTTCTGCCTCGTCTTTGTATTGTAAGGATTTTCTCGCATGAAGATTTCGTCTCTTGTATGTGGACTTGTAATGTTTTTACTGAAAGCTCGACGTTTCCCGCCGGCTAACCCATAATGTGTCTGTCCACGCCCATGGACATTCGGTCGTAAATAAAATGTTCTGAAACGATATGAAATAAAATGAAAATATACTTAATTGCACAACAAAAAGTAATAAAGTGCTATACACCAGTGCAAATAATGTCATTTAGTTTTTCCTATCTCGGAAGCCCTACTTTTACGTAGACACATATCATTCACAGGCTTTATTTACATGCGTGACTCTCCCAAGGTACCTAGATTAGTGTTTGCAGACAGCCTATGTACTGTCTGGCATTAAAGTAATTAATGCTAAAGAAACATTAGTCTGCGCAAAAGTTAAGCCCTAAGTAAGCCAAGATCCAGACCTACAATTGACGTGTACACATATGAAAGAGATCAGTAAAGGTTTATTTATGAAAAATGAAAGGAAGCACTCACATGGCTCCTAGTTCACCCGGGGTTATGGGCTGACTTCATGGATGTTGTAAGTGATATGATGATGTAGCCAACCGTGTCAGTTAGGTACCATAAAAAGTTCACAGATCTCATGTATTACATGACCTTCGGGTACATTGAAAATGACTTTTAGGGCGTATTCAAATATAAGCGTATAGCGAGTCGCCGACTGTGAGCGTGAAAATATCCTGGTGTGGCTGAAGCGATGATCTCAACGAGCGAACGCACTCCAGATTCTAACAGCGCGCACCTGTTCACTATATAATGACTTGTACTGCTTTAAATACTAACATGTATTCATATTTAAAAATTTGATTGTAATTTGCTTGCTTTTTCATACTGAAATATGTCAATTTTGAAAAATAGACAAAAAATTTCCAAAATTAAGTCAATCTACAATATAAAAATAGAAAAGTTTAAAATATAAAAATTTATATGTTATATGTAAGTGTGTTGTTTTTTGTTTTGCATTCATGTTATTGTTTATGTATTTAATTTACTTTATCAGAAAAAACCGAAAAACAGCGCTGTAGGGCACGCTCCTACAGAAAAAATTCTGGGTTGTTTCCTTTTTTTCCTTCAGGCTTCTTTCTTGTTTTCTTTTTATATTTGTATAGGATAGGAGAAATAAATATTTCCATTTCATTTCAGAGTAATCGGTGTCGTGTTGCAAATACTCTGGTAAATTACAACATAACACCGACCGCAAAGTTTAGCAAAATATTCAGACAGCAGCAAGTAAGCCGTGAAGACCCACCTGTGCTGCACGACTCGGGAGAAAGACCATGTCAAGGTGGGAGGTGTCTACCCTGTCGCCGTTTAGCACTGCATCTTGTCGTATCTACTTCTTACTTTACTCGTCCCTGTATTTAAACACGTAACATGGGGTAGATTTAGAAAAGAAAACGGCTGTATGAGTCACGCGCTCACTTCCTCATCTTCTGATGACTCCTTTCATCAGAGATAAAGATAAGATAAGACAACTAACTCATTCTCCTATCTCGTTTGTCTACCGAGCGCGAGACAACTAGACAAGTGCTCCAGTCAGCCACCGGATATATGCACAAATAATCCTTACCTATAATCAAATCCAACGTCTGCTTTCTGTCTGTCTGAGTGTCTGTCTGTCCGCTTATAACTCGAGAACCACTGAACCGATTTTAATAAAACAAACTACGGATCTTCGGGAGATTCTACGGATAGCTTTATTCTTCCCATCAACTATAGGCTACTTACCATCACGCTAAATAGCTTATGAGGTTAGCAGTGAAGTGAAATATGAGAGCGGCCGGAGCCGCGGGCACAGCTTGTGTAACATAATTTGTTTTATTTACTCTACGGGTATTTGCTGTGTGAGGCCTGTAGGTAATTAAAAAGAATAGGCCCACTGCATCTCTCCCCGTGCGTGTCGTAAAAGGCGACTAAGGGATAAGGACGACATTCCGTGCTAAAGGGTGACAGGCTAGCCACCTCCCACCTTGGCACAGTCCTTCCATCGAGTCGTGCAGCAAGTGCGTCTTTGTGCCTTACGTGCTGCTTGATAGATCTTGTCCGAATACTTTGCTAAACGTGGTGGTCGATGTGCTGCAATTTTCCATATTTCTTGCAGTACAACAACGATTATTCTGCTTACCCTGATTGTCGGGATTCAGCGTGTGTGGTATGTATTGTATGTATGGTATTTGCGTGACAACTTTAATTTTAATTATGTTTAGTTTATTTTCTCAGCCATCCTACCTATGATGGTTGCTTTCCTACTTTCTTACGCACGTTGGACAAAAACAATTGAAAATAAACTGAAATAAGAAAACTCAAATTACTTAGAAGACTATGACAGTGACTAGGAGAGAGGCACTGCCAAGGCATCTAAATAATTCACCAAGGAGATATTGTATCTCTCCCCGTGCATGTCGTAAAAGGCGACTAAGGGATAAGGAAAATATTCCGTGCTAAAGGGCGACAGGCTAGCCACCTCTCACCTTAATACGGTCCTTCCACCGAGTCATGCAGCGGGTGGGTCTTCGTGCCTTACTTGCTGCTTGATAATTTATCTTGACCGAATATTTTGCGAAACATGGTGGTCGATGTTGTGTTGTAATTTACCGGAGTCCTTGCAGTACAACACCGATTACTCTACTTCGGAATACAGCGTGTGGTATGTATGTATGTAATAATATTAAAATAATAATTTCAAACTAAACTAAATAAACCTATAGTATACCAGACCAGATAGGTTAATATGTCATTTTAATTTTATCATTGAAGATTTAGAATTTGTTGCGTTTGCAGTTGAAACCCTCGGTCCGTGGAGCAGTGAAGCCAAAAGCTTCTTGAAGAGGCTTGGGACTCTGCTGGTGGACGCAACTGGCGTCCGGCAACCAAGGGCCTACTTCATTCAAAGGGTAAGCCTTGCCATCCAGCGGGGTAATGCCGTAAGTGTTCTGGGAACTTTTCAAAACGCCCCTTTTGAAAGTAATTATAATTTGGTAGGTTTTAATTCTTTAGTTATTTGTATTACTATTTTTATATTTTCTTGAATAAAGAATTTGTATTAAAATTGTATATTTTACTATGTCTTAAGAAAATGCGCGAAAAGTAGGAAATTTTCCACTCTGTCAGCCTCGATAGCTCAGTGGTGCAGACAGTCAACTGTCGTGCGGTCAGTACTTGGATGGGTGACCGCTGACCGGTGGAGGCTGACCGAGGTTCGGATTCTACGTTAAACTGTAGGTCCCTTCCCTTCTTACCTTACTAGGTGGTAGGGTTTATCCCGGCCGGATTTGTACCACCGCATTGAACGAAACGTCGTCGGTCGAAACGGCTATGTAAATAGTTCGTGTTTTCCGTCCAGTTGAGTGTAGTCGACACGAAATGAAGGGAAGCACTGACATGGCACCTAGTTCACCCGGTGTTATGGGCTGACATCACGGATGTTGTAGGTGATGATAGCCAACAGTGTCAGTTTCCATAAAAAAAAAAAAAAATCTTGAATAAAGAATTTGTAAATTGCATATTTTATTATGTCTTAAGAAAATTCGCCAAAATTAGGAAATTTTCCATTTCCCCATATAACGTAATACAGCGCCAATTATAGTCGCGTCACTTATTATTACGCGGCTAATACGACACTGCGGCATAACACGTAGATGTATTATTTCAATGTACTTAATGGTGTCATATTGTTGCTACATATTGTATTTTTTTTTATTGCATCCGAACTGGGTGGCTGTGCTCGAGTTCGAAGCCTCAGGCGCAGCCAATTTCACCCCCGAGGAGGTGCCAGTCCGGCTTGAAGTCGCTGGGGAAAGGCTATGAACCCGCGATTTGAAGATCCGTGGATTGTAGGAGTAGGGAAAGATATTCCCCGGACGGAAGCCCGTTCTACACCTTTGCAGTGCGACACAAGAACGATTTAGAGAATCGTGCAGTTCGAAGAACTCTTCTGTCGACTACAAAGGTGTGTTCCGCGAGGGTATGGCGGGTTTGGCGAATGCGAACAGGAGGAGCAGGGATGAGGGAAGCGAGTTCATCAGAGCAGCGCCCATAGTAGTAACAGGCAATACAGGCTCAATGATCCATCCAACGATGCGTCTGTGCTTCAGTGGTTGAAGGCCCTTCAGTCCATCACACCTTGCTGAGCTGTTCCATGCGCTTCCCCTTGGCCGTGCCGGCTACACTGAACTGGACAGAAAACGCGAAATACTTTACATTGCCGCTTCGACCGACCTTTAATTTATTGCGGTGGTTACAATCCGGAAGGGTTAAAACTAGTAAGGTAAGCGAAGTGAAGTTCACGTGGAATCCGAACCACGGTCAGCATCGACAGTTGGACCCATTCAAGTTGTGACCGCGTCCGAGTGCGCTTAACTTCACGATCGGACGTGGACACATAACACCACTGAGCTACCGAGGCTGACAAGATTTGTTACTTTTGGTACTTCTCTGTACTAGACGATTTTTATAAAAGTCGGTCATGTTGACTGTGAGATTTATTATAACGAGGGCAAAGAGATTAATACAAAAAGAGTGAATGAAAATTTCCATACACGCGTCTCTTACGTGAATGTAAAAATTTTAATCCTTGTAACTCTGGAGTTAGACGCCGGAATAAATACGTTATTCAACTACATACTGCTCTGTGTAAAAAGTATTCGGAATGTATCATCATCAATCATCATCATCAATATCAATCATCAATCAATATCAATACTAATAATAAATCTGTAAGGGATGGTCATGGAGTAAGTTACTTTGTTTTATTAGATACTGCGTTTGTGGGCTCTTTGTGTGATACACGAAGTAACTATTAAGTAATCTGTGGTGATACTAAAACTAAATTGATGATTTTTAGAAATATTTTCTGTATGTATGTATGTATGCTCCTCCATAACTCTTAAACCGATCATTCGAATTCGACGAAACTTAGTACAAGCACATTTAACTATACGGGACACAGGATAGGCTAAACAAAATTCATTTCCGGTTACGCTAACTTAGCATGAGAGGCACATCTTAGCGTCGCTAAGATGTGCCTCTCATACAAACTGAAATTGTTCCGCGCGCCGAAATAAAGGTAAAATTTCACGCGAGCGAAGCCGCGGGAAAAGCTAGTTTAAAAATAAACGCGTAATATCGCCATATTTTTCCGTATGTTTGTAGCACTGTACATAATTACCGCGCGGAATTAGATTAGACCGCATGTGTTTACTGTTGCGGTTTTTGTTAATCATACTTTTGAGTGCTCTGCGATTTTTACAATGGAAAAATTATGATTATTTTTTAAGGATACGCGAGAAACTTGGTGCCGTCAGCGTGGATTGTTGAGCCGACGGCGACGCCCAAAAGCATTCGGATTAAACGGGGGCTTCGAATGCCGTGCCGGCGTGACAGATGCCTTTTACGCTACTCTTAACAGATCCTAAGTCATGCACTGAAGGAAACATATCGGGAGGAAGTGCATTCCAGAGTTTCGCAGTGCGGAAGATAAAAGAAATACTGGAGCGCTTAGTCCGCACACCGCAGCTCTATAGTAAAGGGCAGAAGTAGTTGTATTACAAATGAAATTTCATGTGCCGAATCGTTAAAAATGTTCCAGAAGGCCTTCCGCGAATCGTGTACTCGTATGTCAAAAACACAAGCATATTTTTTTTATGTAATCCGGTATGGCTGAGTTGGAGGGGCTAAAGCGCATGCTCCGACCAGCCAATATCATCTTGGAGAAGGTAGGTGCCATACCCGAGACTTCCCTGGATTGCTGGCTATACTGGACTAGAGGAGAACACAACCGAGGCAGCTATGCGGCCACCTTACATCCAGTACGGTGGTACCAAACCAGTCGGCTACAATTTGAGCCTACCACCTAGTAAGGGGCAAGGGAAGGGACCTACAGTTTTACACCGGTTCCAAACGGTGAAGCAGCAGGTGTAGGCATGCACGTAAATTTTTTCGTCAGAAAAAACTCATTGGTACACGCCGGCGGGATTCGAACCGCGGACCTCTCGCATGAGAAGCCGATGCCCAAACCACTCGGGCACCCGCCGCTTATACTAATGGCATAAAGAATTCAAAGAAGGCCGAGGAGTGGGTAGTTGATCTGCATCGTTCGCGTCAAACTTCAACGGCGGGGTCATGATGAGAGTTTTTTTCGATTACCTCGGTATGGTATACTTCGAATTCCTTCCAGGAGGACAAAAGGCGAATAAAGAATGTTATTTAGAGGTCATGAGGTGTTTGCGTGAGAATATCCGCCGAAAACGGCCAGATTTGTGGAAGGACAACTCATGAATTTTGCACCACGATAATTCACCATCACACACAGTCATCGTCGTGTAAGATTTTATAGAAACTCAATGAATGTCGTCGACCAAGCACCGTGCTCACTCACCTGATATGGCCCCGTTTCAGTTTTTCCTGTTTCCGAAACTAAAATTGACACTTCGAGGAAGGCATTTTGAGTAGATTGAAGCCATCAAAGAAAATAAGCAGCGGGTGGCCGAGTGGTTTGGGCATCGGCTTCTCATGCGAGAGGTCCGCGGTTCGAATCCCGTCGGCGTGTACCAATGAGTTTTTCTGACGAAAAAATGTACGTGCATACCTACACCTGCTGCTTCACCGTTCGGAACCGGTGTACAACTGTAGGTCCCTTCCCTTGCCCTTACTAGGTGGTAGGCTCAATTTGTAGCCGACTGGGTTGGTACCACCGCACTGGATGTAAGATGGCCGCATAGCAACCTCGGTTGTGTTCTCCTCTAGTCCAGTAATAGCCAGCAATCCAGGGAAGTCTCCGGTATGGCACCTACCTTCTCGGAGGTGATATTGGCTGGTCGGAGCATGCGCTTTGGCCCCTCCAACTCAGCCACCCATACCGGATTACATAAAAAAAAAAAAAAGCTGACGGAGCTGAAGGCAATACCACAATCAGCCTACGAAAAATGTACAGAGGACTGAGTCACATCTCTGCCGCCTCTTCCACTCTCCTCGCCACTCTCATAATGTTCTTCATGCATGCTCGTCCGTTACGGGTACTACGCACTTGACGCTTTTTGAGCACATACCCGATCAGGTCCAGGTACGTGCGTCTAGGGCGACGCTTCCCGACTCTTCCACTCACATTCGCTCTATAAATATCTTTCGTTATTCTCCTATCATCCATTCTTCTAACATGAACGAACCAACTTATCTTTCTCAATCCTTAAATATACAATTATAAGGGTTATAGATTTGATTTATTTATTTATTTGTAGCCTTATCATCATCAATCATCAATATCATCAATACTAATAATACATCTGTAAGGGATGGTCATGGAGTAAGGTACTTTGTTTTATGAAATAATGCGTTTCGGATACTAAAACTAAATTGACGTTTTTTGAAATCTTTTCTGTATGCATGTATCTATGTTCCTCCATAACTCTTAAACCGATCATCCGAATTCGATTAAACTTAGTAAAAACACATTTGACTATACGGGACACAGGATAGGATAAATAAAATGCAGTTCCGGTTACGCTAACATGTGGCTCTCATACAAACCGAGTTGTTCCGCGCGCCGAAATAAACGTACGGTAGCGGGCTTACTTACTTCTTCTTTTTAAATACGAATTTCACGCGAGCGAAGCCGCGGGCAAAAGCTAGTATTTAAATAAAGTACGTAAAGAACTGGAAAGCAAAATGTAGGTCAACCGTTTCGCCATCGACCGAAACAAAAATGCAGTTCACCAAAAAAACTGCCAACCAGATTTTACAAGATTTTTAATTTCTCGCACTTGGTGACCTTGTAAAGGGATTATGACAAGGCCCACTTATTTTGTGAATGAATTTTTTTTAAATTGTAATCTGGCACGGGTGGCTGAGTCGGAGGGACCGAAGCAGATGCTGCGACCAGCCAATGTCACCTCCGAGAAGGTAGGTGCCATACCGGAGACTTCCCTGGATTGCTGGCTATACTGGACTAGAGGAGAACACAACCGAGGCTGCTATGCGGCCACAATTGCATGCCCCCCCCCCCCTCCACACTTGGAGAGGCGTATATGTCCAGCAGTGGACGCTTTTTTACAAATTATTACAATTAATTTTACGCTATCAGGTGTCAAAGAAAGTTTGTGTTTCCACTGCATCCTCTCTCCGTGCTTGTAGTAACAGGCGACTAAGGGATAAGGACAAGATGCTGTGCTAAAGGGCGACAGGTAGCCGCCTCTCGCCTTGGCGCGGTCCTTCCACCGAGTCATGCAGCAGGTGGGTTTACGTGCCTTACTTTCTGCTTGATTGAGTTTACTTGTCCTAGTTCTTTGCCAAACGTGTTGGTCGGTGTTGTGCTGCAATTTACCGCATTTCTTGCAGCACAACATCGATTACTCGGCTTGCCCCGATGAATGAAATTATTATAAAAACAAACAACCTCTAGGCGAGTTTTCTTGCCCCTTCTTTCACAGTTTTACTTGTCACATGTCAGCCTCGGTAGCTCAGTGGTGCGGTCGGTTGACTGTCGATCGTGATCATTAAGCACACCTGTTCAACAATTAGACGGGCAACCGATCGACCGTTGGAGGCTGACCGTGGTTCGGATTCCACATAAAACTTGTCAGCCTCGGTAGCTCAGTGGAGCGGTCGGTCGACTGTTATTAAACAACCCTGGGTGCGGTCAGTACTTGGATGGGTGACCGCTCGACCGTTGGAGGCTGACCCTGGTTCTGATTCCACGTTAAACTGTAGGTCTCTTCACTTCTTTCTTACCTTACTAGGTGGTTGGGTTTATCCCGGCCGGGTTGATACCACCGCACTGATCGAAACGTCGTTCGAAACGGCTATGTAAATAGTTCGTATTTTCTGTCCAGTTCAGTGTAGCCGACATGAAATGAAGGGAAGCACTGACATGGCACCTAGTTCACCACGCCAACAATGTCAATTTCCATTTTTTTTTATGTAAACTGACACGGTTGGCTACCTCACCTACTAACTCCGTGATGTCAGCCCATAACACTTCATTTCATGTCGGCTACTGGACGGAAAACACGAACTATTTACATAGCCGTTTCGACCGACGTTTCTTTCAGTGCAATGGTACCAACCCGGCCGGGATAAACCCTACCAACTACCTAGTAAGGTAAGAAGGGAAGGGACCTACAGTTTAACGTGGAATCCAAACCACGGTCTGCCTCCAACGGTCGAGCGGTCACCCATCCAAGTACTGACCGCGCACAGCGTTGCTTAACAACAGTCGACTGACCGCACCACTGAGCTACCGAGGCTGACGAATTTCCTTATCCCTTAAAAAAAAAAAACTTGTCCTTTAATGTATTACATACCAATTGTATTAATAAATAAACTTAAGTGGTAGATTTTTCACCGCAGTAAAATAAACAATCTTATGGTTGTTTAGAAAATCCATAAAAAAAAAACAATTTATCCCGGCTCGTAAATGTACGCCTTATCTCTCGCACTATTTCTCACCGCGACTGTTATCTCAATAGTAAGTATATAACGAACGGCTGAAAGTGCTGAAAACTCATAGTTCGCCAGAAACCGGAATCATCGATTCAAGCCAAGTTATATATTCTTCAGTAGCATACCGGCTTCGTTGGCAGTCGGACGGACGACTGTTGTTGTAAACCGTATATTACATGCACACACACACACACACACGTATGTCGATGTTATGATGTGCCTACACGGCAGAAAACGTGTTTTTGATTGATTATTTTTATTAAATTTTGGTGGTAGTTTGTGAAGTGACTTCTTTGTGTACGAACTGCATTTTGTGGAAGTGAGAAAAGTGAATACGAGTGAAAAAGACGATTTAGAAGGTGAGAATTTTTTAAGTGTTGTTTTTTTAAAACGTATTATGTAATTATAAATTAAATTCATTATTTAATTTAATGACAAAATAAAATAGAAACTAAAATTACCTTTCTTTTTAATTTTTTTTTATTTAAACTGACACGGTTGGCTACATCACCTACAACATCCGTGATGTCAGCCCATAACACCGGATGAACTTGGTGCCACGTCAGCCTTCCCTTCGGTCGTGCCGGCTATACTGAACTGGGCGGAAAACACAAACTATTTACATAGCCGTTTCGACCGACCTTTCATTCAGTGCGGTTGTACCAACCCGGGCGGGTTAAACCCTACCGCCTAGTAAAATAAGAAGGGAGCCATGCCCCTTAGTCGCCTTTTACGACATACACGGGGAGAGATGCAGTGGGGCTATTCTTTTAAAGTACCGGCCTCCACACGGTACAAACTACAATTAAAATCTAAAACAAAAAACTCCTACCTACCAAGAAATATTAAAAATAAACATGCATACATGCACATACCACACGCTATAACCCGACAATCGGGGTAAGCAGTGTAATCGGTGTTCTGCTGCAACTACTCTTGCAGATTAAAGCACAACACCGACCACCACGTTTAGCAAAGTATTAGGACAAGATAAAGATCTAGCAGCAAGTTATAAAGGCACGGAAGACCCACCTGCTGCACGACACGGTGGAAGGACCGTACCAAGGTGAGAGGTGGCCATCCCGTCGCCCTTTAGCACGGCACCTTGTCCGTATTTGTACCGTGTGGGGCCGGTACTTTAAAAGAATAGCCCCACTGCATCTCTCCCCGTGTATGTCGTAAAAGGCGACTAAGGGATATGACTCCCTTCTTATATTACTAGGTGGTAGGGTTTATCCCGCCCGGGTTGGTACCACCGCACTGAATGAAAGGTCGGTCGAAACGGCTATGTAAATACTTTGTGTTTTCCCGTCCAGTTCAGTGTAGCCGGCACGACCGAAGGGAAACACTGACGTGGCACCAAGTTCACCCGGTGTTATGGGCTGACATCACGGATGTTGTAGGTGATGTAGCCAACCGTGTCAGTTTCCATAAAAAAAAAAAAAAATCTCTTAGTCGCCTTTTACGACATGCACGGGAAGAGATGGAGTGGGGCTCTTCAATTTAAGTATAATAATACAGAAAAATTTATAAATATATAAATAAAAAAAATAAGTAAATAAAAACGGGAACCCCTGAATACCCCACACGAGCACCTCGCCTCGCTGGCGGCTAGGGCTGCCATCTCTAAAATCATTAAACTAGGACAAAAAGGAGTAAAACCCCGGATTTTCATATAAAAACCCGGACATTGCTTTTTTCTTGACAATTTATTTTATTTTAACCTTTTTGACAAAATTAAATTTTCATATTATTAAAATATTTAACGGCATTGCTCACGGTCGTCTTCAAGCTATGGCTCGACGTTTAGCGTCTATCATAGAGTTATGCAGTGGGCGGGATTTTTGAATTTTGTAACCCGGAGCTCACGGTCGTCTTCAAGCTATGGCTCGACGTTTAGCGTCTATCATAGAGTTATGCAGTGGGCGGGATTTTTGAATTTTGTAACCCGGACTACTTTAAAAAATCCCCCCGGACGCCCCCGGACGCCTTCAAAAAGAGGACAAATCTGGGGAAACCCGGACGGATGGCAGCCCTACTGGCGGCAGCAACTAAAAGTAAAAAATCTCTTCCATCATTTGTGTGATTGATTAGGGGTTCGATTTCGTGAAGTTATTGATTGATTGATTGATTGAAAATACTTAATATTTTATTTTTTATTTTTATTTTTTTTATGGAAACTGACACGGTTGGCTACATCACCTACAACATCCGTGATGTCAGCCCATAACACCGGGTGAACTTGGTGCCACGTCAGTGCTTCCCTTCGGTCGTGCCGGCTACACTGAGCTGGACGGAAAACACAAACTATTTACATAGCCGTTTGGACCGACCTTTCATTCAGTGCGGTGGTACCAACCCGGGCGGCTTAAACCCTTACCACCTAGTAATATAAGAAGGGAGTTATATCCCTTAGTCGCTTTTTACGACATGCACGGGGAGAGATGCAGTGGGGCTATTCTTTTAAAGTACCGGCCCCACACGGTACAAATTTTATATATTTAATATTTATATATTTAAATATTGCTCCAAGATCGTACGTCAGCCTCGGTAGCTCAGTGGACGGGTGACCGCCCGACCGTTGGAGGCTGACCGTGGTTCGGATTCCACGTTAAACTGTAGGCCCCTTCCCTTCTTACCTTACTAGGTGGTAGGATTTATTTCGCCCGGGTTGGTACCACCGCACTGAATGAAACGTCGGTCGAAACGTCTATGTAAATAGTTCGCGTTTTCCGTCTAGTTCAGTGTATACAGCAGCAGAGATGAAGTGAAGGGAAGCACTGACATGACACAGATCATCCGGTATTATTGGCTGACATCACGGATGTTGTAGGCGATGTAGCCAACCGTGTCAGTTTCCATAAAAAAAACTATCCAACACAACCTAGTCTGCTGTGCTGACCTTACGTCCAGTTATGGCGTCTCATTCTAAGGTCTAGACATAACTGGCATATGAAGGAGGTTATGTAACCATGGTTCAATAAAGCTAGAAACTCATTGGGCCCACGTACGCCACACACGCGAATCTGGGCGCGTCGGTCTCCATACATTTTATATGGAAGAGTGCAGCACGCAGTTTCGTTGCGCCCACGCCACACTACGCGACGCGACACACTGCGTGCTGCACTCTTCCATATAAAATGTATGGAGACCGACGCGCCCAGATACGCGTGCGTAGCGTACGTGGGCCCAATGAGTTTCTAGCTTAAAGGAATTCTTTATTGAGTCATATTCTGGTGTTTACAAATTTTCTGGAGTGATATTCTGTGCAAGACACGTAGTATTTTTTTTTATGGAAACTGACACGATTGGCTACATCATCATGATGTAGTGATGTTAGCCCATTGCACCTTGGTGAACTAGGCGCCGTGTCAATGCTTCCCTTCGGTCGTGCCGGCCACACTGAACTATTTTCATAGCCGTTTCGACCGAATGACTTTTCAATCAATGCGGTGGTATCAACCCGGGCGGGTTAAACCCTACCACCTAGTAAGAAGGGAAGGGACCTACAGTTTTACGTGAAATCCGAACAACGGTCAGCCTCCAACGGTCGAGCGGTCACCCAACCAAGTACTGACCGCGTCCAGGTGTGCTTATGATCACGACGATCGCACCACTGATCTACCGAGGCTGTTTTAAATTGCATATAGTCCGACTGAACTAACGTTCAGTCGGTCAGTGTGTAAGCGTCCACTGCTGGACATACGCCTCTCCAATTTTCCTCGAGTCCTCCTGGCCTTCAGCGGTAGAGAACCACCGCTTTCCGCCGACGTACTTGATGTCGTCGTCACACCTGGCGGGTGGTCTTCCTACGCTCCGTTTTCCTGTCCACGGCCGCCAGTGTAGGACACGGTTACTCTAACGGTCGTCGTCTCTTCGACTAACGTGCCCAGACCACTGCCATTTGAGCTTAGCCAACCGGTGCGGTGTCCAATATCGACTACTCAAGGTGATTGATTAGTGACTGCGTCTGATTCGAATTTCAAGAAGTGTACCGCCAATATTACTCATCTGACAGATTAAAGTTGTATTAACATGTAAAACTTAATCTATCAGCGCAGATCGATAGCTTTTTGAAAACAAGATTTGATTAACTTCTCTCGATAGAAAAAAATCATGAACATGCCTCTGAATTTAGTTATAAAAACGTATTTAAGGCAACGTGACCAAAACAAGGCTTTGGAAAAAAATAAAATTATTTGTTGAATATATATCTAAATCCGTAGCTTTTTACTTTTTAACCGACTTCCAAAAAAGGAGGAGGTTCTCAATTCGTCTGTATGTTTTTTTTTTTTTTTATTTTTTTTTTATTTTTTTTTTTTTGTATGTTTGTAACACGATTTCTCCGTCAATTGAGGGCCGATTTAGAAAATTCTTTTTTTGTTAGTTAGGTCATACTTCCGAGGTGGTCCCATTTCAATTTTATCGAAATTGGTTCAGTGGTTTTCGAAAAATCAGCATAATACTATGGTGTGTGGTTACCTTCAGCAAAACTTGTGATGTGGTCGTTTTCGGCAATTTTCAGTTTGATAAATTAGTATGGTGTGTGGTTACCTTCAGCAAAACATTTGTGATGTGGACTTATTCAGCAATTTGCAGTCTGACACATATGGCGAATAATTCTGTACCACTTCAATCGATTTCGATTATTCGATTTCGATTATTCTTTTTTATGTAATATTACTAAAAAGAATGAAATAAAAACTGTTTTAAAAAATATTAAACCGATTTCCAAAAAACAAAAAAAAAAAACTAAAAAGTATTAAATACCTAATATTTTGAAATTTTCTCTGTCCTGTTGAAATACATGAATCGATATACTAGTGATACATATTCGGACCCTTGCTTCATGAATATTCTAAATTTGAAATTTTTTTATCTTTTCCGACCGGCGCTTAATTTATTATGGTACCTGGCCAGTACCTACTGTACCGAGTACCATCGAGCTGGTTTGATGATGGAGACAGAAGGTGGCCATAGGAACTCCTAAACTACACATGATAAACCCATCGTGTTTGGGCTCGTTGCATTTGTCTTCACGAGAAATTTACTTTAGACCTAAAAGATTCTCAATTCGACGGTATGTTTTCTTTTTTTGGATGTTTGTTACGCGATTACTCCGTCAATTGTGGGCCGATTTTGAAAATTCTTTTTTTTTTTATTTGAAAGGGGATAACCCTGAGGTTTTTGAAGTGAAAACTTCTTTAGCGGCTCTTGGCACTTTTTTAGGTGGGTAAAAATGTATAACTCGCGACATCGCGTCAGCGTCATTTTTAAAATGAAACCTTAAGTCATTGCGTTAAGGGTTAAGTTAGAGTGGCACGGGATCTGCCGGCACTCCCGGAGTGCAACTGTTAAGTAGGGTTCCGTAACACGTTTATGTCTGTCCATTCTACTAAGTTCTGCAAAATGAATGTAGGGTTCCGTAACATATGCATGTCTATCCGTTCTACTAAATTTTACAATTTTCAACCAAGGTCCTCCGACGGTTATTTTATAATAAAAGTAGGCTTCCGTAACACGTTTATGTCTGTCCATTCTACTAAGTTCTGCAACATCACCTACAACGTCCGTGATGTCAGCCCATAACACCAGTGCCATGTCAGTGCTTCCCCCTTTGATCGTCCTGACTACACTGAACTGGTCGGAAAACACAAACTATTTACATAGCCGTTTCGACCGACGTTTAATTCAGTGCGGTGGTACCAACCCGGGAAGGTTAAACCCTACCACCAAGTAAGATTACGAGGGAAGGGACTTACAGTTTTACGAGGAATCCGAACCTTGGTCAGCCTCCAACGGTCAGCGGTCACCCATCTAAGTACTGACCGCACCCAGCGTTGCTTAAAATTCAATAGCGACAGTTGACTGTCTGCACCACTGAGCTATCGAAGCTGACGTGGTCCTATTTTAATTGGGTCAAGATCGGATTGGAAAGCGAGGCGGAATCGCGAGGCCGAAGGCCGAGCGATTCCGCCGAGTACATTAATAGCAAAAAAATACTAAAAAAAACTGTGAAATAAAAAAAAAGTTTTAAAAAACATAAAACCGACTTCCTAAAAAAAGTAAAACTAAAAAACTATTTAAAATAAAAATATAAAAACCGCCTTCAAAAATATATGAAATAAAAACCTAAAAAAAAAAACGAACCCTAGAGTTGAAGGCGGTGCTAAAGCAAGCAAAAATGATGCATGAAAGAAAACATGAGCGGATGATAATATCCTTTGTGATTTGTGTAGCCTTTTTAGCACCGCCTTCAACTCTAGGGTTCGTTTTTTTTTTTAGGTTTTTATTTCATATATTTTTGAAGGCGGTTTTTATATTTTTATTTTAAATAGTTTTTTAGTTTTACTTTTTTGGTTTCGATCCGTAGTTTTGCAATAAAAAAAAAAAAAAATTCGCTTGCGCTAAAGTTGATTGATTTAGTTGCATCCTACTCCAACCAGCGCCTTGAAAGAGAAGTACGGGTGAATAGGGTTGACAGGGCCTTAATACAAAACCTCCAACAGGAAAAGGTCAACATTGCATAGAAGTTTTGCAATAATTTACTCACGACACGACCTCATTAGCGTGCAAAAGATAACAATTGTTTCCCGCCGTGTTTCCCGCTCAGGAGAAATGTTTGACTGAGGATTTAAGTGTTGCCCCTGAGTGTTATCGCAACGATAACATAAGTAAATAAACATTGAAAATAAGAATATTATTAAAATTCGGTCAAGTGCGAGTTTTACTCGCGCACCGAGGGTTCCGTGGATCCGCTACACCATATCTGTCAAAAAACCATATCCGTCTATCTTTTGTCTTTCTACAATGCAAACTATAAAAGCCTGTGGCGCAATCTATTATTCCGGAGCGTGACTAATAGATTCTTAGCACGTTTATTGTATGGGGACCACTTTAATTTTTTGCTTTTTGCTTTTTAGGGTGCCGTATCCGGTACGGGACCCTATTACTAAGCCTACGCCGTCTGTCTGTCTGTCTGTCTGTCCGTCCGTCTGTCTGTCCGCGGGCTGTATCTCTTGAACCGTAATAGGTAGCCCGTTGAAATTTTCACAGAATATGTGTTATTATGGCCGATATAACAACAAATAATAAAAATAAGAAAAATAAAAAAAATCACGGGGTTCCCATAGAAGAAACCAAAAAGTGTATGCGCGCGCGCCATCTACCGAATAGATTATGAAGCATTTAACTAATCATGACATTTAACTAATATGGAGCATTTCATAACACGCCATCGATGGCGTGAGTGGCGCTAGCCATGACATGGCGATACGGAACCCTCGGTGCACGAGTTCGACTCGCACTTGGCCGGTTTTTTAATTATTTGTTGACACATCCGACATAAAAACACGTATTCTGTGAAAATGTCACCCCGCTACCTTCAAAAGATACAGCCCTAGAATCGACGGACGGACAGACAGACAGACGACGTAGGCTTAGCAATAGACTTCCGTATGTATAGGTACGGAACCCTAAAAATGAAATACAGTTGTTTCAGAAATCTGCTGTCAGCCTCGATAGCTCAGTGGTGCAGACAGTCAACTGTCGCTATTGATTGTCAAGCAACGCTGGGGCGGTCAGTACTTGGATGGGTGACAGCTCGACCGTTGGAGGCTGACCGTGGTTCGGATTCCACGTACAACTGTAGGTCCCTTCCCTTATTACCTTACTAGGTGGTAGGGTTCAACCCGCCCGGGTTGGTACCACCGCACTGAATGAAACGTCGTTCGAAACGGCTGCGTAAATAGTTTGTGTTTTCCGTCCAGTTCAGTGTAGCCGGCACGACCGAAGGGAAGCACTGACATGGCACCTAGTTCACCCGGTGTTATGGGCTGACATCACGGATGTTGTAGGTGATGTAGCCAACCGTGTCAGTTTCCATAAAAACAAAAAAAATCTACCTTCAGAAGTCAACAGAGAAGTCAGTATAGTGTGCGGTTGGCGAAATAAAGTTTTCTTTATAGATCTCGAGAGAGATAAAAATAAAAAATAAATGTTTTACGAAGTGATATTGTCTCTTCATATATCCCGAGATGGCATACTCGAGATCCGAGAAACGGAAATGACGTATGGAAGTATATGGTATTGTATTGTTTATTGATCATTCATATGGCAGTTAGATTGCATTCGAACTAGTCACAATTTGTTCTATCCGGTTCGATTACACCCACGAAGAGGAACCGGCAAGAAACTTCGCAGGGTATTTTTTTTTCATAAAATATTATTACTTTCAAGTATTTTAGTGACTAGCCACATAATGACATCGCCTACAGTCTATCGAATACGTATATCGTATTCGTATATCGTACTTTCCCGTGCCACTTACTAGGTGGTAGGCTCAAATTGTAGCCGACTGGGTTGGTACCACCGTACTGGATGTAAGATGGCCGCATAGCAGCCTCGGTTGTGTTCTCCTCTAGTCCAGTATAGCCAGCAATCCATGGAAGTCTCGCTGGTCAGAGCATGCGCTTTGGCCCCTCCGACTCAGCCACCCATATCGGATTACATAAAAAAAAATCGAAAACACATCTTGAGAGCAAGATTAACAATAAAATTTGTTCTGATTACAAAGACTTATTATTATTAATTAAGTGTATCAGGTGTAAAGAGCCTTTGTCAAACTTTGATACTAAGTGTCCGACCGAATATTCGGTTTCGGCTTACGGCCTTTCGGCCAATATTTGCAACATTCGGCAAACTTACGGTTTCGGCCGAAAGTAGTGGTCACTTTCGGCCCAACCGAAAGTTGTTAGACAAATCGACTGACCGCGCGCACGCGACGCGACGCGAACGCCACGACGCGATTACGCGATTGGCGGATTTGGCGGCCGGCGCGCAGGCACACACTGCCTTAATACTTAAATACCATACATACTTTCGGCTACGGCTTTCGGTTTCGGCTTTCGGCTTCGGCTTTCGGCTTTCTGCCGAAAGTAGAATTTTGCCGAAATTCGGCTACGGCTTTCGGCCGAAAGTGAAAGTACACTTTCGGTCGGACACTACTAAGTAGTTAAATTATGGCATAATAGACGGCACGTATGGCCGCGGAGGCGGGATAATATTTTCGATTATTTAGATAGCTGACAGGAGCCTGTCAGTTTTTTTATGGCTCGACGTAGTCTACGTTTTTGCGGTCGTCACAAATTCCTCCCGAGTGCACTAATGCGTTTTGTTTGACCATGCCTAGACAACGTATTTTGTCAGTCAGCGTGTGTGTATGCGTCTACTGCTGGACATACGCCTCTCCAATTTTCCTCCAGTTTTCTTGCAGCCCTCCCGGCCTTCAGCGGTACGCAACCATTGCTTTCCGCTGACGTACAGACGACTGCTCTCATTACTGGAACCCTGTCAAAATAAAATATTTGATAATTTGTATAATTTTGTAGGGGTAATGAGTGAATGTTAATTTGACAAGGTTCCTATAGTGGGAGAAATGAAGCAGTCGTGTGTACGTTCCGATGTCGTCGTCCCAACCGGAGGCGGGTGGTTTTCCCACACTCAAAAGTATTTTGACGAGCGTTAAGTTGAAAGACAGAGTTGAATCCATTTTGTTTTAAGGAGTCAATAATTTATAATTGTTGTTAATTTTTTCCGGAATTTACCATTATCGTTTTTAGTAATTTATCATTATCGTTTTTAATAATTTATCATTATCGTTTTTAGTAATTCATCATTATGGTTTTTAGTAATTTATCATTATCGTTTTTAGTAATTTATCATTATCGTTTTTAGTAATTTATCATTATGGTTTTTCGTAATACCCTTTGAATGTTCCATAATAAATAACTGCGTTAATGTAACCGTGCTCAAGGAACAATTTCCACATTAATTCATACGCATGCGCGGTGCTCGCTCTGTTTATGTACTAGCGAGCGAGAGGCTTACCGGAAACCGGCAACAATCACTATGTTGACAAAGCAAAACCAATTATAAATAGCTTTGGCAACAAACACAGCTCATTGGAAACGATAAACCGAGCGTGTACTTATCGAATGCCAGGGGTTATACGCTGAAATGCATCATAAGTTAGGGTTCCGTATCCGGTACGGGACCCTATTACTAAGCCTACGCGCCGTATGCCCGTCTGTCCGTCGGTCCTACCTAAAAAGTGATGTATCTGTTGAAAAGTCAAAATTAAAATTGAAAAAAAAAACCAAATTAAGCAGGTTAAAATTTTTTACGGAATATGTGTATTACAATTATAATTTTATATTTACCTATGTAATCAACTTAGCATTAAGTATAGCTTTTTTATTGTATAATTTAGTGAGAGCACTGTACTCTTGTACATCATCTAGGGTTGCCAGATGAGAGATGCGCATTTTCTGGACATGATCTTAAAATTTCGGGATATTACGATTTAAGTCGGGACAAATAAATAAAAATACCTTGAAAGAAAAATACTATGGCGCGGCGGAGCGGTGCGGCGGCACATGGGATTGGTAGGCTAGGCTAAAGCTAACGCTGCTTTCAACTTGGCGAAGGACTTAATTTTGGCAGGACAAATTTTTCCAAAGCGGGACTCTGGACAAAGAGTTAAATTTCAGGACAATCCCGCTCAGTCCCGGCCACCTGGCAACCCTAACATCATCCCAGATTATGTCAAACTATAATGTTTCGTTCATGGAAATACATTTGTGGCTCTGCTTAAAGTAAATAAAAACTATTTTGTCTTTTGTGTACTCTTTCTTTGTAAATAAGGGCTGTCGGTTTCCTAAATAAATAAATAAATAAATAATGTCATGCTGGAATAATACAAAAATTATACAAGAATTTTTTTTTCAATGTTGCCCGTTCTTACTTAATATTATCTGGTATAGGTACCTACATACAAGCGTAAAACTTGGTGTGATTTAAATGCAAAGTCCAAAGTAAAAAAAAACAGCCATTTGCGTGGTGGTACGGAACCCTCGGTCGCGAGTGGCCCACTTGCACCAACACGAGTTTAGAGTTAAGTAGCGAGTTATGGATTTAAACGCGGTTTAAACGCGGTTCCCACATACAACGGGTGCTAGCTTAACGAGTTAAACTGGTTTATAGTTAAATTCGTGTTGGTGCAAGTGGGCCACTGGACCGGTTTTTATTATTAATGTTGTTTTACTTTAGAGTTTGTTTGTACTATAATCTCACCAAGTTTATACGGATACGGAACAATAAAAACGTTTGAGAAACACGTTTCTTGTGTGGGGCACCCTTAATTTTTCACTTTTTTTTTTAGGTAAAGGCTTAGTAATAGGCTTACGAGCACGGAAACGTAAAAAGCCAGAATTTTCTCTCAACATTCCGCCAACGATATCAAGGTTTTCTTGAAGTTTATTTTTTGTGGAAACTGACACTGTTGGCTACATCACCAACTACATCCGTGATGCCAGCCCATAACACCTTGGTGAACTAGGTGCCATGTCACTTCTTCCCTTCAGTCGTGCCGGCTACACTGAACTGGACGAAAAACACGAACTATTTATGTGCATAGCCGTTTCAATCGACCTTTCATTCAGTTCGGTGGTATCAACCCGGGCGGGATAAACTCTACCACCTAGTAAGGTAAGAAGGGAAGGGGGACCTATAGTGTTACGTGGCATCCGAACCGCGGTCAGTCTCCAACGGTCGAGCGGTCACCCATCATTGGATGGACCGCGCCCAGGTGTGCTTATGATCCGACCGACAGTCGACCGACCGCACTCACTGGCTACCGAGGCGGACAATATAAAGGAGAGTTAGTTTTCATGCACGATTCGTTCCAGATAAGGTACGTTTCCACAGAAGACGTAGTTACCAACACAATAAGATCTAGGTGCATTGTTGCTAATATTGTGACAACAATTTCATGCATACACTCATTTGTGCGCATGCATTTGCAATGCATGGAATCAAATGACATGTCTTACGCGAACGGAATATAGTGTTGAGGTATTCACTGGAACTTGGGCGTAACGAAAACGTGTTCTGGGAGAATAGCTATATCTCGGAAAGTATAATAGCAAGGAGTATGTTTATAATCATCATCAATAAATACTAATAATAAATCTGTAAGGGACGGTCATGGAGTAAGTTACTTAGTTTTATGAGATACTGCGTTTGTATACTCTATGTATGATACTAAAACTAAATTGACGAAATATTTTTAGAAATATTTTCTGTATGTATGTATGTTCCTCCATAACTCTTAAACCGATCATCAGAATTCGATGAAACTTAGTAAAAGCACATTTAACTATACGTGACATAAGATAGGCTAAATTAAATTAAGTTCCGTTTTGAATACGAATTTCACGCGAGCGAAGGCGCGGGCAAATGCTAGTACCTTAATATAGAAGAAGGAAGCGCAAATAATCGACGTATGTTAAAATTATTAATATTTTGAAGAAGTGATTAGTCATCAAAGTTTTGAAGTTTTTTCGGATTTCGCCAGCGAGTTGGTTTTGAAAAGTTGAAAAATCTCAGAGATTTTAATACATATTCAAAAAAATATTGTTTATAGGCGTTGAAATTTACTACATACATATCACACACGCTGAATCCCGACAATCGGGGTAAGCAGAGCAATCGGTGTTGTGCTGCAAGAACTCTGCTAAATTACAACACAACACCAACCACCACGTTTCGCAAAGTATTCGAACAAGACATCAATCGATCAAGCAGCAAGTAAGGAACGAAGAACCACCTGCTGCATGACTTGGTGGAAGTACCGTGCCAAGGTGAGAGGTGGCGAACCCGTCGCCCTTTAGCACGGTATCTTGTCCTTATCCCTTAGTCGCCTTTTACGACATGCACGGGGAGAGATGCAGTGGGGCTATTCTTTTTAAGTACCGGCCCCACACAGTACATCAAATTGAAATTTACTATCAACCGAATTGTCGGTAATTCGTTTGAGATTATAATTGGTTGAGCTGTGAACGTTCAAAGTTTTAAATCGGGAGTATCGTGTGACTAAAGTCGAAATATCTCATATAAGATAAATCTAAGAATGTAAAACAACCTTTAGTCATAAAGAGAGGGTTCGAAAATCACGAACATCTGACAATTTTGAGAGGACCCAAACGGATTCAAAGATGCATGGTACAGTTTCTTGTAAGATACGTGGTTTTTACTTCAATGTTCCTTTTTGGTCATACAAGCGTCAAGCTTGGTGTCATTAATATTCTCTTTTCACAAAAAGTATGAACATTAAACCAGGCCTCACGCACTCTATGTACTTGCGCGCGCCAACTACCTACCGCCCGACGGGCCGCCGGCGGTCTATTTCAGTGGTAATTCGTCAGCCGCGCGAAGTATACATAGACGCTCGCCCACGCAACTGCGCGCAGCTCCAAAGCAATAACCACTTTACACTCGATCGTTAAGGTTCATTTTCGCACGCAGCGATTGGCGACGTGAAGCAGTAGGCTATTAAAGCCCGAAGGTAGGAACCTTTTTATATAGAGTGATTTATCTGTTACGAAGTAACTATTAAGTAATCTGTGATTAAACTATCGGCAATGTTGCCGTGTTTCTGGTCTTCTACGGTGTTTTCCTTCACCGGATACGCTGGACTATAAAATTATCGAACTTATCTTCGGCACCATGGAAACTAATAGGCAGAAGGGGCAATCGATTGTCGAGGTGACAAAAAATTGTGCAGAGACAAAATTACAAATAGGCTACATATATTACGAAACTATTGTCAGCCTCGGTAGCTCAGTGGCGCGGTCAGTACTTGGATGGGTGACCGCTCGACCGTTAGGCTGGCCGTGGTTCGGATTCCACGTTAAACTGTAGGTCCCTTTCCTTCTTACCTTACTAGGTGGTAGGGTTTATCCCGCCCGGGTTGGTACCACCGCACTGAATGAAACGTCCGTCGAAACGGCTATGTAAATGCCTAGTTCGTGTTTTCGGTCCCAGTGCAGCCGACATGAAATGAAGGGAAGCACTGACATGTCACTTAGTTCACCCGGTGTTAAGGGCTGACATCACGGATGTTGTAGGTGATGTAGCCAACCGTGTCAGTTTCTATAAAAAAAAGCTATTACGGAAAGTTAAAATTCGCCCTGAGCTCTGAACTTCCGCAAGATTTCAAGACCCGTATATTATATGACCAGTGCTTCCTCCTGGTTATGTTATGAGTTATGTTATGTATGACGTACGGGTGTGAAACGTGGACACTGACGGTCGCTGTTGTCCAAAGGTTGAAAGTTGCCCAGCGAGCAATGGAGCGAGCCATGCTGGAATGTACATTCATACAGAAATATGTAGAGCCAAAAAAAAATACAGAAATACAGCCTTACAGAAATACAGCCATACAGAAATACAGCCATACAGAAATACAGCCATACAGAAATACAGCCATACAGAAATAAAGTCATACAAAACCTAATGCCATTTCTGGGTTTTCATTGATTTTTTTAGTACTATCAGTTTGGCCTGTAAACGTGTTTGCTTTCGCGTGTTCGTGAATTATTAATAGTGCCTGTTGGACACTTTACGTTCTTTTTTAGGGTTCCACTGGACCTATTACTAAGCATGCCGTCTGTCTGTTCAACCTTTAATTTTTTTTTTTAAGAGTGTAAGGGATCTAAGGTTACGTGGAATCTGAACCACGGCCAGCCTTCTATACCACATCGTAAGAATTCGGCGCGGCCGGGCTGGGGTGAGACGGCCGCCGATCGCTGTTCTGTGTCCACACTTTAGGGGTCGAGGCTGAAGATATGTATTAGTCATAGTCCCACTGCATCTCTCCCCGTGTATGTGTACCGTGTGGGGCCGGTACTTTAAAAGAATAGCCCCACTGCATCTCTCCCCGTGTATGTCGTAAAAGGCGAATAAGGGATATGACTCCCTTCTTATATTACTAGGTGGTAGGGTTCAACCCGCCCGGGTTGGTGCCACCGCACTGAATGAAAGGTCGGTCGAAACGGCTATGTAAATAGTTTGTGTTTTCTGTCCAGTTCAGTGTAGCCGGCACGACCGAAGGGAATCACTGACGTGGCACCAAGTTCATCCGGTGTTATGGGCTGACATCACGGATGTTGTAGGTGATGTAGCCAACCATGTCAGTTTCCATAAAAAAAAAACCTATTACTAAGCATGCCGTCTGTCTGTTCAACCTTTAATTTTTTTTTTAAGAGTTTAAGGGATCTAAGGTTACGTGGAATCTGAACCACGGCCAGCCTTCTATACCACATCGTAAGAATTCGGGGCGGCCGGGCTGGGGTGAGACGGCCGCCGATCGCTGTTCTGTGTCCACACTTTAGGGGTCGAGGCTGAAGATATGTATTAGTCAGTGGTGCGGTCGGACGACTGTTGTTAAGCAACCCCGAGCGCGGACAGTACTTGGATGGGAGTCGCATTTTACGACATGCACGGGGAGAGATGCATGCATTTTTTATTTCTAATATTTTTAGGTTTTCGTACACGTCGTCTGTCTGTCCGTCCGTCCGATATGGCTGTATCTTAACCGCAATAGCTAGCCGGTTGAAATTTTCACAGAATATTTGTGTTATTTTGGCGGAAATAACAACGATACGAGAAACTTGTTTTTTCAACGTTTTTTTTTGGTGCGGATACGTGTCGGTGCGCGAGTCAAACTCGCACTTGGCCGGTTTTTTTACCTAGGTACCTACTATTGCGTGTTGTTATGAAACTAATGAAATTTCACTAAATATAGGCACGATCGATAGCTCGGCGACGTCTGTACCTCTTCGTGGAGCGTCAGAATACAAAAGTGCTTGTAAACATACCGCGTGTAGAACCTTCCTCTACTGAACCTGTAAGCACTGGAACGCTCTACCTGGACTTATATTTCCGTCCAAGTACAGTATCGGGCCCTTCAAAGGGGCGTGAATAGGCATCTGTCAGGCCGGTATGGTTTTTTTTTTATGGGAAACTGACACGGTTGGCTACATCACCTGCGACATCCGTGATGTCAGCCCTATGTGCCATGTCAGTGCTTCCCTTCATTTCATGTCGGCTACACTGAACTGGACGGAAAACACGAACTATTTACATAGCCGTTTCGGCCGAAGTTTCATTCAGTGCGGTGGTATCAACCCGGGCGGGTTAAACCCTACCACCTAGTAAGGTAATAAGGGAAGGGACCTACAGTTTAACGTGGAATCCGAACCACGGTCAGCCTCCAACGGTCGAGCGGTCACCCATCCAAGTACTGTCCGCGCTCGGGGTTGCTTAACAACAGTCGTCCGACCGCACCACTGAGCTACCGAGACTGACGTAGGACGTTGGAGGAGAGCGAATGCTCCGGCCAGCCAATATCACCATATCTTTTCATTGCTGGTGCCACGTACACCAGTAGGGTCGCGCACATCTGCCATAGTAAAAATTTTAATTAGGTACTAGAAAATTTGTCCACGGATACCAGGAGTAAAAAATTAACTCCGCCCCGTTGCTCAAACGAAAATAAATAGCAAGAATTTAATTAATCATCTAGATTGAAAACTAATAAAAAACAAAAACACATTTAAAAATTGCCTCGCCTCCCAGTCCGATCTTGACCAAATTGAAATGGGACCACACGGGAAGCACCAGCTTTCAAATAAAAAAAGAATTTTCAAAATCTGAGGTAACAAAAAAAAACAAAAAACAAAACATTAATACAGTCGAATTGAGAACCTCCTCCTTTTTTTGAAGTCGGTTAAAAACCGGCCAAGTGCGAGTCGAACTCGCGCACTGAGGGTTCCGTATCGCCATGTCATGGTCAGCGCCATTCACGCCATCTATGGCGTGTTTCATGGAATGCTTCATATTAGTTAAAATTCATGATTAGTTAAAATGCTTCATACTGTTGGTAGATGGCGCGCATACACTTTTTAGTTTATTCTATGGGAACCCCTGTAAATTTTGTACTTTTTCTTATTTTTATTATTTGTTTTTATATCGGCCATTATAAAATAACACATATTCTGTGAAAATTTTAACGGGCTACCTATTACGGTTCAAGAGATACCGCCACAGAAATCCTAATACTTCTCTGATCTGTGGATACAGCCCTCGGACAGACAGACAGACAGACGCACAGATAGATGGCGTAGGCTTAGTAATAGGGTCTCGGCCATCCTGCATCCAGTACGTTGGTACCAATCCAGTAAAGGGAAAGGGAAGGGAATCTATACAATGGTTACCTACACATGGGTTTCATTTACAATTTCTTATTGTTTTGATACGCACGTATAATATTTTTAGAATCTATTGTGTTAATTGAATGAGCAGGTAAATGTGGGTATTATGGTTTGATTGATTAGTCATTTTTCACTTATGTAACATCATTGTATGACTTATAAATGCTTCTTGGACTGTAACACTAGAATCGATATATAAGTACATATGTAAGTGTTTATATATTACCGTATACATACATAACACACGCTGTATCCCGACAATCAGGGTAAGCAGACTAATCGGTGTTGTGCTATAAGGACTCTAGTAAATTACAGCACAACACCGACCACCACGTTTAGCACAATATACGGACAAGACAATTTATCAAGCAGCAAGTAAGGCACGAAGAACCCACCTGCTGCATGACTAGGTGGAAGGACTGCGCCAAGGTGAGAAGTGGCGATCATGTCGCCCTTTGGCGCAGTATCTTGTCCTTATCCCTTAGTCCCGTCTTACGACATGCACGGGGAGAGATGCAGTGGGGCTATTCTTTTTAAGTACCGGCCCCACACGGCAAAATATTATATAATATATTATGTATGTATTAACATAATAAAAAAAATAGTCCATTGTGTGGCTTTACGGATCCCTCCTCGGTGCGCGAGTCTGACTCGCACTTGGCCGGTTTTTCAAATTTTACCGTGCCGTACCGTGTGGGCCGGTAATTAAAGAATTCGTTTACCACATTTTGTTATTTATACAGGGTGTATCAGGATAGGTTTTCGAAACTTCAGGGTTCGAAAGGGGCCCATATTTGAAGACGAAAAGCCCTGAAACTTTTTCCCAGATTCGATCATTTTACAGTACTTTTTGGTGAAAATCTCTTCTTCAAGATTTGGTGGATGGTTAACGTCCGCTTTTATTAAATAAAAAATAAATTCTAACTCATGAATAAAAATGGGTAGGTTGCATACATAACTAGTACAATTGAACTGCGTGTAGGTAAATTCCAAACATTGAAAGTTCAATGACCTCAAAAGAAAAAGAGGACTGAATTAGTTCACTGCACTTTCCAGTCTCACTGTCCATCGAGTTTTTATTGCAATTTACAACTTTTGTATGACAAAAAAAACAACGGAATTTCGATTTGAGTGATAAGGATTTTTTTCTTCTAATAATGAGTACTTTCTATTCCTGAAGTTTCTCAAACCTATCCTGATACATCCTGTATACCGGGTGTTTGATGATCATAGGTCATCAACATCATAAAGCAAACCAGGTACTCCTGGGCCTATTTGGAGCAAAAAAGTTAGATGACATTTTGTTCTAGGCTGAACTTTTTTTTTCATACTAAACTAAATAAAGACACTTTAGTTTAGTATGGAAAAAGAAAAAAAAAGTTCACCGTAGAACAAAATGTAATCTAACTTTTTTGCTCCAAATAGGTTTGCTTTATGTATGACCTATGGTCATCAAACATACTGTATAATATTTATAACACTTCGTGGGACAAAATTTGATACACTAAAACACTCAGGTAATGGTACCTAGGTCCCTTCTCTTCTTACCTCACTAGATGGTAGGGCCTAACCCGCCCGGTTTGCTACCACCGCACTGAATGAAAGGTCATTTGAAACGGCTCTGTGAATAGTTCAATGTAGCCGGCACGACCGAATGGAAGCACTGACACGGCATCTAGATCAACAAGGTGATAAGGGCTGACATCACGATTGTAGCGGATAATGTAGCCAACTGTCTCAGTTTCCATATACAAAGAAAAACAAAAAAAAAACAAAAAACCTAATCGCTCCTTACCTAAAGCAAACTTCTGACGATTTTACATAAGAGTTTTCGGCATTCCCCAATTGGATATTTGTCCATCTGAGAGTATTGACAGTCCATTGTGTCGTCAGTGTAGTTTGTCCATACGATTGTATTCCGTTCTTATGTTATTTGATATAATAATTACAACTTTATGACGTTTCAACGTTGGCGCACAATTTCGGAGGGAGCGTAGGACGTAACGTGGAGTAACGAACGAAATGAATATGAAACCGTGTGGGGCTGATATTTAAAAATAATAACCCCATTGCACATCTCTCCCCGTGCACGTTGTAAAAGGCGACTAAGGGATAAGGACGAGATGCCGCGCTACAGGGCGACAGCGTAGCCACCTCTCGCCTTGGCGCGGTTTTTCCGCCGATTCATACAGCAGGTGGGTCTTCGTGCCTCACTTGCTGCTTGATAGTTATCATGTCCGAATGCTTTGCTAGACGTGGCGGTCGGTGTTGCGCCCTGTTAGAGTCCTTGCGGCACAACACCGGTTACTCTGCTTACTCCGATTGTCGGAAATTGGAGTTAGATTCATTCTAGTGCAGAACTTTTCGAATAATTCAAAATTGCTTTGAATAAAAGGAATTTTCATTATATCACATTATCTAAGATTTTTTTATTGCTTCCGAACTGGGTGACTGTGCCCGAAGCAGTCCAGTGGGTGTCCAGTCCGGCTTGGAGGCGTACTAATGTCGCTGGGGAAAGGCTATTAAGCCGCGATATGAAGATCCGTGGATTGTAGGAGTGGGGGAAAGATATTCCCCGGAAGACCGTTCCACACTTTTCTAGTGCGACATTATTAACACGAGCGGAGCCTTACACATTCTCATTTGAACATGTGACGGCTGACGTATTTGGTTAATTGGACAAACCACTTCTTTGTCTTACTTTTTGCTTAACATCCGTTAACATTTTTTCAGATTCATGACGTTGTAATAAAATAAAATATAGTCAAACACTTAAATGACTAATGCCTATTTTGCATAAGGCTAATCTGCGGTTTTTAGATATATAGATTTAAAAACCTGGGTTGAGTGGGTCGCTACAACAGTACTGGATGCAAGATGGCCGCATAGCAGCCACGGTTGTGTTCTCATCTAGTTCAGTATAGCCAGCAATCCAGGGAAGTCTCCGGTATGGCACCTATCTTCTCGGAGGTAATATTGGCTAGTCGGAGCCAAGTCGGAGCATGTGCTATGGCCCCTCCGAGTCAGCAAACCATACCGGATTACATAAAAAAAAAATATATAAATTCTTTATTGCTCCAAAAACATTTTACAGAAACATGCTCGATGCATAATTTACACGAGGGGAAAAGGCGGACTTACCCCTTAGAGGAATTTCTTAGAGAAATCTCTGTAAGGGATAAGTCCGCATTTGCACCTTATGTAAATTTTCTAATGTATTTGTTACTGTTTAATGTTTACTGGAGCAATAAAGAATTTTCTATCTATCTATCTATTCTTCCAGTCACCCTTGGGTTTTGATTATATGTATGTATATAAATGGTTAATAAATCCAACCGTGTCAGTTTCCATAAAAAAAAATATATAAAATAAATCGTTTACCACTTCACCTAGATACTACAAACATACATACATACATACATAACACACGCTGTATCCCGACAATCAGGGTAAGCAGAGTAATCGGTGTTGTCCTATAAGGACTCTGGTAAATTACAGCACAACACTGACCACCACGCTTAGCACAGTATACGGACAAGACAACTATCAAGCAGCAAGTAAGACACGAAGAACCCACCTGCTGCATGACTAGGTGGAAGGACTGCGCCAAGGTGAGAAGTGGCTAGCCTGTCGCCCTTTAGCGCAGTATCTTTTCCTTATCCCTTAGTCGCCTCTTACGACATGCACGGGGAGAGATGCAGTGGGGCTATTCTTTTTAAGTACCGGCCCCACACGATACTACAAAGTCCGAGACAAAGTCTTATGTTGTGAAATATAAGTAGGTAGTAGCAAAATAATTGATTGTGGGAATGCACAATACTATAATATAATTAAAAATCCATACAATGATTACAATTTTATTATAAGTAATTATAACATATTATATCAAACTAGCTTTAGCTCGCGGCTCCACTTCGGGTGACATTTTGCTCACAGCTCAGGCCGCCGATGACGTAACGTTATCATTAAAACCATCTTGAGAAGTGATAGAATATAACAGTGAAAACCGCAATGTAAATCCATAAAATGTTTCTCGAGTTATGAGTATTTTCATACTCGTATATTGACGTACGTACGTAAAAATGACGTCACCACTTGCAGAAATCGGGGGAGACCCCGATATATTTTTCTGTTTTTTTTTTGTTTCCTTTTTATATACTGCCATCTTGTCTTGCCGATATTCATCAGTAGGTGAGTACGGATTCAAGTCTTGCATGGAGATTGCTCATTAGCAAACCCATATAGATGTTGTTATAAGGTCTTGCACCGCTCTCCTCTTCAGTTTGAATTATATTCTTCAGTCTAATACATGCATAATAAATTATAAATTATATGTTCTCAGTCTCAGTAGCTCAGTGTTGCGACCGGTCCACTGTCGGTCGTGATAATAAGCACACCTGGGCGCGGTCAGTACTTGGATGGGTGACCGCTCGACCGTTGGAGGCCGACCGTGGTTCGATTTGCACGCACAACTGTAGGTCCCTTCCCTTCTTACCTAACTAGGTGGTAGGGTTGGTACCACCGCACTAAATGAAACGTCGTCGCTCAAAACGGCTATGCAAATAGTTTTGTGTTTTCTGTCCAGTTCAGTGTTGCCGGCACGACGAAGGGAAGCATTGACATGACACCGAGTTCACCATGGTGTTATGGGCTAACATCGCGGATGTAGTAGGTGATGTAGCCAACCGTGTCAGTTTCCATAAAAAATATATAAAAAATAGATCGTTTACCACTTCACCTAGATACTACAAAGTCCACCCATTTAAGGCGCCTAGTAACGCCAACGGGGCGTAGCCCGTAGTAGTTTTCATAAGGGTTTTTTTCATAAATTGCGATCCTTCGCATTAGAACTTTGAAAAGCGTGTGATCGATAGATATAACAAATGGCGTCATTTTGCTATAAAAATTCCATTCAAATTCTCTTTAGTTTCTGAGATCAAGTTTTCAAAGTCCACGCGGAAGAAAAAAAACCGGCCAAGTGCGAGTCGGACTCGCGCACCGAGGTTTCCGCACCACAAAAAAAACATTGAAAAAAAACACGTTTATTATATGGGAACCGCCCCTTAATTTTTTACTTTTTCTATTTTTTATTATTTGTTATACCCGCCATAATAACACATATTCTGTGAAAATTTGCACGGACTACCTATTACGGTACAGAGATACAGCCCTCGGACAGATAGACGGACGGACGGACAGACGGACGGACAGACAGACAGACAGACGGCGTAGGCTTAGTAATAGGCTTCCGTACGGGATACGGAAACCTAAAAACGACGTTTGGTTACAGTATAAATTGTATAGAAAATGATAAAATTTTACAACTAAAAACGTGTGATCGATAGACAAAGAATTGTTCAATATTTTGCAGTAGTTTTTAACATATATTAGATTGGTCTAGTTATCACGGGCTACTTCTTAAAAATCCACATGTGGCCTTACTAAGCGCCTTAAGATCACAGAGACGAAAGCGCTCCACAACTTCCTGGCTCCACGGCGGCTGCGCGGGGAGCAATACCTAATGATCTGGGTATTTAGCGAGTTGGCAGTTACATACTCACGTGCAGTTTAATTTTAATATGCGGTCGAAGAAGTCATCATAATATTAAAAAAAAAAAAAACAATGTTTAAATTTTGTTCAGTGCGTGCTTGATATTATTTCGGCAAGAGTGATACAGCTGAGCATATCCAAAAGTATTAAAATAATAAATTAATTCAGGTGTGTAATGTGAATAATTAAGTTTTCTAAGTATATGCAGACTGTAGACGTAGACGGACAGACAGGTAGACAGATAGATTTTTTTTATGGACCGCTCGACATATGGATATGGCGCCGAGCCACCCATAAGGTGTCTTAAAGGACCCTCTTGAAGGACCCGAGACTGTACTTGGGGAGAAATATACAGGGCAGGGAGAGCGTTCCCAGCCTGTATATTTCTCGCGCGTTTACCGGTTCTGTAGAGGAAAGATCTGCTGAACCGATTGGTACCCATCCGCGGTAAGTCCAGCGTGTAGGGATAAAATCCCTGCCCAGTGCGCGCGGTGCGGAGGTGGAAAGGGGACGGCGGAGTACTCCCCATGGAATAAGCGACAGATAATATCCTTTGTTGCTTTTCAATAACCATTGGGGAAAAGGCGAACTTTAAGGCAATCTCTGGTAGTCAACCTGACTCATTTACAAGGTTAAGGGTAGCAACAAAACAACTAAGGGGACAAACAAACAGATAGACACAGAAACGGACATATAACCAGGCATACATTTGTGATGCCGTTCTAAAGGGCGACAAAAAGGCCACCTCTCACATTGGCACGGTCCTTCCAACCAGCCATGCAGTAGGTAATGTCTCTATACCTTTCTTGCGGCTTGATCTTGTCCTTGCGGCTTGTCCCGGCACGATCGAAGGGAAGCACTGACATGGCACCTAGTTCACCCGGTGTTATGGGCTGACATCACGGATGTTGTAGGTGATCTGCCAATCGTGTCAATTTCCATACAAAAAATACTTTGCCGAAAGTGGTGATTGGTGTTGTGCTGCAATTGACCAGAGCTCTTGCAGCACAACGCCGATTGCCCGACTGTTGGGGTACAGCGTGGTGCTACATATCGTACTTACATGTATTATTATTATTACTGATTGTTAACCTAACCTACTTACATTTCACTATATTAATCGACTTTCAAACATCCATGGGTTCCCCTTTGCTTTGCTTTCTTTTAGTATCTGAATTAATATGAAATACTGTTTCATCTACCGCAGATAATCCTCGAGATAATCTCAAGATGTCTCTGGCTCCCGGCTCCATAGTGTGGGACTACGTCGTCTTCTTTGTGTTCGTCATCGTCAGCACGTGCTGGCCGTTGTGGAGCAAAATGGCCAAACCGTCGAGCAAGGTAATAATAATATTATTAGATAATTAAACGAAATTAATATTATTGAAAACAAAGTTTGCTTATTTACTACATTCTAACTAAACAATTGAATCTACTAAGAGCTAAAAATAATTAAGTGTAAGCTTGCTTCTATAATTAGTTCCTTTGAAACCTAATTATTAAGTGGAATAAATATCCTATTATAATTTGAGCACTCCTTTCTTCCTTATAATTACTTATTTTCTTTTACTTTCCACGCAATTAAACTCCATAATATTAATTTAATTTAATTAAGTCCTTATATTATTCCGCTTCATTCATTTTCATTGTAATGTACTATTTGATTTCACAAAATTACATACATTCTATTCTTATTATCTTAAATTGGTTTCCACCTCATTATATTCCATACTACGCATTCTTATTTCGTTCCACCTCATCAACTCTATTCTTATTACGTTTTATTCCTCTCCATTCCACTATATTATATTCTAAGTATTCTTATTCCTCTCCATTCCACTATATTCTATCTATTCTAAGTATTCTTATTCCTCTCCATTCCACTATATTCTATTCTAAGTATTCTTATTCCTCTCCATTCCACTATATTCTATTCTAAGTACTTTTATTCCTCTTCATTCCACTATATTCCATTCTAAGTATTCTTATTCCGCTTTATTCCTCTCCATACCACCATATTCAATTCTAAGTATTCTTATTCCTCTATTCCAATATTCAATTTTAAGTATTGTTACTCCGTTTTATTCTTCTCCATTCTATTATATTCCATTCTAATCGGTTATATTCTAGTCAATGGTACCTATATATTCTATTCTAAATTCAGTCCTATTGCATTCTACACTCATTTGAAGCCGAGTAAAAGAGTTGAAAAGTGTCCGAGACACGACAATGGTGACCGGTGGTGTTATTGTGTTACAGGCCGAATTCGTGTTCGCAACTACCGGCGGAGTCGGAATGTTTGCTATGATGATGTCTATAGCCCGTGGGAACCTCGGCGTCAGAAGTTTTCTTGGTGAGTCATCCATTGTTTTAAATATACACAGTCAGTCAGCGTGTAAGCGTCCACTGCTGGACATACGCCTGTCCAATTTTCCTCCAGTCCTCCCGGCCTTCAGCGGCATGGAACCACTGCTTTCCGCCGACGTACTTGATGTCGTCGCCCCACCTGGCGGGCGGTCTTCCCACACTCCGTTTTTCTGTCCACGGCCGCCAGTGTATAACACCGTCCCTCTAACGGTCGTCGTCTCTTCGACTAACGTGCCCAGCCCACTGATACTTGAGCTTAGCCACCCGGTGTCTATCGACTACTTTGTACAAAACCTCCAACACGAAAAGTTCAACATTGCATATAGGTTTTGCAATAATCTACTCACGACCTCATTAGCGTGCGAAAGATAAACAATTGTTTCAAATTGTACCACCGTACTGGATGTAAGATGGCCGCATAACAGCCTCGGTTGTGTTCTCCTCTAGTCCAGTATAGCCAGCAATCCAGGGAAGCCTCCTGTATGGCACTACCTTCTCGGACGTGATATTGGCTAGTCAGAGCATGTGCTTCGGCCCTTCTCTCTAAGCCACCCATACCGGATTACATTAAAAAAAAAGTATCATGAACTTAGCTTGTAAGCTGATTTGGTCGGTAACATGTTTTTCTTAGTGATGTATGATAAAGGCTCATCTAGTGCTATCGATCAGTGGCAAATTACTAATAACAAGTGATATGGTTCGCCATTATTTATATTGAAGTCCATCCAGCAATGCACAAGGAAAATACGTGCCTGAATATGTATAGAGATTTATTTTTACATAGGCGTTGTATCGTTTATTGCAGCGGTTCTCAAACTTTTTTGGTGACGGAACCCTTTTGGAAAGCGAAATATTTGACGGAGCCCTAAAATAAACAAAATTTAGTTTTTGTGCATTCTTTATTATTAATTATATTACAATGTAACAGTTACTTAATTAATATTATAATAAAAGAGAAAAACAATAATTAAAAAATATCTAATGGGAGGTATGAAACAAGGTTTGATAGAAGAGAGTTGAGTTCGTCTGCGCAGCCGAGCTGAATCGAGTCAGAGAGAGAGGTGAATTTTTGATTTTTTTCTCGTATTCGCGCGGAGCCCCCACAGAGGCCCCGCGGAGCCCTAGGGCTCCGCGGAGCACACTTTGAGTATGGCTGGTTTATTGCATTATAAAGTTTCACACATACAGCATAGTTATCTATCGATGTTTTTCAATAAAAAGCGGCTAAGCGCGAGTCGGAATCGCGCAACGAGGGTTCCGTACCACAACACAGAATATTTCTATGGGTTTTAAATTACCGTGGTTGTTAGACATTATTTTTAAACACAACAGCTTTACTCACTGTTCTTCACGAGCTATGTGGCTCGACGTTTCGGGCCATACGCTTGGCCCGCAACGTCGAGCCACATAGCTCGTGAAGAACCGTGAGTAAAGCTGTTGTGTTTAAAAATAATGACAGAATATTTCGGTTATGTATTTACCAAAAAAATTGTGTATTCTTATATTCAGTTGGGGATCCTTAGGCGACTCACATTGTCACATTCAGTTGGATTACTTTAGAGTTTGCACTAGTCACACCAAGTTTGACGCTTTTGTACGTATTACCACAGATTACTTAATGTATTACCGTTTTTACGACAGAGTAAAAACTAAAATCGTTGAAAAAACAATTTTCTAAGTGGGATAAAGGAACCTCCCTGGAAACTCCTGTTTCCAACCGGGCAACTTTGCTCATTGAAAGTATATAAAATACCCTTACGATTAGGTTCAAACAATTCAATACCTTCCCTTGCCCCTTACTAGGTGGTAGGCTCAATTTGTAGCCGACTGGGCTGATACCACCGTACTGGATGTAAGATGGCCGCATAGCAGCCTCGGCCGTCTCCTTCTAGTCCAGTATAACCAGCAATCTAAAGGGGATTCCCCCATATGGCACCTGCCTTCTCAGAGGTGATGTTGGCTGGTCGGATCATTTGCTCTAACCCAGTCTTTTTAAAAGTGGGCGATAACGCCCCCTTGCGGGCGCTGGAAGCCTACGGGGGGGGGGGGGGGGGGGGGGGGACGGTAAAGGGCCCAGAGCAAATTGGGCGGTTTTGAAGCGGTTTAGATGGCTGATTTTAAATTTTCTTACACAAGAAAAATATCGGCAGACGTGAGTTTTTCAATTTTCCTAATTTATCAGTAGTATCCTTCAACAACGACACCTTGTTTGTTTACTGCCAACATTTGGAGAACCTCCACAGTGATTTCAAAGAACGATTCCAGGACATTTTAAAATTGGAAATACCAGATTGGGTGTTGAATTCTTTTTCAAATGTCAACACAGCAGTATCATCCCAGCTTGAAGAAGAACTTATAGAATTGACAACGAACGTGGAAATAAAAATCAAATTAAAAAATAGCTACCAAGAATTTTGGCTACAAAAGCCAATTCAAAGTTAACGTATAATTTTGGGGGGGCGCTAAAAATAATTGATTCTCAAAGTGGGCGGTAGACGAAATAAGTTTGAGAACCTCTGCTCTAACTCCTCTGACGCAGCTACGCATACCGGATTACATTAAAACAAAACCTGATTCTAATTCGATCCAAGCAAACATTAGGTAATCATCGTAAAACTATTATATCTATGTATTAAAATTTAAACAAAAATAAATAATGTTTTAGGTTTAGATTAAAAATTTTAAGATATTTTAAAGATTATTTGTTAGTTTATTATATTAGGTTTATATTTTATGTTATTTAATATAGTTGTTTTTTTACTTGTAAATTTTAATAATTTTTATTGCTATAAGTATATACATACATTTGTTTTTACATAGCAGAATAGGCAGCGTCTTGCGTATGGGTAATGTCGCTCATAAAAATATATATTAAATGTTAAGTATTAAATAAAAAATTAACGACCAATTAAATAAAAAAATCCTGCGAAATTGCGAAACCGACTCGCTTACTAAATCATGATTAAAAATTAATTGATCTTCATTTTATAAAAGTTCCACATGACCGATTATAGGCCACTTTTGTCCCCCAGTGTGACCATGCGTGCTATCTTGACTCTTGACTAACGCTCCCGAGTTTTCACGTGGTATTTCAGAGTTTGCTGTTTGTCAATGTATTTATGTGAATTATGAATCACCTCACTGAATGAAACGTCGGTCCAAACGGCTATGTAATTATAGTTCGTATTTTCCGTCCAGTTCAGTGTAGCCGGCATGATGATGATTGTCTGTCTGTCCGCTTATAACCTTTAATAAAATCCAACGTCTGCTTTCTGTATGTCTGTCCGCTTATATAACGAGAACCACTGAACCGATTTTTATAAAAAAAAAATCTAAGGATAGCTTGATTCCTCCCATCAACTATAGGCTACTTACTATCACGCTAAATGGATTATGAGGTTAGCAGAGAAGTCAAATAATATGAGAGCGGGCGGAGCCGCGGGCACAGCTAGTTGAGACATAATATGCATATTCAGTATGGTTCGTCATCATTTTTTTTGTCATGTAGTACACCAATGCACGATATGCTCTTTACCCAGTAGCCGCTCACATTTTCTCACCGCGGACGTCAGTATTCTACATTGTCCGGTTTTTGCCGCACTTGTGCAGCGATTACAAATAAAAACTATATAATTTGCGCGGAGGATGGCGACGTTTTGGCGCGTTGTGATATAAAACATCATTATTTGAGTAATTGCAGTAGGTACACTTACCGCGTGTCGTGATTCGTACGTGTTTTTGCTTCGAAGATCGTGCTCGCGCTGTTTTTAACCCTAGATCACTAACCAGTCGTAAAAATTACGACGCGTACTGTGTGCATTTAATGTTTCGGTAAGATCCCGACCCCCGTCACCCCACCCGTTCCTAATACCTTCCTAATTAGCATCATTAATGACTCAGAAGCAATCATTGTGGATGCACGTTTATTAGATCGGGAGATATCGTGTTATCATCGTAAAATTTACGAATGGTTAGTAACTATGTAACTTTTTTTTCCATAGAAATTTACTAAGGTGTCATAGAAACCGAAGTCAAATAAGGTTGTTTATCTTCTAGAAGGAAGCATCTAGTCGAGACTTTTCCAGAACTCGCAAAACTTGCAGCTACTGCCTGCAAAAAAATGTCGTATGACCACAACATTCTGCGAGGGCTGAAAAAAGGCGATTTGCAGGGAGTATATTGTTTCTATACGTGCAATCAAAGGCGTGTTGGTTATTTCTAAAACAGATTGTTATTTGATTAAGTGAAAACCAAGGCTAATTAAGGTAAATTTGTGTTATAAATAAATTTGATTAAATAAATATTGATGCTCTATTCCTTACCTATAATAAAATCCAACGTCTGCTTTCTGTCTGTCTGAGTGTCTGTCTGTCCGCTTATAACTCGAGAACCACTGAACCGATTTTAATAAAACAAAATTCTACGGATAGCTTGATTCTTCCCATCAACTATAGGCTACTTACTATCACGCTAAATAGCTTATGAGGTTAGCAGTGAAGTTAAATATGAGAGCGGGCGGAGCCGCGGGCACAGCTTGTATGTCGTAAAATTTACGAATAGTGATAACGTTACTCGAAATTAAGGTTAGTGATCTAGGGTTAATGAAGCCTGGCGCGGTTGGCTGTGTCACCTGTTCGACCCGTGATGTCAGCCCGTGACGTCTTGTTCATGTCGGAATTGGATGCCATGTCGGCGTGGCGGTGCGGGGCGCGCAATCGATGTTCTAGTCACAATAATGTCTTCCCCGGTTTTTTTTAGCATTTTTGGAAATCAGTACATTAGCAGCTTTCATCCGACATCCATATTGCCTACTTTCATCCTAATTATTATTTTGGCATTTTCATATAAAATTGAAATTTTCGCTCTTCAGAAATTTAGCTTTTTCTCAAAACCGATGACGCTATTAGCAAAATGAAAAAAATTGGACACACTGCATAAGTGTAGATATGTTGTAATTTTTTTTTTAGAATTTTCATATGAACACTAATAAGAAAAGTTCGGCCACAAACCTGCCGTTTTTTTATGAACTTTTTATTTTAATGTTAGTACTAATGGGTACTTATTAATTTATAGCCATGTTATATATATATATATATATATATATATATATATATTTTTTATGGAAACTGACACGGTTGGCTACATCACCTACAATGATCCGTGATGTCAGCCCATAACACCGGGTGAACTTGGTGCCACGTCAGCCTTCCCTTCGGTCTGAAAAACTGAATCGATGAAATAATGATGGGGACGCACGTCCACCAAAACAGTTGTACAAGTTTGCATTATTTATCAATGACCTTCGCTGTTCTATGTATGGTACATTTTTAGTAATTAGTATCTATGTTTAATAATTAGCGTGTAACCAGTTTGTTTTTGTCAAACGTCTTCGGTTATCTAGAAGCACCATTCCGTTTACATTCAGTCCACCAAGGTCACCGGTATAAATAGCAACAAGAACAAAAAAAAACTTTTTTTACTTACACCGTATAATAAAAGAATGCTCGACTTGGCGGGGGCACTGGTATGGTATGGTATGGTATTTATTTGGTCTTTTTGGTATATTTATACACTTAGACAGGTCAGATTTTATAAACAAATTTCTTATTATTCTATTTCGATCCAAGCAAAAATAGGCCATCGTCAAAACACAGAAAATTAAAAAATGCACAAAATATTTTAAATACCACAACTGTAACAAATTAAAATCAAACATATGTCACTGTACAAAAAGTTCAAAAGAAACAGTCAATAGAACAACAAAATTAAGATAAAACATTAAAATAAAATCAATCATGTCAAAAAATTACAATCAATATAAGAAATAAAAAAAAAAACTATTATGAATATATCAAAAAATGTCACACCTTATTGAATAAAAATTTCAAGTCATTAAACATAAAATCGGTCAAATAATAAAACAAATCAATAAAAACATTAATAATTATACCATTTTACGTGCATTAGTCGCGACGAGTCAAGTAATATTAAAAAATAAGAATATTTACAAAACAATTAATAAAGAATTACTAAATGTAAGCTAAAAATTACTAGAAGAATTTATCACTATAAGCTTCGTTCAAATTGTAATAAGATTTCTGGATAAGCATGCTCTTCACTTTGCCCTCAAATTCTCGGATTTCAAGGTTTCTAACTTCCTGCGGCAATTTATTGTAAAATTTTACGCTGTTACAGATAAAACTTGAGGATAATTTGGTCAATCTGTGACTGATACTGACACTGCCGTGCCCCTAGATAATAACATTAAATACTCGTACATACTGGATAATATTTAGGTAGTTCCGTAAATATAATGATGTATGACAGTAACTATGCACGGTGTTAGGTGTTATCGGCTGATATTTTTTAGGGTTATGCAGCCAGGCGATAACGCTTGTAAAATAGTTAGTGTCCGTCCATCCGTCTGTCTGTCACAGCCTGTAGCTTCTAAACGGCTAGAGCGATAATAATGAAACTTGCAAGTTCCAAGTTGGAACGTTTATAGATTTTCCGTAGGCAGCAAAATTTGATAGGAGCATTTCAAAATTTTATTACACCAAAAGTGATTGAGTTAAACTTTTTTCAGCGAAACAAAAAAGCACCACACCTTTGTTTTATGTTTTGAAATGTTCTGTAAGAATTTGATGCTGTCTGTCTTATATTAATTCATTCTACAAAAAAACAGCGTTTAAATTTAAATTTCGACACCGAGGACCCCGAGGTCTTGAGGTTTTGGAAGGAAGGAGCTAGCGTGAACGCCGTTCTCTTCGCACTCGTGTCTTCGATGCGTTGAACACCATCGATATATATTTTATAGATCAAACGTTTGAACACGACCAAGTTGCTCCGGCCCCATTCGGCAATAGACTGGGAGGGTTTTCAAAAGGGGCGTGAAAAGGCTCCTGTCAGGCCGGCATGCCATTCGAAATCCCTGTGTATCATAGAATGTCCAGATTAGATGTAGGTGAAACGATGCCACATGTCGGGCTATCCATAAAAAAAATAACATAATTTATTTAGTTAAATGAGCTACGCGACCTTTGAATAGTTTAGTCATCATAAACCAGTTCAATCTGGTCTAGTTTTAAGACTGCAATCCCATGTCGTAAATAGCATATTTGCACAGATAACAAACAATTGAATGCACGTTAGATAAACTAAACTAAACTGTTGCGAGCATTATGTATGATTTATGAACACACCTTATTTACATCACCGTGTGTGTGTGGTACTTCTAAAGAATAGGCCCACTGAATCTTTCCGCGTGCATGACGTAAAAGGGGACTAATGGACACTATGCCTTTAAGAACTATTCGTTAAAATAAAAATGAAAAATCTCCATATAGATACATTTTGAACTTAGTTTCTGAATCTAAATCCCAAACAAAGGCATATTAATATGTTTTATTTCATTCTCCTACATACATACATTAAAATCTCTTTGCATACATATGTACATAGGGATATAGTGAGGGTAGGCAGAGACAACGGATCTCCACGTGCCACGATCCTGACACACCTCTGCCGCCTCTTCCACTCCCATAATGTTCTTCATACATGCTCGTCGGTTACGGGTACTACGCACTTGACCCTTTTTGAGCACATGCCCGATCTGGTCCAGGTACGTACGGCGACCCTTCCCGACTATTCCACTCACATTCACTCCATAAATTTCTTTCCTTAGTCTCTTATCATCCATTCTTTCAACATGACCGAAGCACCGAAGCATTATTTTCTCAATCCTTGTCACTATATCCTCTTTCAGACCACAGCGCTCTCGCACTACACTATCTCAATCTATCTTTCATTGTAACTCCACATATACTCCTCAACGCGCGCATTTCCAGACAATTGATGATATAAATCATTATTTTTTCCAGGATTTCCTTCGGAGCTGTACTATCGGGGCAGCGCCATGTGGGAGACGATATACGGAATGGTGTGCGCATATCCCATCGTCATTTTCGTCTTCGTACCTGTCTACTACTCCCTTGGCATCACTTCCGTCTACCAGTATTTGGATTTGAGGTGACTATTTAAGCTATTAACAGACGTTCCGATTTGGTTGGACCCGACCACGACCCGATCAAGTCAGGGCCGACGTGGGACATTGCTATTAGACGTTCCGACGTTCGGCAATCCAACCTTCAGTTGCCTATTGCTAAGTCTAGCGAAGTACCAGGGCATAAGAAATGGTTAGGAGGTTCGCCGTTTGAAGTCTCGACGGCATTAAGTACTAACGAAGTCGGAACGAACCTCCAGACGTGCCGACTTGATTGGACGGGAGGCTGGTCAGATGCGCAGGCGAACCGACCACGTCCGACCAGCAGGTCTATTCTTGTAAACTCTGACAGCGGAATCAGCGCTGTTGTGGCGCTGAGAGCCACTTTGGAAGTGGCTCTCAGCGCCACAACAGCGCTGATTCCGCTGTCAGAATTTACAAGAATAGACCTGCTGTATTAATAATATTACGTCGGGCCGACCACCTTATACACGTTCCGTTTTGGTCGTGGTCGGGTGGTCGGCTCCAACCAAGTTGAAACGTCTGTTACTAGTATGAAGCTTTTTGACATTGACGCCCTAGGAAGTGACGTCACAGTGACGTCTGTGTATGTGCGATTTGTAGGAGTGTCTTCGTCCTCACAAATGATTATACCTTGTTAATCAGCGTTTATACGTCCGCTGCTGGACATACGTCTCTCCGATTGTTCTCCAGTGCTCCCGGCCTCCAGCTGTAAGAAATCACTGATTGCTTCCGTCCGACGTACTTAATGTCGTCGTCCCACCTGGCTGTAAATTCAGTTCATTTAAATTCAATTTATTATCTTTAGGTAACAAGGTTACACACAATACAATAAGGTAGTTAAATGTTTATAGTTCTATGTTATGGTCCCAGACAGAAATAGGCCATCGTCCATCAACTAAACCAGGTACATTAAGATAACACAACTTCGGTGATTAGTTTGTTATCACAATTTAAATAACATAAAAATAACGTGAAATTAATTTTCAGATAGAAATTCAATAACAATAACAGTCAGAATAAAGTCAATGTCTAAAATTGAAAAAAATCTAAATTCTAATAATAAAATATTTGTCAAATATACATACATACATATCACACACGCTGAATCCCGACAATCGGGGTAAGCAGAGTAATCGGTGTTGTGCTGCAAGAACTCTGGTAAATTACAGCACAACACCGACCACCACGTTTCGCAAAGTATTCGAACAAGATTCAATCGATCAAGCAGCAAGTAAGGCACGAAGACCCACCTGCTGCATGACTCGGTGGAAGTACCGTGCCAAGGTGAGAGGTGGCGAGCCCGTCGCCCTTTAGCACGGCATCTTGTCCTTATCCCTTAGTCGCCTTTTACGACATGCACGGGGAGAGATGCAGTGGGGCTATTCTTTTTAAGTACCGGGCCCACACGGTACATTGTACGTTGTAAATAATAATATAGATTAAAATCAGGAAATTAAAATTGTCAAATATAATTATATAAATATGAAGACTATTAATAATAAACAATTCAAATCAGTTGTCAATACACACTGGCCGGTGATCGGTACACACTCCATTTCTCTGCCCCACGGCCGCCAGTGTAGGGCTCCAACCATTCTCGTTGGCTCCAACGGTCGTCGTCTCGTCGCGACCTGCCCATGTGTTCGTGAAAAGGTTATCAGATACTGTAAATTTAAGTGCACAATATTCGGTGTTACTGTGAAAGAAAACACTATGAGAATGCCTGCAGGTACACAATTTTTTGTGAAAGCACACGAGAACCACTGGCACGACCTAGAACGATAAAAAAGGTATGGACCCCGAACCCTATCCTCGCCAGCGTAACACGATATAAGTAAAAGCATACTTGTTTCATTGGACGGTCGCGCGCTGGCCCGTCAGTCTGTGATCGGCTGCGTTTGAAAAAACCTGTTTAAAATGCCCGCATGCTCTGTGTTTACGTTTAAAAACACTACAGCCAAGTTTAGTGTGCACAATAGTGGAATATCTTATCATCGGTAAGTACACTCCGCTCCCCGCAACTCAGCGACGCTAGTTCTCAACTTCTCATACAAGCATTTGACAGTCCGGCGTTATGGATCCTTTTTAACCGACTTCCAAAAAAGGAGGAGGTTCTCAATTCGTCTGTATGTTTTTTTTTTTTTTTATTTTTTTTTTTATTTTTATTTTTTTGTATGTTTGTAACACGATTTCTCCGTCAATTGAGGGCCGATTTAGAAAATTCTTTTTTTGTTAGTTAGGTCATACTTCCGAGGTGGTCCCATTTCAATTTTATCGAAATTGGTTCAGTGGTTTTCGAAAAATCAGCATAATACTATGGTGTGTGGTTACCTTCAGCAAAACTTGTGATGTGGTCGTTTTCGGCAATTTTCAGTTTGATAAATTAGTATGGTGTGTGGTTACCTTCAGCAAAACATTTGTGATGTGGACTTATTCAGCAATTTGCAGTCTGACACATATGGCGAATAATTCTGTACCACTTCAATCGATTTCGATTATTCGATTTCGATTATTCTTTTTTATGTAATATTACTAAAAAGAATGAAATAAAAACTGTTTTAAAAAATATTAAACCGATTTCCAAAAAACAAAAAAAAAAAACTAAAAAGTATTAAATACCTAATATTTTGAAATTTTCTCTGTCCTGTTGAAATACATGAATCGATATACTAGTGATACATATTCGGACCCTTGTTTCATGAATATTCTAAATTTGAAATTTTTTTATTTTTTCCGACCGGCGTTTAATTTATTATGGTACCTGGCCAGTACCTACTGTACCGAGTACCATCGAGCTGGTTTGATGATGGAGACAGAAGGTGGCCATAGGAACTCCTAAACTACACATGATAAACCCATCGTGTTTGGGCTCGTTGCATTTGTCTTCACGAGAAATTTACTTTAGACCTAAAAGATTCTCAATTCGACGGTATGTTTTCTTTTTTAACCGACTTCCAAAAAAGGAGGAGGTTCTCAATTCGTCTGTATGTTTTTTTTTTTTTTTTATTTTTTTTTTTATTTTTATTTTTTTGTATGTTTGTAACACGATTTCTCCGTCAATTGAGGGCCGATTTAGAAAATTCTTTTTTTGTTAGTTAGGTCATACTTCCGAGGTGGTCCCATTTCAATTTTATCGAAATTGGTTCAGTGGTTTTCGAAAAATCAGCATAATACTATGGTGTGTGGTTACCTTCAGCAAAACTTGTGATGTGGTCGTTTTCGGCAATTTTCAGTTTGATAAATTAGTATGGTGTGTGGTTACCTTCAGCAAAACATTTGTGATGTGGACTTATTCAGCAATTTGCAGTCTGACACATATGGCGAATAATTCTGTACCACTTCAATCGATTTCGATTATTCGATTTCGAATATTCTTTTTTATGTAATATTACTAAAAAGAATGAAATAAAAACTGTTTTAAAAAATATTAAACCGATTTCCAAAAAACAAAAAAAAAAAACTAAAAAGTATTAAATACCTAATATTTTGAAATTTTCTCTGTCCTGTTGAAATACATGAATCGATATACTAGTGATACATATTCGGACCCTTGTTTCATGAATATTCTAAATTTGAAATTTTTTTATTTTTTCCGACCGGCGTTTAATTTATTATGGTACCTGGCCAGTACCTACTGTACCGAGTACCATCGAGCTGGTTTGATGATGGAGACAGAAGGTGGCCATAGGAACTCCTAAACTACACATGATAAACCCATCGTGTTTGGGCTCGTTGCATTTGTCTTCACGAGAAATTTACTTTAGACCTAAAAGATTCTCAATTCGACGGTATGTTTTCTTTTTTTGGATGTTTGTTACGCGATTACTCCGTCAATTGTGGGCCGATTTTGAAAATTCTTTTTTTTTTTATTTGAAAGGGGATAACCCTGAGGTTTTTGAAGTGAAAACTTCTTTAGCGGCTCTTGGCACTTTTTTAGGTGGGTAAAAATGTATAACTCGCGACATCGCGTCAGCGTCATTTTTAAAATGAAACCTTAAGTCATTGCGTTAAGGGTTAAGTTAGAGTGGCACGGGATCTGCCGGCACTCCCGGAGTGCAACTGTTAAGTAGGGTTCCGTAACACGTTTATGTCTGTCCATTCTACTAAGTTCTGCAAAATGAATGTAGGGTTCCGTAACATATGCATGTCTATCCGTTCTACTAAATTTTACAATTTTCAACCAAGGTCCTCCGACGGTTATTTTATAATAAAAGTAGGCTTCCGTAACACGTTTATGTCTGTCCATTCTACTAAGTTCTGCAACATCACCTACAACGTCCGTGATGTCAGCCCATAACACCAGTGCCATGTCAGTGCTTCCCCCTTTGATCGTGCTGACTACACTGAACTGGTCGGAAAACACAAACTATTTACATAGCCGTTTCGACCGACGTTTAATTCAGTGCGGTGGTACCAACCCGGGAAGGTTAAACCCTACCACCAAGTAAAATTACGAGGGAAGGGACTTACAGTTTTACGAGGAATCCGAACCTTGGTCAGCCTCCAACGGTCAGCGGTCACCCATCTAAGTACTGACCGCACCCAGCGTTGCTTAAAATTCAATAGCGACAGTTGACTGTCTGCACCACTGAGCTATCGAAGCTGACGTGGTCCTATTTTAATTGGGTCAAGATCGGATTGGAAAGCGAGGCGGAATCGCGAGGCCGAAGGCCGAGCGATTCCGCCGAGTACATTAATAGCAAAAAATTACTAAAAAAAACTGTGAAATAAAAAAAAAGTTTTAAAAAACATAAAACCGACTTCCTAAAAAAAGTAAAACTAAAAAACTATTTAAAATAAAAATATAAAAACCGCCTTCAAAAATATATGAAATAAAAACCTAAAAAAAAAAACGAACCCTAGAGTTGAAGGCGGTGCTAAAGCAAGCAAAAATGATGCATGAAAGAAAACATGAGCGGATGATAATATCCTTTGTGATTTGTGTAGCCTTTTTAGCACCGCCTTCAACTCTAGGGTTCGTTTTTTTTTTTAGGTTTTTATTTCATATATTTTTGAAGGCGGTTTTTATATTTTTATTTTAAATAGTTTTTTAGTTTTACTTTTTTTAGGAAGTCGGTTTTATGTTTTTTAAAACTTTTTTTTTTTTATCGTTCTAGGGCACGACATTACTAGAACTGACACTTGAAACCTTGATGTTTGTTATTGCAGGTTTAAATCAAAGACAGTACGTTGCCTCGCTTCTGCGACCTTCATTTGGAGACAGTTGCTGAATCTAGGCATCACCGTGTTCACTCCGTGTGTGGCTCTTAACACGGTGATCGGTATCCCGTACTATGCCTCCATTCTCGGCATCATAGCAATCAGCATTATCTTTACTTTCATGGTGAGTTATTTTATCAAATTTATCTTCAACAGTTGTAAAAGTGTGAAGCTTTCTATACTCATATTGCTCAAAACGAAATAATTAAATTCTAAGAATTTTTAAAATAGTTTGGACCTATTGTTAACCCTTTACGCACAACACAGTTCTCTGAAATATATGCAGTGAATGATTAATAATTAAATCATAATTACTGGAATGCAATTAGCTTGAAATAGGCCATAAGTGGATATTGGTAGATACTATCGAAATTGTATGAAAGTTCATTTTAATATAGTCAATAATGTTACTAAGTATGTCGGATCTTCGTGTAAATCTTTCATACAAATATTTTCGAATATAGTTTTGTTTCTCAAGTTAAACTGGTGCATTCTGGCGGTTTCCTGTGCAGGAGCATTATTAGAAAGTTGCCATACTGATATTTCCAAAAGAACTATATAAATAATATATTTTTTTAAGTGTTAAGATAGTTTAGTTTGTAATAGTAATTATCTTTTCTAATATTTATTAAATATTTTCATTGGTAATAACTATTTTGTCTTGTTGTATGCTATGTTTTACAATGTTTTCTTTCACTCTCCAGGGAGGCCTTAAAGCAGCAATAAAGGCAGACGTGATCCAGGGTGTGACAATGATCCTCATCAGTCTTGCCATCATGGCGCAGGGTGTTGTAGAAGTCGGCGGCGTCAAGCCTGTGATGGATGCGAACATTGAGAACGGAAGATTGACGTTCTTCGAGTGAGTATATTGAGATTTATGGAAACAGACATGGTTGGCCGCGTCTACTACACTTGTTATGTCAGCGCGTTGTTCGATAAGGAACTATACTCTGTTGTGTGGTTCGGTCATTGTTGAGAGTGACTCATCGCATATAATGAGCGTTTACCTTTGGTCTACCTTACTTTACCTTACCCTTACGCTAAGATGAACTGGGTCTGTATTCGCGGAAATATTTCCGGAGAATTTCAGTCGCCGAGAATGTGACACATAGACGACTGGTTTAACGCACAGACGTTAGACTAGTCTAGTGGTTATATTCTCTTTGACTAGTCTCAGCGACTCAAAATCTCCTGAATCTTTCCACGGAATCTTTCAATTCACGAATGAACCCGCTGATAGGAAAACACGAACATAGCCTGTTCGAACGACCTTTGCGGCGGTACCGATCCGGACTGGCTTAACCTTAACACCTAGTAAGGTAAGGGAACCTTAGGAAAGTTTTTCATTGTACCAACGTTTTCATTGGAGCAACGCGTTAGACATCAATATTTACTATTGCATATTATTTACATCGGCTCAAGTGACCTTGGCAATTTTTGACAAAAATATTAAACATGCCAAACAAAAGAAAACATTAATATTTTAAGTAAATACAGAATCAATATTGGTTCCTTTGAGGCATTGTCTAGCTAAAGTCTAGAATTATTGAAATACGTTGTAACTCAAACGCAATTTTTTTTGTAAGTCACGATATTCTCAGGGTTTACGATCACGTATGTTTGCCCACGAGTAATTGCCTATGTAACCATTATATTTAATACTTCTACAGTAAGTATGGTGGTAGACGTTTCATTAAAAATTAGCGGTGCAGAACTATTAGTAGGTATGTTTCGAAGACCTTGTAGATTCGCTCTGATTCCGAACATTTGTCCATCTTTCGCCAGTATAGTCTGAACTGGTTTTGTAGTTTTGTTCTTCAACGAGTATACTGTGTGGGGTTGGTTCTTAAAAAGAATAGCCCCACTGTGTGTGTGTGGGGAGAGGTCCCCATTAATGTCGTAAAAGGCGACATTCCGTGCTAAAGGGCGACAGGCTAGCGACCTCTCACCTTGGCACGGTTCTTTAACCGATTCATATAGCAGGTGGGTCTTTGTGCCTTACTTGCTGCTTGAGAATTATCTTGTACTAATACTTTGCTAAACTCGGTTGGCGGTCTTGTGCTGTGATGTAGTTCTTGCGGCACAACACCGATTACTCTGCTTACCCCGATTGTCGGGATACTGCGTGTGGATATGTATGTATGTATGTATGCTCTTCCCCTTACAAGCCGATTGGTTTGTTTGGTACCACCTGTGGTACTGGACTGGATGAAGTAAGATGGCCGCATAGCAGCCTCGGCTGTGTTCTCCTCTAGTCCAGTACAGCTAGCAATCCAAAGGAAAGTTTTTGGTATGGCACCTACCTTATCAGAGGTGATATTGGTCGGAGCATGTGCTTTAGCTCCTCCGACTCAGCCAACCATACGGGATTACATAAAAAAAAGTACAGCATGCAATCAGAAAAATAGGTCAAAAATAATATGACCCTTTGTTTTCTTCATTAACGCAAAGCCGAAAATGAAGAGACAAAATAGTTCCCGACCAGAATTCGAACCTGAAACTCCGGTGGTTGAGCCGCCAGCGCGTTGCCAATTCCGCCACCGGGCCGATGACGTATCTCTCTAAATTTTCGAACCGTTGCTTGCATGTTCTCTAGTAGATATGACGCAATCTCCTGCGTTCAGTCAACTAGCACGATTCAATATTAAATCTTATGCTGTCGTCTCCAAAGTCGTATTTGGCATCGGACACTGGGAGTTGACTTGGGATTTTTAATAATGTTTTTATTTATTTTTTGCATTTATCTATTAGATATGAATGAAGAAATATAAAAAGCGAGGACATGTCAGTCAGCGTGTAAGCGTCCACTGCTGGACATACGCCTCTCCAATTTTCCTCCAGTCCTCCCGGCCTTCAGCGATACGGAACCACTGCTTTCCGCCGACGTACTTTATGTCATCGTCCCACCTGGCGGGTGGTCTTCCCACACTCCGTTTTCCTGTTCACGGCCGCCAGTGTAGGACACGGTTATTCCAGCGGTCATCGTCTCTTCGGCTAACGTGCCCAGCCCACTGCCACTTGAGCTTAGCCACCCGGTGTCCAATATCGACTACTACTATATTATATAAAATACTAACATATAAAAATACGTCAAAAATAATATGTCTCTTGTCAACAGTTTCAAGTGGGACCTAAACGTTCGCGTGGACACCATGTCTGCCTGGCTCGGACAACTCTTCATGTCTGTCTCCATGTTTGGCTGCCAGCAGAACTTCGTGCAGCGCTACTGCAGCATGTCCAGCGAGAAGAAAGTCAGAAAGTTAGTATCTTTTCAGCCGACTTCCAAAAAGGAGAAGGTTCTCAATTCATCTGTATGCTTTTCTTTGCGCGCATCTTACTCGATTTCTCCGCCAATTCTCAACCGATTTTAATGATAATTTTTTTCATGAGTATATCTCAGGGGCGTTCCTCTCACGGTGAAATAAAAAAACTGTTTATAAAAAAAAAATTAAATAATTGATCTTGATTAGAAGGCGCTACAAAAGCACAAAAGGGTCCATCTATAAATTTTTAGGTGTGATTTTGTACCTCCTTCTACTGAAGATCAAAATATGATTTAATACTTTTTAGTGTTTGAAGTCGGTTCAATGTTTTTTTTTAAACAGTTTTTTGGTGTTCTTTAACTCCTTCCCTGTCCACCATGCGAGACCTAAAATTTCATTGTCAAGTCCAACTGGATTGTATCATAGTAGGTTACCTGGCGATAGATTTACAAATATATTTTTTCGAGGTTTTGTATATTTGATACCTTGGAAAGTACAAACCAAATCCTAAGCCGTTCTAACAAGTCCTATAAATTTTTTTATCATCTTAAGTGTTCGTTGCCCGGGACCCGCCGATGGGTTCCGGACGTCTCGAACTAATAGTGCGGGACCCGCGGGTAAGTGAGTAGTTATGATGCATTCATTTTTGAAGTTATACCTTCTTTACCCATGTTATGATAAAATATGTTCTCAAAATTGCGAGTAAATTCAGAAGAAACGTCATCGTCATCACCACCACATTCAATGGTGGAATCCGAACCACGGTCGGGCTCAACTTCGGACGGTCACCAATCCAAAGTCCACCCGCATCTGGTATAACTTTGTAGTCGACAGACCAGAAACTTGACAGAGGTGTAATAGAAATGGTTTTAATGTTTTCCAGGACACTCCTCTACAACATCCCCGTGATAATAGTCCTGTTCAGCTTATCCTGGGTGGTCGGCATGGTTATCTATGCCGTGTACAAAGACTGCGACCCTCTCACCTTTGGCTACACCAAGAAGATGGACGAGATCCTGCCGTTCTTCGTCGAGGACAAGTTCATGTACCTGCCTGGACTGATGGGTCTCTTCATGGGAAGCTTGTTCAATGGGGCTTTGAGGTGAGCAGTCCTTTGACAATTGTTTCTTTTATTACTTTTTGAATGTTTGGTTCGATGACTTCTTTGGCGACGACTTACTGCTCGAGTAGATGGCACCATTTATTGATCACAACATGGCCGGGCACAAAATGTTATTTAGTAATAAAAATCTTTGATGGTCTGCAGCTACCCTGGTCGTCTTGTGGCCTTGTGGGGGTGCTGGAGATCGAGGGGTTTTGCACGAAGGTCCCAAGCCAACTGACTAGTCAACTGTCTAGCTTTGAAACTGTATTTTAACACTGTAAGCGGTGTCTATTGTGTAACTAGTCTAAAAAAAGTTTCTTGTCGGCTTTTCTTTGTGGGTGTAATCGAACCGGATTGTAAAAACAAAATTGGACAAATTCAGGCGTAGTGTACTACCATACGAATGATGAATAAAGAATAAAGTATAAACTAAAACAAACAACAACTACAGCAACAACTTGATGGACCATAAGAAATTAACAACATTTGGGCGATCAGGCAAAGCTGATAAGGCTGGCTGACATGGTTTTAACCTCCCAAATTATCGACCGGATAGACACCGACGCACTGAATGAGGTCCGTCGGAGCGGCTATGTAAGCAGTTCATGTTTTCCGTCCAGTTCAGTGTAGCCGGCACTACCGTTCATCGAGGTGTTAAATGTTGACGTAATCGGTGTAGTAAATTTCCAACCATGTCAAGATTCCTTATAAAAATATTTAGGGAAAAACTATTAGCGCCTTTTACAATGCAGTAAGCAATTTGGCGAAATATCGGGTATTTTTCAGATTCTTTCAAAACTGTACTAAATGTTATGCACACTGGTTTCAGTCTCCTGGTGTCGAACCTGAACTCGCTGGCCACCGTGACCTGGGAAGACTTCGTGTCGCAAGCGCCGGCATTCAAAGGCATGAAGGACCGTCAACAGCTGACCGTTATCAAGATCATTGGTGCGATTTATGGTGAGATTTTAGTTTTTTTTTATGGAAACTGACGCGGTTGGCTACATCACCTACAACATCCGCGATGTTTATTTATTGATTTGTTTAAATGTTTAACAGCTCACAGGAACTGTACATTGTGACTTTTTACACAAATTTAATTAAAGTGTTATAATAACAATACAAATACATTATTAACAGGTACTTTGATTTTTAAATTTTAACAATATAATTATTTAAACATTTCTTTCATTCTTAATACTTAATACAAACTATAATTACAATTAACCAACTATAAATTACAATTAAAATTATTAAAAAAATCTTCTAAATTATAAAAATGCCGACTGAGTAAATAATTTTTCAATTCTTTTTGAAATTGTACAATTATATTGCAATTCTTAATATTATCATTTAAATTAATATATAATTTGATCGGTAAATAATTTAATGAATTTTTGAACAGCGCACACCCAGTTAGCCCACAACACCGGGTGACAGTGCTACCCTTGTCAGTGCTACCCTTCATTTCATTGTCTCCTGTCCACAGCCATCATCATCATGGGTATCACATTCGCTGTTGGTCTTCTGTCCGGAGTGGTCGAGAGCAGTATGCTGGTGACTTCAGCTACCAGTGGACCCCTCCTCGGTGTTTTCGTCCTGGCCATGCTCGTACCGTGCGCTAACAAGAAGGTGAGACGGTCATTCTCAATCGTCGGACAATTTTGGAGAAAATGCGTTCTGCAGTTGACTTCTAGCGTAGTATATTTTGTGCAACCTGACATGTTTAGCTACATCCGTTAGCCCATAACCAGCTTACCAAGTGGCGCGACCTCTTCACGCAGGCGAAGCGCGCGAGCCCGACCCCACCCTGCAGACCGACCTCTCAAATGTCTATGCAGACAGGTCATCTGAGCCCAATTTCTGCAATTTACAATGTGGTCCTTCGAACCGAACTACTACGATACAAAGGGTGGCCCTGAGAGAGAGTCGGATTACCGCAATACAGTCGGTGGTCCTTCGAGCTGGATTACTAAAACACAAAGTGCGGTCTTTGAGCTGGATTAACACAATAAACAAGGTGGTATTTCGAGCCGGATTACCGCAATACAGTTGGTGGTCCTTCGAGCCGGATTACTAAACACAGTGCTGTCTTTCGAGCTGGATTACCACAATAAACAAGGTGGTCTTTCGAGCCGGATTACCGCAATACACAAGGTGGTCTTTTGAGCCGGATTACTACAATACATAGGATGGTTGTCTTGTCAGTAAACTAGGTGTCTTGTCAGTACTTCGCTTTAGTTGGGATAGAAAACAAGAATTAAGGTATTTACATTGGCGCCTCAACCAAATGTTCATCCATTGCGGTGGTAGCAATTCAGACGGGTTAACAACCCCTACCACAATATGTACTATAATCTAAGTGTTGTGTTACAGGGTGCGGCAGCTGGGATGATTGTGTCGCACGTGGTGACCACGTGGATGGGTATCGGTCACCTCATGTGGGGCGGGATGAAAAACCCGGAAATGCTGCCTCTATCCATTGAGGTCAGTTGCTCTTTGTAACGGTAAATTTTTCTTTTTTTATGGAAACTGACACGGTTGGCTACATCACCTACAACATCCGTGATGTCAGCCCATCATCACCGGATGAACTTGGTGCCACGTCAGTGCTTCCCTTCGGTCGTGCCGGCTACACTGAACTGGACGGAAAACACAAACTATTTAAATAACCGTTTCAACCGACCTTTCATTCAGTGCGGTGGTACCACCTAGTAATATATGAAGGGACTTACAGTTTTACGTGAAATCCGAACCACGGTCAACCTCCAACGATCGCTTATGATCCGACCGACAGTCGACCGACCGCACCACTGAGCTACCGAGGCCGACTAAACTGTGTGGCACTGTCTACGCTTTCAGCCTGTACCCTAATCACGAGATTTCACCTACTACGCTACGCACGCTACGCCGCACAGTGTTTCCTATCACGATATTACGAGCTACTTTACATAAAAAACCTGTAACGTAGAATCGAGTAATATGAATTGATTAGGGAAGCTAATTAGTCACCCGTATCCGGTGGGAAATTTCACATCAATAGGTTAACATTTTGACCACTAATCCTTACCCGTACGAACGCGATAACAACATCTATTCAGTCGCTTTCTCTCTGCGCTAACGGTAACACGTCTTTACACTGTTCTATCAAGTGCTCTCGTGATTGTTCGCCTGAAATTTTTGGTTCGTTATGGCTTCCACGTCTACAGGTATGATAGAGGCAATCTATTACATTATATTTAATTTAATTCGTTGTAAAAATTAATAAAAAGTAAATGTAAAAAAAAAGTTGAATTTTTTATAAAGATTGAAGTTTCACAGAGTAGAACTTTTTCCCAGCCACTTCCAGCCAATCAATATTTTTTATTATGTTTCCATTTTTATCTAGCTTTCGAATGAAACTAGTCTCAACCCTCGTAAACCCTCGTATTGGGAGTAAGATTTTTTTTTGTCATCAGGTGTCGCACGAGGGATAACGCTCCTTCATCTGTTCGATTTTGACACCTGAGGCACCTGTAACGTTGCTGGAATCATCAGAAGAAGAAGATATCGACGATTAGATATCTCAAGCATGACCTACAAAGACCCATTTCAGGGCCGCCTATTTTTCAAAAATGTCTTTAGTGACACGCTGCTTCTAAAATTAGCGTAGTAGGTGAAATCTCGTGATTAGGGTACTGGTAGTTTTCAAGCGTCGTTTTACCTGGAGTAAATCTACTGGCATTGCATCTTACTGAGAGTTGTTTCATGAGGTAACTCAACTGAATGTTCCACGTTGCAGGGCTGCACCAATACGACTTTTGCAACAGGCATAGCGAAGCCGGTCGTCCAGTGGCCGCTGACAGTGGCGCCGAAGGAGGTCAACATTAACACCACGCACTATCTGCAACAACTCCACGACAGCTTGATGCACAGTGGCGTGGACGCGCCTGCGAGGTGAGAATTGATTTTTAGGTTTGCGTACCCCGTACGGAAGCCTATTACTAAGCCTGCCACGTCTGTCTGTCTGTCTTTCTGTCGCTCCGCCCCAGCCCACGAGCCACCGCTAGGTGACACCAGCTCTATAGCTCTGAAGCAGTCTCTGTGTGAGAAACTCTATTTGCAGACGAGTTTGCTCGAGATAAGAGTGGTAGCGCGGCTCTGTCTCTCTATGTAGAAATTATTTTGATTTTTCTTCAGCCTGAAGGCTAATGTGGTTCTGTCTGTAAGGATATTGTGTTTTTTTTTGTGTTCCGTATCCGGTGCGGGAACCTATTACTAAGCCTACGCCGTCTGTCTGTCCGTCCGATGGCTATATCTTTGTAACCGTAATAGCTAGCCGGTTGAAATTTTCACAGAATATGTTTTATTTTGGCGGATATAACAACAAATAATAATTAAGGAGGGTCTTCATACCACAAACGTGTTTTTCCAACTGCGAGTCGGACTCGACTCGCAGTTGGCCGGTTTTGTATGGACACATCACTTACAATACATCAAATACATACCCGATCTCATTGTTTCTCTTTGCTGTGCCAGCTACACTGAGCTGGAAGCAAAACACGAATTATTGTTATAGCCGTTTGTGCGGACTTAGTGAGGTGATACCAAGTTAAACCTGCCACCTAGCAAAGAAAGGGTGGCCTACCATTTTGAGACCTTCGTATCTTACTGCATGGTAGGGTTTAACTCGCCCGGGTTGGTATTTGATACCACCGCGTAGAATGAAAGGTCCGTCGAAACGGTGGCTGTGTAAATAGTTCGTGTTTCCGTCCAGTTCAGTGCAGCCGGCACGACCAAAGGGCACTGCCATGACACCTAGTTCAGCAAGGTGTTATGGGCTGACATTGCGGATTCTGTAGGTGATGTAGTCAACAGTGTCAGTTACAATAAACGGACAGCTTCAGTCGTCCAAATCTGTTTCTTGCATTCGACGATCAGTCGCCGATACGCTGCCTCATTTAGCCACCGAGGCTGACATGTCTTTTCTCTTTCCAGTCCACCAGTTTCACCATTCTACATGATCACCTACATGTACTACGCCTTCATCGGAACTGTTGTGTGCGTCACCATTGGAGTCATAGTCAGCCTCATACTAGGATCAGACGAATCGGACATATATGATGAGGAGCTGATCCATCCTGCCATCTTGAAATTCAGCAGAATGTTCCCGGGTAAACCTAGAAGGTACCTCAATACTGAGAAAGTTCCTGTCAATGTTCCCAATGCTGTCATCGGTCTGTCTGCTGTCAATGGACTAACAGCTGTCAACGGTTTGCCTAAGGAACATATTGTTGATAAAAATGGCTTTGTCGATATTGAACTTCCGAAAGTTGATTTGGCTACAATTGAGCACGATAATGGAATTACCAAGAAAGTAGATTGTTCACCATCCAATGGCAGACTTTTTGACACTTATGATCTCAACACAAGAAACGATTTCAAAGGTAATAGAGCATCGTTTAGATTAGGTAAAACATCAGATTGTGAAGTAACTAGATTTTGAAGATGAAGAAGACTTTATGTTTGGTAATTTTTTGTAATATTTGTTTAACATTATGAGAGATTTACTCGCGGTCGTTTTTGGAGCACTCTTCCACGTGACCGTCAACGATAAACTGTTTCCTTTCAGTTTTGTAATTTTCTGTGACAAAAAGACAAAGATGTATGGCTTGTGTTATAAATTTACGTTGAAAGTTTTAAAGTATTATTTAGAAACATTAACACTAGACGCAATTAAACTTTCTCCATACAAAATCGTCTTTCTGCATTTATGTTTTCTAGCCCCCTAAATCATATCCGATTTTTAAAATTTCTTTTTGTCTTAAGGACAGTCCAATCTACGTTTCTGTTTTTCGATTTTGTTTAGATGAAATATACAACATCGGAGCTAAAAATTTGTAATTCGACTGAAAAAATTAGAATTTTTTATTTTTTGATATCATGAAGTTCCTTAACCCTTAGACTCCTATGGGGTAATTTTATATCTCAAAAAGTTTACAAAAATTCCACTGTATGTATTTCATACCCAATCTCTATGAAATTTATGCCATCCCGTAGTTCATGAACAATACTATCATATTGGAGTGTTGGTAGCATGATATGCACCTAACTTTACACATCATTCGGCCATCAAAGTGACTAAGGACGCACGCGTTGTTACTTTTTCGTAAATTTAATTAATTTAATTTAATTTAATTTTACTTCCGTGTGTCATTTTGCCTTTTATTTATAGATTACCCAACACAAAAAAATTATAATCATAGAACACTATGATTAAAATAATTATTTTATTCATAAACTACTGCTGGCATATAAAAATCCAACCCATAAATCACTACTGGGATCTATGTCATCCCACCTGAAAAACCTGAAATCTATGTAAATAGAAGACTGAAAAAAATCTAGTACATCTATTTTTATGCCTACAAAAAGTGTACAAATTTTCATAAAGGTTGCTCTGCTAGTTCCGGAGATCAAATGCAGGGGTCTAAGGGTTAAGCTTTATTGAGTCATCCATCACTCTAGATATTCCAAAAATAAAAATACAGGAACGTAGTTCGACTGTCCTTGTTAAAAAAAAAAAAAAAGAATTGGAACATTGGATAAGTAGGGGGGTAAAAAACATAAACCCCGAATTGTATTATGGAGAAAGTTTAAATTCTGCCTGGTCTTTAGGGCCCGTATTATATAGTGCTCAATATTTAACAGGGTTGAGAAGGAAAAGAAGGAAGTGTGTTTTTCGAAAGGTAGAATGAAAGTAGAAGAAAAATTGTCGTTGACTTTTTTTGGAGTTTAACATTTATTTTAAACTGATTTTTGACAATTATTTTCATATAGTGTGCTTAGTGTTAAGGATTTGACCAAAATCAAACCGCCCAGTATGTATTAGGTTACGTTTAATTTCTAAGGACTTTGTAGTTTGACGAACGTTTTATGATAAGAAATGCTAATGTTTTCGTTTTTTTTTTTTTGATTATAAGAATAATACAGGTTAAACAGAGTACGTTGTTTTAAATAATCATTTCTTAGAAATGTCTTTCTTCTCTTCGTTAACATTCCGGGCTGTCTTTTTTTTCTCTTTTCAGATTTTTGCTATAATTTCATTATTTTATTCTTATTGTATTTGTGCCATAACTGCCAACTTTATGTTTATAATTTTTTTGGACTTTACCTACCGGCGGATCGCGTGAGTAGTAAGAGTACGAATGAGTACTTACTTGTCTCACCGAGCGCTGCCAAAATTGTGTGTATACTTAGCAGTTTGGGTGTGTACAATCTGTTGCACATTTTGCTATAACGTTGATGTAATTGTGTAAAAGGGACAGCAATCTTTCTCCTTCTTTGTCTTTTGAGAATAGCTGACCTCGTTAAGGTCATAGATAATTTAATTTTGTTTCCTTTGTTGTCAAAAATATTGAATATCTTATGCTTGGAACATGTAATTATTTGAATTTGCACCAAAATGCTGTGTGATATCTTCTATATACTAGGTAGAAATATAGGGTGTGTTCGTTTAGGCTTTTACCACTATTACACATTATAGAAATTTTCGGTTATGCGGTTAATTAAAGCGACGTACTTTTGTCTGTCGACGTTTCGTCCCACACTCTGGGGACATCCTCAGGACAGGACACGCGGTACTGCGACCAGAGGCGGACTAGCAGCCTTAGCCGCCCTAGGCCGTTTAGTACCAGCCGCCCCAATTCAATGCAGCCGCCCCTTTCAAGTTTACAGCATAGATACAAATGTGAAGTTGTACGAAAATCAGTATTGCGTTCGGTTCAACCTGCCAGAAATATATTATTTCTCGGTTTATTTTACATATAGCAAAAGTATTTTTTATAAGTTTTGCGGCAATATTGACCTTATCGTCATAGCTAAATTATTTTGTCCGCGTAAATAATGCGTCGTCTGCGCCGCCGCGCTCTCCACTCCCGCACGTCGCACGCACTTGCTCCGGCCGGCACCCTTTCTATTCTGTACCTGCGCTCACTGCTTCCAGCGGCAGGTACAGATTGGCCGCCCCTAATATCTGGCCGCCCTAGGCCCGGGCCTAGTCGGCCTTAAGGAAAGTCCGCCTCTGACTGCGACGACCTGGAGGACACCTGAGGCTGTCCCCAGAGTGTGGGACGAAACGTCGACAAACAAAAGTGGGTCGCTTTAATTATACCGCATAACCGAAAATTTCTATAATATAAAATATAGGGTGGTTTAATTTAATTTAAAATATTTAGTAATGTAAAGGTATTGATCTGATGTGACACCGGAAAGTGCCAGCTAGTGAAGCAGATAGTTTAGTTTAGTTAAATTTAATTTTGTTTGTTTTGAACTGTTCATATGAACACTAGTGATGTTAATGTAACTGAAAAAAAAAATACATTAATATTTTGTGTACACAATTTTTTTCATTAAATAAATACGATATTAAATTTGTTTTATTTTATTGTTATAATGTTTTTGTATGATAATCTTAATATTTCTTCATTAGTTAGACGCAAAGCCGAAAATAAAAAGAAGAAATACGTCCCGACCAGGATTCGCACCTGGAACTCTGGCTCTGAGCCGCCAACGTATTACCAATTTCGCTTCCGGGTCGATGACGTATAATTACGATATCAAACACTGTTTTGATAGTAATAGTTATAATATTAGGGTATGGTAGGGAGGGGGTCTTTTATGGTGCCAATATGCAATAATATCCTCCTCGGCTATACATGCCGAGTCCTTTCACAGTCCTTGCGCTGCATCACACCATCATACGCCCACCTGCGCACTGGTTCCAGCAGTGTTGCAAGTTCCTTCTCTTGCATAATATTATGGTATGGTAGGGTTTAGTAAGGTAAAGCTAGGAATGGTATGGTAGGGTTAGGTATTGTAGGGTTAGGAATGGTATGGTAGGGTTAAGCTATGGATCCAGAAATCGTTCTTATGCTGGTTAGAACAACTAAAAAATCCAATTCTAGAACCGTCTCTATTCTATTCTATTCTACAACAGCATTGAATGAAGTTCGGTCGAAACGACTATGAAAAATCGTCCTTGTTTTTAAAGGGCCACTTCTGTGGCACCTAATTCTGACAGGACCAAGGTATTGGCATCGCGGTTGTAGAAAGTGAAGTTGTCAACCGTATCAGGTCCTTTATACCTGCACATATAAGGTGCTTCGTTATTTATGTCAAAAAATTCGGGAAAGTTACATACGCACTCAAATAAACACTTTACGTAAGAAAAAAACATATGTTCGTAGAAGCATTTTTTCTCCTAACAAAAAAATGAAATCATATAAGTAGCTGTAAAAACCAATCATAGTGACCTTGTGACAGTAAGTAACAACAAACAGCTGTTCTGCGTTTGAACATAGTACGGTCATTGACCCCGTATAATGCAAGCTACCTACTGTTACACACAGGTTAATGTTTAGGTAGCAAACATGTTTTGTTAAATTTATCGAAAGTAATGCTAAAAAAATTTTTTTTTTGCATAACATGTTAATTTGATTTTCTATGTAACCCTCCCGAAATTTTTGACATAAATAACGAAGCACCTTATATAAAGATATTCTATCTCACAAAGTCCGTTTGGCTATGAATGGTGTGAGGCGTGCACATGCACAAGGGCGTAGCCAGGATTTAGTTCAGAGGGGGGCAGACAAGGGAAAACTAATAGGTAAGTATGTTTATTACTTAATGGAAATAAATATTTATTTTATTAAGTACTCAATCAATCTTTGTATTCTTTGTAGATCGACGTATTCTCTTGTCATTCTATTTTGGACTTTATACCATAGTTCGGCTCCATAAACGGAGGATTCTAAATTATGGTAGTATTGGCAAAAACTTGTGACTTTTCTTTAAAATCACACATTTAACACAATAAACACAAATTTAACATTAGACTGTGATTTTTGAATGATGATTGTTTTAATAATTTTAAATGGAACATTGCTTAAAAGCCCCTTGACTTTACCCCTGCGTTAGTCTGGCGCACGGCATACGTCGTGCTTCCCATAAAAAAATACTTATTTACTCTTCTGTTCGGGACCACTGCGAGCACTTACCCACATCCTGCTAGAGGGGGGCAGCGGCCCCCCCTTGCCTGTACCTGGCTACGCCCTTGCACATGCACATTGTATTAGTGTGCGTAACCTTGAGAGCGCTCAGTCACGATCGCGACGCGGTCCACGCACACAACACTTAAAGGCGCGCTCATCAGTACACGTCACTACTACAACCAGAGCCAAACGGACTTCGTGAGATAGAACATCTTGTACCTTCACGCTGTATCGTGGCATGCAGAATAATCGGTGTTGTGCTGCAAGAGCTCGCGCAAACAGTTTAATTCGAGAGAGTCTTGTTGAGACGGAACACCAAAAAGCATTCATTCCATTATTCTAAAGTGACACTGCGCGAAAGTGTTCTCTAAGTGCTTATAAATTATACCAACTTCAGCTTTGAGCAAAAGCCTCTTAGTTAAATATCCTCTGGCGTATCATGGCATGGTGTTCCACCAGATTGGAGACGAAATCGCTATTATTATTATACAACGTGTGCCAAAACTCAACGTCAAGCGGGAACCAGGGAGTAGGTCAGTTTATGACTACCCAGGGAAAAATAAGAAAAAAAATCGGAGTCATTTGTTTTTTATGATATGAGCATTTTTTTTAAAACGTTGAAAATTTGCATTTTAGGTACTACGACTACAAATTTGCAAATATATTTGTTAAAATTTTTATATTGGAAGCCTAAATAACTCTGCTATTGATAACTATCCCAAATTAAACCAGAATGCCTGTAGTTTTACAAAAAAAAAAAATTCAGTTAAATTTTTTTCTGAAAAAATAAATGACTCAGATTCTTTTTTCTTATTTTTCCCTGGGTAGTCATAAACTGGCCTACTCCCTGGTTCCCGCTTGACGTTGAGCTTTGGGACACGTTGTATATAACAGGCAACGTATGTCTGTATGTTTCTGACGAGAAATTTCGAAAACGGTTGAAGCGATTTAAATGTAGTGATCACCTTATTTCCATGTATGGATTTAAAATAGAGATGTAGATGTAAACGTGGCTATTAGCTGAGCCGACGCGTACCCCTTCTCTTGAGTCAGTACTTGGATGAGTGACCGCTCGACCGTTGGAGGCTGACCGTGGTTCGGATTCCACGTAAAACTGTGGGTCTCTTCCCTTCTTAAAAAATTTCTAAGCCCGACCATGAAATTGAAAGAAAAGTGGGTCCAAATCAATTTTCTTAAAGGTCAATCCACTTTTTCCACCTGACCTGCAACTTGTTTATACCTTCGAAAAAAAATTATTCCGGAAGGTTGTCAAAATACTAATTTACTGCGGCTATCACCTCTTCTTTGGTCGAAAATTTCGAGCCACCTAAGAGTTTTTTTTTATTTGAAAAGAGGTGGTAATCCGAGGGGGATAAATCCGTCGAATAAGGTGTGTGGGGCAATAATTCATAGCCACAATTATGGATTTCAGATATTGATTAAGCCGAAGTGTGAACCCGGGCGTTATCTTGATGGAACAACGCCTTCTTCCGCAGCAACCACGTCCTTTTTTCTTTGATTTTTCTTTGATTTCTTCCCGAAGTCTTCGCAAAAGGTTGCAATAATATTTTGAATTTAGAGTTTCGCCTTTTGGTAAATAATCCCCTTCGCATCCCAGAAAACTGAAGGCATGACTTTGTTGGTCGACAAAACGACCTTAGCCTTCTTCGGAGTGGGTGACCCAGATCTTTTCCACTGCTTCGATTGTTGTTTCGATTCAGGAGTATGGTGGTGAACCCAGCTTTCATCCATGGTAACGAAACGGGACTAAAAATCCTCGGGATCTGCCTCAAAAAGTTCCAATCAATCGCGGGAAATTGTGAAGCGAACTCGTTTTTGTTAAGCTGAAAGCAATCTTGGGACCCAACGAGCAGAAACCTGGAACCACAATTCTTCCATAATGTTTTGTACCCGGCCATAACTAATGCTCTCCCGTCCCAGCTTAAACTCAGCTACCCACCTTTTGACACTGGAATACGATGGAGCAGACTCCCCCAATGTGTTCACCATATCTTGATAGATATCTTTTGGTGACATGCCTTTTTTATGGAGGTACTTCATCACTGCGCGGGGTTAAATTTTCTCCATGATTGAAAATCTTGTCAGATAGTGTTAAACAAAATATAATCACCAGAAAAATATGGCTTCCAGTGTGGGAACCAAACTTGGCACATTTATTACTGAAGAATTGTACTAAAAAATGAGGGTAGACTTAAAAAAAATTCATGGCTCTTTCTATGTTAGGCCACGAACTTTTGGATCTACCCTCGTGCCTTACTAGGTGGTAGGGTTTATCCCGCCCGGGTTTATACCACCGCACTGAATGAAACGTCGGTTGAAACGGCTATGTAAATAGTTCGTGTTTTCCATCCAGTTCAGTGTCACCGACAAAAAATTATAGAAAGCACTGACATCGCACCTAGTTCACTCGGTATTATGAGCTGACATCACGGATGTTGTAGGTGATGTAGCCAACCGTGTCAGTTTCCATAAAAAAAGAGTCCCCAGGGGCAAGCGTACGCCTATTTGGGAACCGCTGGTCTAATCTATTAGGCGAGTATTAACGAAAGCAACGTACTAAGATAGTGTGGTTGGTTCGCATCTAGCTTGCGAATTTATTTTACCCTTTGGCGGTTAGGATGACTATGAAATGTCACATTAGTAGGTAACATTAAATAATAAAAAAACACTCCTGCGGGGCTATTCTATAATGCAGCAGCGGGGGTTTCGCTGCATCGGTCCTTGGGACTGCGGGCACAGTTCCTATGTACTGTATTGTATTGTTTATTGATCATTCATATGGCAGTTAGACTGCACTCGAACTTGTCACAGTTTGTTCTATCCGGTTCGATTACACCCACGAAGAAGAACCAGCTAGAAACTTCGCAGGGTATTTTGTTATGCATATTATTACAAGTACTTTAGTGACTAGCCACATAATAACATCGCTTACAGTCTATCTAAGTAGCTTGAGAGCAAGATTCATAATTTTGCTGAGAGTTCTGACTGCAAATACTTATTAATTAAGCGTATCAGGTGTGAAGAGCCTTTGTGAAATGGAATAGCTTTTAATTTTAATTTAGTTCTTAGTTTGCTTAATACTCTGTTGTTTTTTTTTTTGTATTATTTTTCCTATTTTCTTTCTTTCTATGTTTTTAATAATATTATTGTAATTAGGTTTTAATAAAGAATAGCGTGACTAGATGTCGTGCCAGTGTGTATGTGTGATGCGTATTGCTTTATTCACAGCCGAACTAAACAAATTGAAGATTGGATGCGGTCGATGATCTCGTCGAAGTATCATGTGAATCCCGCAGTTAAAGACGGCGTCCTCGCCGCGCGGCCGAAATGAACTAGAACAAGTGAAATGTCAACGAACGCTTGTTTTGGCGCGCTTTTTGACATTTGGTATTTTTTATGCTTGTTTTTGTTCTAATGCGAGCACAAAACACTGCGTGTACATTGTACTATAATTATCCGGCAGTTTGTTGATAATGAATTTAATACATACGAGTACATAACATACCAGACGCTGTATCCCGACAATCGGGGTAAGCAGAGTAATCGGAGTTGTGCTGCAGGTACTCTTGTAAATTGCAGCACAACATCGACCACCACGTTAGCAAAGTACCTATTCGGACAAGATCACTCAGTGTAAGGACCGTGCCAAGGTGAGAGGTGGCTAGCCTATCGCCCTTTAGCACGGCATCTTGTCGTTATCCCTCGGTCGCCTTTTACGACATGCTCGGGGAGAGACGCAGTGGGGCTATTCTTTTTAAGTACCGACCCTAGATAGATCTTATAGATAAATAAGCTTTTAAAATTGAGCTAGCTAAACCAGTCAGTCTGATATTGGAATGAGGCCAGAAAACAATATTTCCATCAATCCATGGATTTTACTGAATCCATGCATGAACTGGAAATAAAATTAAATTTAGTAGTAAGGAAAAATAATGGAATGCCTTCCTGCGAACGGACCGATACGGTATTTTCTGGACGAAATATTGGCCCCGTGCGTGAGCTTTGTATTTCGAAATTATTTTGGATCTATAGGGGTTTTTAAATTACCGTGGTTGTTAGACATTATTTTTTATAACAAAACAGCTTTACTCACGGTTGTTCCGAGCTATGTTGCTCGACGTTTCGGACCAAGCGTATGGCCCATCCTCATGAGCACTCTGCCTAGTGCGACGGTTGGCAGAGAACTGGCCAGAGTTCTCTGCCAACCGTCACGACCCTTAAATTAAATAAATAAAAAATTAAAGCACAATCAAAATTGCCAAATGACAGTTCGATCAGTTCATATGCGCACACGCAGGTTGAAGCAGTCGTCCTCGCCTCACGCGCTCGAGACAAAGTCATGTTCATGGCTACACTGACATTTAACTGGGGCGTTTTGTTAGTAGAGCGTAGAGAAAGGAATAGAGTAGCTTAGTCACTGCTCCGTACCTCCGGTAGGTGGCGTGATGGTTTTATATACTTTGTTTTATATTTTGGCTTTGCCCTGGAGACATTCGCTCGGTGTGTGGGCGCCGGTCGCAAATCAGTTTTCCAAAGACAAGGATGCAGCTTGTAGAAAAAAAAAAACGGCGCAAAACATTTGATTTGATTTGATTAGTCAAATCAAATCAAATGAAATGTGTTTATATTTTCATCTCATATAAGTCATATTATATACAAACAATTTATATATACCAAAAACTGTATGGCGACAATCGGGGTAAGCAGAGTAATCGTTATTGCGCTGCAAGAAAGACACACCTGCTGCATTACTCGGTGGAAGGACCGTGCCAAGGTGAGAGCTGGCTAGCCTGTCGCTTTTTACGAGTAGCACGGTATCTCGTCCTTATGCCTCAGTCACTTTTTAATACATGAACGGGGAGAGATGCAGTGGGAAATGCAGTTTTTTTTATTAAAAGCGCGATATATGGCGCCGCGAGCCACCCATAAGGTGTCTAACGACGTCCATGGACACTCGGTCGTATGCAGGTGTTGCGAATGCCATGCCGGTCTGACAGGTGCCCATTCACGCCTCTCTTGAAGTTTTCGAGACTGTAATTGGGGGGAAATACTATATGGAAATTTGTTACTATTCTGTATTTTTTTTTTATTGTATTTTTTTTTATTGAATCTGACACGGTTGGCTACATCACCTACAACATGCGAAATGTCAGCCCATAACACCGGGTGAACTATAACTTTAACTATAACTTATAGGTGCCATATCAGTGCTTCCCTTCGGTCGTGCCGGCTACACTGAACTGGATGGAAAACACAAACTATTTACATAGCCGTTTCGACCGAGTGCGGTGATATCTGCCCGGGCGGGTTGAACCCGGTAGGGTTCAACCCGCCCGGGCTGGTTACCTAGTACTGGCTACCTAGTAAGGTAAGAAGGGAATTTGCCAATCATCGTCTTCACAAACCCTACGACGTTGTCTACTCCGTGTGATTTTTAGCCTATGGGCGCGGACAGGAAGGGGACTCGTCGGACACAAGAAGCGTCGTCGTCTTCGGTAGGTATATAAGGACGAAGGCCTCGCAGTCCCCTCAGTGTCAACGCATCCTTCACTAGCCATGCTGCTCTATGTAAGTACACACACACGCTCACACTGTTATTAAACTCAGCATTTGAATTGGGGGGCCTTCAAAAACTGTGGTAATAATTATGATAGCTTTTTTGTCCGACTCATCCTTATCCTTACCTATAATAAAATCCAACGTCTGCTTTCTGTCTGAGTTTCTGAGTGTCTGAGTATCTGAGTGTATGTCTGTCTGTCCGCTTATAACTCGAGAACCACTGAACCGATTTTAATAAAACAAAATTCTACGGATATCTTTATTCTTCCCATCAACTATAGGCTACTTACTATCACGCTAAATGGCTTATGAGGTTAGCAGTGGAGTGAAATATGAGAGCGGGCGGAGCCGCGGGCACAGCTTGTACTTCATATTATCTCGCGATAGATTCGGTTTATTGGCAAATTCGAAAAATACCACTGCCATGGCGTGTTCGAAAAATACCACTGCCAGTCACAAGGAGAGGGTATACTCATATAGCATAAATACCTACCTGTACATGTGACCATAGTTTTCATTTCCTGCCGATTTACTACCTTGTACCATTTACACCACACTAAGATCTCAAATATTGATTAAATAGTCTAAAAATAGCCATGTCTATATGAAATACTCACTCTCTCTCTGTCCCTCCCTCCCTCCCTCGCTCCCCCCACCCCTCAGTCCTTCTCAGCCCCCCTCTCCTTCCGGCATTACCATTCGAAACTAAATTACGTTCATACTATGATTTCTTTGATACTGCTCAGCCCTATAGCTATTTAGCGTAATGGTATATAGCCTATAGTGAGCCTCAAGAACTACTCTTTACATTGATGCAAACCGCATAAAAATCTGTCCAGTGGTTCCGGAGTTTACCGCAAACATACGTACATACAGACATACGTTCAAGGGAACGGGGTTTTATATTATTTGAAAAGGTTCAAATAATAAAAAACATAATAAATAAAAAATCATGTATTAATCAGAACATATACAAAAACAACACTAATATAATAACAATAACATGAATAAATTACCACCGCAACTTCTTTTATAAGAAGTTGAGACAGAGAGTAGAGATAGAGATAGATATGAAAGGGTTGTACCTACATGCGGGTATGTGTCAGTTATTTTACCAAATAGTCAGATGTGATAAATAGTCGGACATGTGCTCAAAAAGGGTCAAGTGTGTGTTTCCCAGTGGGGTAGGCAGAAACAACGGATCTCCACGTGCGACGATCCTGACACACTTCTGCCGCCTCTTCCACTCTCATAATGTTCTGCTCGTCGTTTACGGGTACTACTTAAGCCTTTTTGAGCACATGCCCGATCTGGTCTAGTTACGTGCGTCTAGGGCGACCCTTGCCGACTCTTCCACTCACATTCGCTCCATACATTTTATTCGTTCGTCTCCTATCTTTTATTCTTCCAACATGACCGAACCACAGAAACATTCCTTTCTCAATCCATGTCACTATATCTTCTTTCAGACCACACCGCTCTCGCACTACGCTATTTCGTTTTTATCGACCGAAGATTCAATAGAAAGACAACAGAAGTAAAAAAAAACACTTTTTCCTCCACAGTTACCAGTCGGTCCTTAGTTAATTAAGTTTCATTCGGGCCCCTTTGCTTTACCTCCCCAGGGCCAACCTTCGTTACGACTCGCAAACTTCGATGCGTCGGGAATTTCAAATAGATTTGCTTTGTCTCCGAACTTACGTTCGGAGAGACGGAGCTGCAATTAATTTGCAAAAGTCACTAAGACGACTCCCGTCGTTGTGACTTTCATTTTTGATTTAAAGTTGAAAACATGAGATAGTAAAATTTTCACTTTATAAATATATATATATTTTAATTAAATACTAACAACTTTTTGTTGCTTTATTTTTATGTAAAACACATATTTTATTAATAATAATAAAAAAGCACATTTATTAATGAAATATTTCGCCCCGATGTCGGTGGCGTCTTCAGTCAAGTGAGAAATAATGATTTGATAGATATGTTTTTTAATATTTAATGTTTTTTTATTTTTTAATATTAAAAAACATATCTATCAAATCATTATTTCTCACTTGACTGAAGACGCCACCGACATCGGGGCGAAATATTTCATTAATAAATGTGCTTTTTTATTATTATTAATAAAATATGTGTTTTACATAGAGATAGTAAAATTGAAATTGGAAAGAAAGAAATAACTATTTAATTATAATGTTTTTTGAACGAAGAAATAAATAAAATGAATAAATTAAAAAGATATGTACGTAATAAAATCAAGTACCTACATTTTTAGTGAAAAACCATTAGAACTAATAACAACACTAGCAACTCTAATGAATAAACTAAAATGAAACAATAAAAAACTAAATATTAAAACTGACAGAAAACAAATGTATTTAATCTATAGTTTGCAGGTCAGGAAACATGTCCACTGTAAAGACATACAAACTTACAAGTTCCTATTAACAGTAGGAAGTCGCCATGTCAGCATTGCCAGTGCTTTCCGTGCGCTCATGCCGACTGCAAACAGGGTAGGAAAGGCGAACTACGACAGACGGACGGTTTTTAACTAAAATATAGTAAAATAGAAGGAAGTAAGGTAGAACAAATTGTAACAAGTTCGAGTGCAGTTTTACTGCCATAAGAATGCTCAATAAACAATACGACCAGTTCAGTGTAGCCGGCACGATCAAAGGGGGAAGCACTGGCATGGCACCTAGTTCACCCAGTGTTATGGGCTGACATCACGGACGTTGTAGGTGATGTAGCCAACCGTGTCAGTTTCCATAAAAAAAAACAAAAAAAAAACACCACAATAAGGCTTGAATCAAATTATATTCGAAAATGCACTCAAGTTTGAAAAGAATCAAACTGGGAATGAACAAAAAAGTTGTTCATACCAACTGGTTCGAACCCACTGACTCTCGATAGGACTTTGTCAGCCTCGATAGCTCAGTGTTGCAGACAGTCAACTGTCGCTGTTGAATGTTAAGCAACGCTGGGTGCGGTCAGTACTTGGATGGGTGACCGCTGATCGTTGGAGGCTGACCGAGGTTCGGATTCCTCGTAAAACTGTAGGTCCCTTCCCTCCTAATCTTACTTGGTGGTAGGGTTTAACCCGCCCGGGTTGGTACCACCGCACTGAATGAAACGTCGGTCAAAACGGCTATGTAAATAGTTTGTGTTTTCCGACCAGTTCAGTGTAGCCGGCACGATCAAAGGGGGAAGCACTGACATGGCACCTAGTTCACCCGGTGTTATGGGCTGACATCACGGATGTTGTAGGTGATGTAGCCAACCGTGTCAGTTTCCATAAAAAAAAAAAAAAAAAAAAAAGGACTTCGACGTTTGACCACGAATAGCAAATGATGAAATCTATATTTAATTATTTTTCGTTCATTACAGACATCCTGTATCTGCCTGTTCCTGGCGGGCGCCCAAGCTTCTCACCTCATCGCGCTGGCCGGACCTGGTCAGTTCCACGCCCAGGATGCCCTGGGGCAGTACAGCTACGGATACAACGGTGGACCTTCGGCCAAGATTGAGTCCAAGACTTTCGACGGCATCACACGGGGAGGCTACTCCTACATCGACGCTAACGGAATTCTCCAAAGTGTAAATTACATATCTGATCCAGTCAACGGCTTCAGAGTAGCAGCCACGAACCTACCACAGGCGCCACTCCCGGAAGCTATCAAAGCGGTTGATCCACTTCAAACTGTCAAGTTGACTCAAGAAGACGTCAAACCTATCCCCATAGCTCTACCTACGATCAACTTTGAGAACCCCACACCAGATGTAAAGCTTACCCCGGAAGAAGTGAAACTGACTTCCGTAAAAGCATCTTTCCCAGAAGTACAGACATCCGTGTTTTCTGCACTTCCAGCATTGAAATACTCTCCCCTTTCAGTTCCATTATTGAATTTGTCTCCTCTGACTTATTCATACCCAAGTCCTTACCTGCATCTATCTCCTTTGTCACCTCTGTTGACGTACCCTGATTGGCATATCGCGGGCTTACCGACAGTTTCTGCGTTGCCAACTGTTCCGGCGTTGCCAACTATTACATCGTTGCCTGAAGGGGAACTGCCCAAGGTTGAGGCCAAGAAAGCTGAACTTCCTAAAGAAGAAGAAATCAAAGAACGCAGCAAAAGAGCTATCCTCTATTCTCCTCTTCTTGCAGGCTCCAGCCAGTATGAAGTGAAGGATAACATTGGAAACTATGCTTATGGCTACCAAAACCCATTGTCTGCAAAGGCCGAATCCAGATTTTTCGGAGGACCAACAAATGGGGCCTACAGCTATGTAGACGCCAACGGTCTCCTGCAGTCGGTCCACTATACTGCTGATAGCAATGGCTTTAGAGTAGCAGCTACTAATCTTCCTACGGCTTGAGTCGTGCGAGATTTGAAATTCAAGAGCTGAGAGACTGATTTTGTACTGAACTTGATGTTACTAAACATTTGAATAATTTTAGCTAAGAATATTGTACTGATTGGCTAGAAATAGTACAAAAGTGAACTGGGAATTAAAGTGTTATGGGTGAATTTCTAAAGTTTTGTTTTAATTTAATTTTCTTAATTGTCAACTTTTTATGTCATTGTATTTCTGAATGAAGTCACTAGAGAAAAAAAATTTTTTTTATCGAATCTGACACGGTTGCCTACATCACATACAATCTCCGTGATGTCGGCCCATAACACCGGGTTTAGGTGCCATGTCAGTGCTTCCCTTCATTTTATGTCGGCTACACTGAACTGGACGGAAAACACGAACTATTTACGTAGCCGTTTCGACCGACGTTTCGCTCAGTGCGGTGGTACCAACCTGGCCGGGATAAACCCTACCACCTAGTAAGGCAGGGGACCTACAGTTTAACGTGGAATACGAACCACGGCCAACCTCCAACGGTCGAGCGGTCACCCATCCAAGAACTGACCGCACTCAGCGTTGCTTAACAACAGTCGACCGACCGTACCACTGAGCTACCGAGGCTTCTTACTAGGTGCTACGGTTTATCGCATTGAGCGAAACGTCGGTCGAAACGGCTATGTCAATAGTTCGTGTTCTCCGTCCAGTTCAGTGTAGGCAACATGAAACGAAAGGAATCACTGACATCGCACCTATTTCACCCGGTGTTATGGGCTGACATCACGGATGTCGTAGGTGATGTAGCCAACCGTGTCAGTAGCCATAAAAAATATATATACATACCACACGCTGTATCCCGACAATCAGGATGAGCAGAGTAATATATGTTGTGCTGCAAGTAATCTTGTAAATAGCAGCACAACACCGATGTAGTACCACGTTTAGCGAAGTATTAGGCCAAGATAACTATCGAGCAGCAAGTAAAGCACGAAGACCCACCTGCTGCATGATTCGGTGGTAGGACCGCGCCAAGGTGCGAGGTGGCTAGTCTGTCGCCCTTTAGCACGGCACCTTGTCCTTATCCCTTAGTCGCCTTTTACGACATGCACGGGGATAGATGCAGTGGGGCTATTCTTTTTAACTATCGACCCCACAAGGTACAGTATCGATCATGTATATTGAGTCAGTCAGCGTGTAAGCGTCCACTGCTGGACAAACGCCTCTCCAATTTTCCTCCAGTCCTCCCGGCCTTCAGCGATACGGAACCACTGCTTTCCGCAGACGTACTTGATGTCATCGTCCCACCTGGCGGATGGTCTTCCCACACTCCGTTTTCTTGTCCACGGCCACCAGTGTAGGACACGGTTACTCCAACGGTCATCGTCTCTTCGGCTAACGTGCCCAGCCCACTGCCACTTGAGCTTAGCCACCCGGTGTCCAATATCGACTACTTTGGTGCGTCGGCGGATTGCCTCGTTACGTAAGGTATATTTCGCATTTTAGAAATTACTAATTGTTTTTGCTATTGTGTTTAAAAAGGGCTTTATGAGAACTGGAATAAAAGTAATATTACAAATAACATTTTAATATTTTATCGTTTAAATATCGATCATATTATTATATCGGTATGACAACATCGTTCTATCTATCATATCAATACTTTATTATTAAGTAAGTATAACTTATCACAACATAAATACACGGGGCCTGTTGAATGCATTTTCGGAAATACTATTTATTTTTATTCCTACAGAATATGGATAGGTAGAGAGAGGGAGGTCGAGAGCGGGACTGGTGGTTTCCCCGCGTCCTAGTCAACGCAGACTAGCTGACGAGGGCTTGACGCGAGCCGAAACGTGAAGCATGCGCGGGAAATTTAGAGTGGCCACTCGCTAGTCCCGGCCTCGATTAACACCCTTCTCTACTGCCGATGAGCCCGGATATGTTCGGTGAAGCCATCGCAAGCTTAGTTCAACACCTTCTATTTATTTATTTCGGGAAATCAACAATCTTTACAATTTATACATACCTACACATATTTAGGAATATTAAACACAATGCATTTTGTTTTTGTATAAAAACAATTAATATTAAAAACATCATACAATTTATTTTGCCAAAAATCTATAAACCCATACAATTTGCATCAGACGGCTGCTGTGCTGTGGTGTATTGAAAAAGATACGTCATTCCCACGGAGAATATTGGTAGAGAGGATTAATTGTTGCTAGCTCTAATTTCTAACATCAGTCTACTGCGTACTTAGTTACTGAGTTGGCGGCATAGATTGTTGAATGTAGTTTTATTTCTGTAGTTTAACGTCTGTACATAATATATATATAAATTTTATTATTTTATTTGACTACCATTTCTTTTTCAATATTCGTTTATCGTGAGTATGTTTTGTTGCACCTGTCGTGTTATAGATAATGTTAAAAAGGGTAGACTGGCAAAGTAGGCAATTTCCTCCACAGTCAACCCGGTGGACCTACCGTTTTTACATGAACCCGAACCATGGTGCAGCTGATGAAGGTATGCACGTCATTTTTTTTTATATAATAAAAAAACGTATTGGTACGCGCCGACCGGATTCGAATCTCGGACCTCTCGCAATAGAAGACCGTACGGCCATCGGTCACCCGCCGCTCATGTAGAGTCAGGAGTATCGGCACAGCTTCGTAGCCCAATCGCTTGCGCTCGATCGCGACAGCTGAGTAAACGCGACTGATACAGTGACACGCCCACATCGATGACGTGTGCCCCCAGTTGGCGAGCGCGTACACAGTTTGCGTGGACCAATCCTCTCGACCTATCATCTCCGTGGTCAATCCGCAAGTGTGACAAAGGCAGACGTATATTTGTAATTTCGTCCTTGACTGACAGCGTCGACTTTTCTCCAGAACGAGTTGATGCTTTTTCTTTTGACAGTTTTGTTCATAAATGAGATAAAACCGTTACTGTGAATAGAAAATATAAGTGGGGCATCTACCTACATCAAGCGCTGAAATATGAGTGATGAGAGAATTTGCCACCCACGCTCCATAAATAATGCTAACGAAAGGTTGTTTCATTTAACATTCTAATGCTGTAAAAGGTATAAGCCGCTTAAAATTCAGAACAGGACCTTCCTCTACACCTACGTGTTCAGTTTGTTTCGTATTAATGACGCTCAGCGGTATTTCTGCTTAGGTCCGATTGCACCAACAAAGACTTGAATGTCTCTAAAGTCCCATTAACTAACGACAGCTCCTTAGCTCGATAAGAATCCGTAACTAGATAAGTCTCCTGTCTCGAAGTATCTTCACTATTTTTCAACGTTAAGAAGACAGAGATGGCACTACATTGTATAAAATAATAACTTCTTAATACGTAGTTCCTAAAACGAACTGTTTGAACGAAAGCTGACGCTATTCATTCGCTCTGCATGCCAGATGTGTATTTGGCTGTTCATGGATGCCTCATGGAAAGTTAAAAGGCTGCACGCCCACACTTTTTAAGTCAACTTAGGATTCTACCGACAGCATTTCCCCTTTGGCGTGAATGTATTTTATCGTAAGTGTCTCTAAGATGAGCATAAGTGGACTTACTCTTTACCTACTTAATTGTTAAGTGTGTGTCGGCGGAATCGGCCCCTACAGATTGTGACTTCATTTATTATTGTGAGTTTGAGCTAACGGTAATAAGCGATGTGACAAGAAAACCATCTGGATATTTGTATTTTTTTACAAACTGCCGGCACAAAAATCAGACGAAAGATCGGACCCAGCCAAAAATACCACTCCTCTTAAAACCACGCTAAGCAAGGCGATATTTCAGGTATAAGGCGGGCAAAAGGGTCGTGATCTAATTTATTGAAGGATTTACACAGTTAAACATTATTAAGTTACATAGGAAATCAGAGAATATAATAAATTTCTAAAGTCACCACTGTTTCCTAATGGAGTAGACAATTATAAGTGCCGTGGTTCTGACAGATCTTTGACGCCTCATCAAAATAAATTTAAACAGTATTTCCGAAAAGTAAGTTCATACAGCCCCCCACCGTACATCTGACTAGACACACGCTATGACCGTCGACTTATAAGAAGTCAGCACCTCTGTCTCTTTCTTCTTAAGAATCTCGTCAATATCCTGCATGAGGTCCTTGTCTGAAGCGCAGAGCTGGCTTCTCTGGTGGACCTCTTCCTTGAGATTATTCAGCACCGTTTCAGAAAATCCATTGGCGCGGAGTTCCGACATCCTGCGACCCTCGGACCGGAACCGGAAACGGGCTGGAGAGCAGTTCTCACCGCAGCGGCGGAGCCTCCCCGCCTGTCATCTGGAGTCTGAAGCCTCATGTGTCGGATCCGACTCCTCTCCCAACGAGTTAGAAGGAGCTCGCACGTTGCAGCTCGGACTGCGGCAGTTCTTCATCTGCGAACCGTCAGATCCTCTCCTGGATGTACTTGGGTAAGCGCCTCCATTGCAGAAGCACCGGCATATTATCCTCTTAAACGCGAACCTGAAGTCCTTGGAGAACAGCGCGTATATCAGGGGATTGATGGCAGAGTTGCAGTAGCCGAGCCAGAAGAGAATCGAAAAGACCAGAGGGTGAATGCACTCCTCACAGAATGCCCTAACGACGTACATTGTGAAGAAGGGTAGCCAGCAAAAGACAAATCCACCAACGATAATCCCTAAAGTCTTAGCGGCCTTTGTCTCCATTCGGAACCTTTTCACTTGGGCTTTAATATTCCTCTTTCCCATGCGTCTGGTAGTTTTAGGTTTATCGTCGAGATCATCATACAGAGCTCCAGAAGGGGATGGACTGAGCTCCCTCTCCGCAGCAACTGATGAAGAATCAGCGCTGGAGGATCTTCTGGAAGACAATTTCCGGGTATTTCTGTTCGGGTGCGAGGTCACCCTTAGGTGGGTGTCCCTGGGGAAGCAAATGGCGGAAGAAGTGAGGTCACGGCCATCTGAGGCCGTATAATGGACGGCGTACAGCGAGGCGGGACTGGGTGAACGGTTGACGTTGTTGTTGGCTTTGGGACAGATCTGCTCAGAAGATGGATAAGAGACGGAGATCTTGATCTTTTCGTGTGCTCTTCTAGCGCTGGAGTGCCTGGAAATAGTTAAGGAGTTTTTACTTCAGAATCGTATGAACATTTTCACTTGTGTTTTGATTTGTAAAAGCCTTTACAACATAGGAACCGTAAAAACAATAATTTAGTTTGTGTTGAAACATCAATTGGCTCCTAGTAATTATATCAAAAATTGTTTTAGATGAAATGTTTTAGAGTAGCAAACAAGCAGACATGGTGTATATCACTGTTATATTAGTAGTAATCGAGATTAAGTACAGAAGAAATAGACTGTATTCTATCCTAAACGTATTGATTCGTTTCCCTGTGTATCCAGTTTGGTGTACCTCAGGGCTATTTCTTGGGCCTTCTTCATTTCACAACGGCTACTAGGTAACTCTGAGGTTCCCTTCGGTCATCAAGGTACGTAAATGAAATTAAATTGCTATAAATTATAACAAGGAATGAAGCACAGCGAACTGCTTAGATTCCTAGAGTAAAGAACAATCCCTACAGAACCATAATGCCTATCCTTCCTCCGACTCATGCAAGTCAAGTCTTCGTTCCTTACTTACTGCTTGATTTGATAGTTATCTTTTTATAGTATTTTGCTAAATGTGGTGGTCTGTGTTGTGCAGTAATTTATCTGAGTTATTGGAGCACAACACCGATTACTCTGCTTAGCCTGACTGTCGGAATACAGCGTGTGCGCTTATATAAAGTTACTAGCTTTTGCCCGCGGCTTCGCTCGCGTGAAATTCGCATTTCAAAGGAAGAAATTAAGTAACTAAGGGCGAGCTGGGTTCAGGTAAACTATAAACCGTCTCGAAGAAAGTGAGTAACTTTTTGAGGCCGAAGGCGGAGTTGCGTTCAGGAAGACGATAAACCTTCTCGAAGACAGTAAGTAACTATGGGCGAGGCCGAAGGCCGAGCTGCGTTCAGGAAGAGGATAACCTTTTCGAAGAAAGTAAGTAACTATGGGCGAGGCCGAAGGCCGAGCTTCGTTCAGGATGAGGGTAAACTTTTCGAAGAAAGTAAGTAACAGAGGGCAAGGCCGAAGGCCGAGCTGCGTTCAGGAAAACTGAACCTTCTCGAAGACAGTAAGTAACTATGGGCGAGGCCGAAGGCCGAGCTGCGTTCAGGAAGAGGATAACCTTTTCTAAGAAAGGAAGTAACAGAGGGCGCGGCCGAAGGCCGAGCTGCGTTCAGGAAGACGATAAACCTTTTCGAAGACAGTAAGTAACTATGGGCGAGGCCGAAGGCCGAGCTGCGTTCAGGAATAGGATAAACCATCTATAAGAAGTAAGTAACAAAGGGCGAGGCCGAAGGCCGAGCTGCGTTCAGGAAGAGGATAACCTTTTCGAAGAATGTAAGTAACAGAGGGCGAGTCCGAAGGCCGAGCTGCGTTCAGGAAGACCATAAATCTTCTCGAAGAAAGTAACTTCTTTGTTACTTACTTTCTTCGAAAAGGTTTATCCTCTTCCTGAACACATCTCGGCCTTCAGCCTTGCCCATAGTTACTTACTGTCTTCGAGAATTTATCGTCTTCCTCGCTCGGCCTTCGGCCTCGCCCTCTGTTACTTACTTTCTTCGAAAAGGTCATCCTCTTCCTGAACGCAGCTCGGCCTTCGGCCTCGCACATAGTTACTTACTGTCTTCGAGAAGGTTTATCGTTTTCCTGAACGCAGCTCGGCCTTCGGCCTCGCCCTTTGTTACTTACTTTCTTAGAAAAGGTTATCCTCTTCCTGAACGCAGCTCGGCCTTCGGCCTCGCCCATAGTTACTTACTGTCTTCGAGAAGGTTCAGTTTTCCAGAACGCAGCTCGGCCTTCGGCCTCGCCCTCTGTTACTTACTTTCTTCGAAAAGTTTAATCTCATCCTGAACGAAGCTCGGCCTTCGGCCTCGCCCTTTGTTACTTACTTTCTTAAAGATGGTTATCCTCTTCCTGAACGCAGCTCGGCCTTCGGCCTCCCCCATAGTTACTTACTGTCTTCGAGAAGGTTTATCGTCTTCCTGAACGCAACTCCGCCTTCGGCCTCAAAAAGTTACTCACTTTCTTCGAGACGGTTTATCGTTTACCTGAACCCAGCTCGCCCCTAATTACTTACTTTCTTCCTTTGAAATACGAATTTCACGCGAGCGAAGCCGCGGGCAAAAGCTAGTTTATTGTATAATTTCATCCATAGGTAGGTAATCCACGCTTGGACATGTCGAAAATTCCGCCATACATGCATCGTTCATACAGACATACATGCATCGTTCATACAGACAGACGTTGCATTTATAAGAATTAGAGATAGAGATTTCATCTATAGGTAGGTAACCTACGCTTGGACATGTCGAAAATTCCGCCACTTCTAAATTCAATGCAAAGATCTGACACAATGTTCCCAATTCACAATGTTTTGTTAGTACTTAACGCCATCTGTCGATTTTTTCTCATATTACTTATGTTTGAGTTAGCCTAGTTAGCAAACACCGACAAAAATGTCACATAGTTATAGAATTGATATTACTTACTGTCGACATCTAGTTGTAACAGCGGTTACTAAAAATCGTTTCTAATATGGCTATCGTCAGCCCTCTTGTATCACCACCAACGCAAGGCAATAGACTGCTCACGCCATCTGTTAGGACCATTCGACACTAAATTCCGTTCATACTATACTTTATTTGATACTGCTCAACCCTAAGGCTATTTAGTGTGATGGTATATAGCCTATAGTGAGCCTCAATAACTACTCTTTACATTGGTGCAAACCGCATCAAAAACTGTTCAGTGAATCCGGAGTTTATCCCGAACATACATCCATATTTCATACACACAGACAGACGTTCCCTTTTATAAGAAGTAGAGATAATATACGGGCATATGGAGAGAGCGAGACTGTGAAAATTCTCTAAATTACGTCTTTGTGGGGTGTGGGGGAAAAGGTGATGCATGCACGCCGAAGCGCGTAGCGACTGACGTCTGCGAACGAACAGCCGTCAACCAACGTACAAACAAGCCGAATTCTCGTCTTCGATGTTGCCTCAATCTCCAATGCTATCATTCAATCTTATTTTACATGTCTATGGAATGTATGTAAGTGCAATGCCTACCTTCTCAGACGCTCAGGAGAGGCACTGCCAAGAGAAGTTGTAGTGGAATGATTAGATCCATTGGAATGGGGAGATCCATGATGCCGGTTGGCTGAACCTCGGCCTCGGTGGATCCGCAGAGTCAGCCGGTTGTCGTCGAACCGGTTACCCATGCCTTTACCTGCAAGTTATAGGTATCAGATCGGGATGGCCGAGTTGGTTAGCAAAAGTTTTTTCCGTGACAATTGGATACGTGGTTTAGTATCACTTTAACACATTAACTCAGCTTTCGAAAGCTAATTAAAAATAATATAAGGCCATTTGGTATGTATATACCAGAGAGGAAAAAGGGTGAGATCAGTAGATTAAATATTAACTTCTAAGAGTGTATAAACAGTGCATATGGCCGAAGATAAAGATAAGAAAGAAAAGAGTGAAAGGCAAAGGATAAAGACTACACAGAAGATAAGAAATAGTAGACAGGAAACAGAACTGAGCACGAGGCAATTGAGCTAAAACTGTAATACAAACCTTTAGTCGTCCTAAACCCCTGATTGATCGCCTTCGTCGTCCTAACAGCGGCCTTGTAGATCCTCCAATAGAAGAAAAGCATCACGAACATTGGGATGTAGAACGAGCCCAGAGCGGAGTACACGACGTATCCAGCATCGTTGGTCAGCTCGCAAGTCCAGGGACACGGTGGATAGGAAGCGGCTGTGGTGTATGCGATGAGGGTCTGGTTCCCTTGCATGTACTTCACTGGTGTCATTGACTGGAATTAGAAGATAGTAAATTTTTATAATCCGTACGTTAGATCGAGTAAAATTTTGCACATTGTTTAGAGAAGTGGCGAGTAATTTTTAGCTACATCATCTAAATTCGTGATGTCAGCATTGGTGAACGAAGTGCTATGTCAGTAACTGAAATGTGTGGACATTATTCACCTGTTCTCATGATTGCTTCTTAACTTAACAATATGTGTTTCAGACTTTCGGTTAGATAGTCAGAAGATCGGAGGTTATTAGTTTATATTTAAGCCAATCTCCATACATTTTAATTCCGTTCAGAGTAGCTGAAAATAATTCAAGCGAAATAGGTCACCTAGTCTTGGCGTCTGGCGGTAAAGCAGAGTAAGCAGAGTAATCGTGTTCTGTTGCAAGGACTCTGGTTACTGCACAACACCGACCACCACGTTTAGCAATGTATTAAGACAAGATAACTATCAAGCAGCAACTAAGGCACGAATACCCCCTACTGCATGACACGGTGGGAGGACCGTGCCACAGTGAGTGGTGACTAGCCTGTTGCCATTTACGACATGCACGGGGTGAGATGCAGTGGAGCTATTCTTTTTAACTAGTGCTAGACGACGTTGTAGTAGACGTTGTAGAAAAACCTGTCACATTGACATATACTTGTCCTCGGAGTCGAATTACCTTCTTGTCCTTCCAGCCGACCAGCGGCGGGAAGCAGATGACGAAAGACAACACCCAGAGACCAGCGATGAGGAACTTGGCTCTCCTGTGGCTCATGATGCTCGGATAGTTGACAGGCCTGCAACACCACCAATCATCATTTATGTGACAGTTAAGTGCACTAGTATTCCCAGAGGGTCAACGAATGGGGATGTAAACAGTTAATTTTTTATTGCTTCCGAACTGGGTGCTTTGGCCGAGGTCGAAGCGTGAGGCTTCGAACTCGGCGCAGCCAATTTCACCCCCGAGGAGGTACCAGTCCGGCTTGGATGTGGACTAATGTCGCTGGGGAAAGGCTATTAAACCGCGATAATACAGGCTCAATGACCCAACGATACGTCTGTGGTTGAAGGTCCTTTGTCAGTATAGAGTCACCAATGAGGCGAATGGCTCGTCGCTGAATAGAATCCAAGGCTGAAAGAAGGTACTCAGGGGAACCCTCCCAAAGATGACTGCAATATTCCATCTCCGGTCTTACTTGTGCTTTAAAGAGTCGAAAAAGCCTAGCCTTCTTGTCCTAAGCGCTGCATTGCAAGAGATGGGTAAAGGTGCTTAAATAATGAATGGAGCCACTGCTTCCCGCTGACCTATTGGATGTCGTCGAACCCTCCTGGCCGATGGTCTGGGAAGATTAAATTTCCTTTTACTGTCTAATACTATCCATAACGGCCAGGGTAAGACATGATTACTCTAAGTGTGGCGGGCGGCCGAGTGGTTTGGGCATCGGCTTCTCATGCGAGAGGTGCGAGGTTCGAATCCGGTCGGCGTGTATCAATGAGTTTTTTCTGACGAAAAAATTTACGTGCATACCTACACCTGCTGCTTCACCGTTCCGAACCGGTGTAAAACTGTAGGTCCCTTCCCTTACCCCTTACTAGGTGGTAGGCTCAAATTGTAGCCGGCTGGATTGGTACCACCGTACTGGATGTAAGATGGCCGCATAGCAGCCTAGGTTGTGTTCTCCTCTAGTCCAGTATAGCCAGCAATCCAGGGAAGTCTCCGGTATGGCACCTACCTTCTCGGAGGTGATATTGGCTGGTCGGAGTATGTGCTTTGGCCCCTCCGACTCAGTTACCCATTACATAATAAAGTCAAATTATTAAATTATAAGATTTGGTGTTAGTACAAAAATTATACAAATGACTAATAAATTGCCAAATTTATTTTAGATTTATTTATCACCTTGTGACAGCGACGTATCTGTCGAGACTGATCGCGCACAGATTGAGAATGGAGGCGGTGCACATCCAGACATCCACCGCGAGCCACACCGAACACCAGATGTCACCGAATATCCATACCTGCGAACAAACAAACATGTCATGTAGTACAGTTTTTAATTTTATGGAAACTGACACGGTTGGCTACATCACCTACAACATCCGCGATGTCAGCCCATAACATCGGGTGAACTTGGTGCCGTGTCAGTTCTTCCTTTTGGTCGTGCCGGCTACACTGAATTGGACGGAAAGCACGAACTATTTTACATAGTCGTTTCAATTTTCATTCAGGGCGGTGGTGGTATCAACCTCGCCCGGGTTGGTTAGGTTAGGTTAGGTTAGGTTAGGTTAGATTACCCTACCACCTAGTAAGTAGGGAAGAGACCTAAAGTTTAACGTGGAATCCGAACCACGGTCAGCCTCCAAGGGTCTAGCGGTCATCCATCCAAGTACTGACCGCGCCCAGGTGTGCTTATGATCACGACCGACAGTCGACCGACCGCACCACAGCGATAGCGCTATAAAGAAATGGCAAGATTAAAAGCTGGATTAACCGGGATGGCTCTTAGCTATGTTTGATGAAAATCTGGTCAGCCGATTCGAAAATGATCAGCATTTTTTTCTAATTGGTGAAGGAAAATAAGCTGAACATTTTAAATTTTTGACACTTTCACTCGCCACCTCTATTGGAAATTATTACAAAACTAATTTATGTAGGTACTTGCAACCTAACCTAACCAAACCTAACCTAACCTAACAAAAATATTAACTTCAAATGAAGTCCCTTAAATGTAATGTAATGTAAATATTCTTTATTTGTACACCAATATACAAAATAAAGGTACAAAAAGGCGATTTTATTGCCAAATATTGGCAATATCTTACTACTAACCTTTGGGGTGAGATAATGAGCATGTAGGCATACGAGATAGTTCGAAAGAGGAATTTGCTCTGTCCTTCCTTACATATATCATATTATTAATATACATACCTATTACACAAAATAAATAAAATATAAATAAATAAATAAATAAATATAAAATATACTTATGCCTACTTACATATATACTCAAATATAACATATACAACATAACATATTAAACAGCTTGGAATAAAAATTAAATTGCAAATAAAAAAAACCGACATATTAACAACCCTTTAAAAATAAAATAATTAGGCTTCCGGGACCGCTAAGTAAAATAAAACTAAACTCGGTCACCTGAGGCGTTTATTTTACTAAGCGGAAATTATTTTTAACTTTTTAATTAAGGCTTGTTGATGTGTCCGGGGTTTTTTTTTTAATTTGTTAGTTTTACGATTAGTATAACCATATTTAATTGTGAACAAGGGGGTTGGTTTGAAATGGGGTATACAATATAAAAATTGATATTGTTTTCTTAATAACGTGCAAGTAGGAAATTATTATTTTGTTCTTACTATAATATAAAAATATAGAAGTTTAAAATATATATTTAGAAATATGTTTAAAAGTGCCCTTTTTAAACCCCCCTAAAAATGGCTATTTTACGCGGCTTCTTGCGATTTTCTCAAAAACTCTCAAACTTAAAAAAAAAACATTATGGGTCATTTGACACTCTAAATATTCACGTAGCCTTAAAACTGACGACTCCAGGGCGAATTCGCATTCTCGCTGGAAATCGGGGACTATACTGAAGCGATCGAAAAGACATTTTCAATTTCCAAATATTTCTTAAAAATACATGTATACCAGCTCCCACAAAGCACAAACAAAAGCTTTTCGTTGAAGATATTTTCGCTCGCTAAGCGGTTACAATAAAGCGCAGAGCTATTGGCGTGCTCAAATCGCGTGCGGAAAAAAGAGAGAGAGCTAAAAGATAACGACCACAGAGTCAAGACATTACATCTACAGACACCGCAGCACCTGGTCCACGGACCGACAAGCGACAAGTCGACAAGCTACAAGTCGATGAGCTACAAGTCGGCAAGCTACAAGTCGACAAGCGACAAGTCGACAAGCTACAAGTCGACAAGCTACAAGTCGATAAGCTACAAGTCGACAAGCTACAAGTCGACAAGCTACAATTCGACAAGCTACAAGTCGATAAGCTACATGTCGACCAGCCATAAGTCGACAAGCTACAAGTCGACAAGCTACAAGTCGACAAGCTACAAGTCGACAAGCTACAAGTCGACAAGCCATAAGTCGACAAGCTACAAGTCGACAAGCCATAAGTCGACAAGCTACAAGTCGTCAAGCTACAAGTCGACAAGCTACAAGTCGACAAGCTACAAGTCGACCAGCTACAAGTCGATAGCTACACGTCGACAAGCTACAAGTCGACAAGCTACAATTCGACAAGCTACAAGTCGACAAGCTACAAGTCGACAAGCTAAACGTCGACAAGCTACAAGGTAAAAACGAAACTCTTATAAGATCACTCCCCTGGCCGTCCGTCTGTCATAGAAGGTTTTCTCGAAAAAGTAACGTAGAAACTTGAAATTTAGTGTAATGGTAAATATTGATGACGCGCACATATATCGCTCAATAACTAGATAACAATTTATTTAACATTAATATTGGGGGGGTCAGTTTGGTACCAATAAAAAAAAAATTTACGTATTTTTTTTTTTTTTTATGGAACCTGACACGGTTGGCTACATCACCTACAACATCCGTGATGTCAGCCCATAACACAGGGTAAACTAGGTTCCATGTCAGTGCTTCCCTTCATTTCATGTCGGCTACACTAAACTAGTCCGGGGTAGTCGCTGGGGAGCGATCGCAGCGGTAGACTTCGGTCTACCCAAGGTGTCGGGCCCGGCCACCAGGATCCATAGACCCGTATTAGCGACCTTTGTACGGGATCGCAGAGGCGTTCAGTCGTCCAAGGTGTCGGAGTTGGGTACTAGTATCCGTGACGTTTCCCTATGCAGACCACACGGTGGCTACCCTTAAAACTAGCAGTTGGCTACCCTATCCCGCAACTGGGCGGTGTAACGGGCGTCACTGTTAGAAATAATGTGTGGTAGAGAACTTGTTCTCGACGATTACTCATTAAACGTTGCTTGTCTAACATGAGTACTAAGTTGGGGGTTTCGGCCTCCGCTTAGCTCACGCTGCTGACTCTACTCAGGTCGGTGGGTCAAATGAGATACTACCCTAAACGCTGGGTTGAGTACTGCGGGGTTCCGTTAAAAGCCCCAGAATGCTTCGTGCTTCTGCACGGAACACTGGAGTTGGTCTCGCAGGGGTTGTGGTTTAGCGTTGATTCCCTGGTGCTTCTGCACTTGTGTAGTCAAGCACCTAACACGGGAATAAGTAGCGAAAGCTGCGAGTGGTGAGCCACTTAGAGCTCCGTAACCAATGTGGAGAATTGGTAGACATGCGAATAATGTAGATCGGTATGTCGGTGCAACACACACTTATATGTGGATGTGGAATGGATTTTCCACGAGCTAATGACGCTGACGTAAGTCTGTCATTCGAGACCGGTGGATCCCCGGTACACATTAGGTGGTGGTCATATGCACTTCCACGCATATACATAGCTGGTGAAAACAAAAGCCTTTAGGCTAGTACAAAACGCTGAGGCCCTGGGCACAGGTTGTGGTTGGATAGGGTGCTGACCCCAGTGGCAGTGAAGGCTTCACCCCCGGCTCTCGACTTCGGTCGGGGGTTCCCTCGGGTGGACGGGTGGTGGCTCGGATCGGCTGGGGAAAGGTCGCAGCCTGTGTTTCCCACGGGATTTTTTCGGAAGAACGGATGTTCGACAGAGCAGCTATGGGGCCTCGATCTGGCATACATGATCACTGTACTCGCAAGAGTGCAGGTAGTAGACGTCTGGATTTTGTGGCCGAAAGGCTGGTACTCTGGACGTCTATAAACAAAACGTAAATCAAACAACAAATGATAGTAAAGGAGGCTACACTAAACTGGACGGAAAACACGAAATATTTACATGGTGCGGTGGTACCAACCCGGCCGGGATAAACCCTACCACCTAGTAAGGTAAGAAGGGAAGGGACCTACAGTTTAACGTGAAATCCGAACCACGGTCAGCCTCCAACGGTCGAGCGGTCACCCATCCAATCACTGACCGCGCTCAGCGTTGCTTTATAACAGTTGACTAACCAACCGCGCCACTGAGCTACCGAGGCTGACGAATTTTCTTATCCCTTAGTCGACTTTTACGACATGCGACGGGGAGAGATGCAGTGGGGCTATTCTTTTTAAGTACCGATATCGTGTGGGGTATCATTTGAAAGAGTTAACTGTAAGGATTCTAAACATATTATTTTAAAATTTTAAGTTCACTGGTCTGATGTAGGTACAAATGGGCAAAAATGACCACCCCCCCTCCCATTTTCTTTTAGGTTATGTTTTGTTACAGTTTTAGTCAAATTTAAACAGAATTTTAAATCGACATCAAGACAGGAAGGAGTCAACAATGGAACTTTGACCAATCAAAATGCACACGAAACTACAGAAATATTCGTCTACGGACGCCAGCATAGAGTCGATCGCATGCGGGGGTTGCAAATGCCGTGCCGGCATGACAGGTGCCTATTTACGCCTCTCTTGATGGACCCGAGACTGTACTTGGGGGGGAATATATGGGTACGGAGAGCGTTCCAGAGTTTACGGATTCTGTAGAGGAAATATCTGAAGAAACGGTTGGTATTTTAACTTTCTCCATACAAAATCGTCTTTCGGCATTTATGTCTTTTACCCCCCTAAACCTTATCCGATTTTCACAATTCTTCTTTTGTTGTAATAGGGACAGTCGAATCTACGTTCCTCTTGTATTTATACGTTATTTTTTTATTATATAAAGTGATGACTTAATAAAGATTCAAATCGCCCTTTCGAACCCTGAAGTTACGAAACCCATCCTGAAACACCCTGTAGATAGAAAATAATAGCTGGGTAGAAGTTATTATTTAACTAATTAAATTTAGCCAACTTGTCACTTGTCACCATAACTTATTCGAGTAACAGACCTCTATTTAATAATTGCTCCCAAAGTACCGTCGCCGCCCCGCTACTGGCTTCAATGCCCTTCCTCTATATGCAAAGAACCTTTTCAGCTTTAATGTCTATCCTATTGCCAAGCTACTTTCAACCTTTTACCCCTTTCATTAAAGTTTAGAATGAAAGGGAACAAAATCTCGGCTGCAAAAGCAAATTCAGGTGATTTTAGATTTTAGTGTAATTGTCTTTAGATCTAGAATTAAATGAATGGAAGTTTTCTCAAACGAAATATTGGAAAATATACGTTGCGCCGATAGGAATAGAGTCGAAATTGATGTGAGTATTTTACGTAGAAAATATCTTTGTTTTGGGTTGATGGGATGAAAACATCTGTTGCTCATGTTATAATAACTGAATGAATTTCGAAGTCTCGCCGCGCTATCTCCCGTTGCGTTGGATTAATTTAATTAATTTAATTTAATATAAATTTAATAATAACGGAGGATGAATCAGAAATTCCAAGCATTACATCTAGCTTAATTACATTTTGATTCATTTTTGAGGTAGGTAATAATTAGACATTCGCTATAATCAAAGCCCTTACGCCTTACTAGGTGGTAAGCTCAAATGTAGCCGACTGGGTTGATACCACCGTACTGGATGTAAGATGGCAGCATAGTAGCCTTGGTTGTGTTCTCCTCTAGTCCAGTTAGACACACAGACACACAGTTAGAAGGAGAGATTCAGACCAGCTCTCCAGCACACTGACTTACCGTGTAGGGGCGGACCACCCAGTATAGCCAGCAATCCAGGGAAGTCTCCGGTATGGCACCTACCTTCTCGGAGGTGATATGGGCTGGTCGGAGCATGTGCTTTGGCCCTTCCGACTCAGCCACCCATACCGGATTACATAAAAAAAAACACAGACAGACGGCGGCGTCAAACTTATAACACCCATCGTTTTGCGTCGGGGATTAAAAATAGCATTTAGGTGTGTGTAAACCGTCGCCGCGCACGGAGCGACCGCGCACGCTATGCGTGCAAGAAGTGAATGCCCACGGAACCCTCTAAACGTTCCATTCTTACCTTACTAGTTGGTAAGGTTGAACCCGGTCGGGCTGGTGCCACCGCACTGAATGAAAGTTCGGTTGAAACGGCTATGTAAACAGTTTGTGTTTTCCGTCCAGTTCAGTGTAGCCGGCAAGACCGAAGGGAAGCACTGACACGGCACCTAGATCACCAAGGTGTTAAGGTCTGACATCACGGATGTAATAGGTGATGTAGCCAACCGTGTCAGTTTCCGTAAAAATAAATATGCTTTGTCCCCTGTGACTCAGCCACCCATATTGGAATAAAAAATAATAATAATAAAAAATACAATAAAATTCTCATCTCTATGGTTGAAAGCGTACCAGTAATACAGGCCCCCGTGGGAAATTATCTCCGCGAAGCGATTGAGTGGTTAGAAATCTTCACACAACAGCTTAAAAGCCTTGGGAATTACAGCTCTAGCCAATATATTGCTCTACGTATCGCAATGTGAAATACAGACAGTTCAATCCACGAAGACGCGGCCCACCCTTCCTCCTAATCGCTTACAGCGCAAGTGTGCAACCTGCTGCTAGTGTGTTAGTTATATCCACGAAGACGCGCCCCACCCTTCCTCCTAATCGCTTACAGTGCAAGTGTGCAACCTGCTGCGAGTGTGTTAGTTATATCCACGAAGACGCGCCCCACCCTTCCTCCTAATCGCTTACAGTGCAAGTGTGCAACCTGCTGCGAGTGTGTTAGTTATATCCACGAAGACGCGCCCCACCCTTCCTCCTAATCGCTTACAGTGCAAGCGTGCAACCTGCTGCTAGTGTGTTAGTTCTATCCACGAAGACGCGCCCCATCCTTCCTCCTAATCGCTTACAGTGCAAGCGTGCAACCTGCTGCTAGTGCGTTAGTTCTATCCACGAAGACGCGTCCCACCCTTCCTTCTAATCGCTTACAGTGCAAGTGTGAGACCTGCTGCTAGTGTGTTAGTTCTATCCACGAAGACGCGCCCCACCCTTCCTCCTAATCGCTTACAGTGCAAGCTTGCAACCTGCTGCTAGTGTGTTAGTTCTATCCACGAAGACGCGCCCCACCCTCCCTCCTAATCGCTTACAGTGCAAGTGTGCAACCTGCTGCTAGTGCGTTAGTTCTATCCACGAAGACGCGTCCCACCCTTCCTCCTAATCGCTTACAGTGCAAGTGTGCAACCTGCTGCTAGTGTGTTAGTTCTATCCACGAAGACGCGCCCCACCCTTCCTCCTAATCGCTTACAGTGCAAGTGTGCAACCTGCTGCTAGTGTGTTAGTTCTATCCACGAAGACGCGCCCCACCCTTCCTCCTAATCGCTTACAGTGCAAGTGTGCAACCTGCTGCTAGTGTGTTAGTTCTATCCACGAAGACGCACCCCACCCTTCCTCTTAATCGCTTACAGTGCAAGTGTGCAACCTGCTGCGAGTGTGTTAGTTCTATCCACGAAGACGCGCCCCACCCTCCCTCCTAATCGCTTACAGTGCAAGTGTGCAACCTGCTCCTAGTGCGTTAGTTCTATCCACGAAGACGCGTCCCACCCTTCCTCCTAATTGCTTACAGTGCAAGTGTGCAACCTGCTGCTAGTGTGTTAGTTCTATCCACGAAGACGCGCCCCACCCTACCTCCTAATCGCTTACAGTGCAAGTGTGAGACCTGCTGCTATTGTGTTAGTTCTATCCACGAAGACGCGCCCCACCCTTCCTCCTAATCGCTTACAGTGCAAGTGTGCAACCTGCTGCTAGTGTGTTAGTTCTATCCACGAAGTCGCACCCCACCCTTCCTCTTAATCGCTTACAGTGCAAGTGTGCAACCTGCTGCGAGTGTGTTAGTTCTATCCACGAAGACGCGCCCCAGCCTTCTTACTAATCGCTTACAGTGCAAGTGTGCAACCTGCTGCCAGTGCGTTAGTTCTATCCACGAAGACGCGCCCCACCCTTCCTCCCAATCGCTTACATTGCAAGTGTGCAACCTGCTGCTAGTGTGTTAGTTCTATCCACGAAGACGCGCCCCACCCTTCCTCCTAATCGCTTACAGTGCAAGTGTGCAACCTGCTGCTAGTGTGTTAGTTCTATCCACAAAGACGTGCTCCACCCTTCCTCCTAATCGCTTACAGTGCAAGTGTGCAACCTGCTGCGCGTTAGTTCTTTCACGATGTTTTCCTACATCGTAGTTCGGCACGACCAAAGGGAAGCACTGACGTGGCACCAAGTTCACCCGGTGTTATGGGCTGACATCACGGATGTTGCAGGTGATGCAGCCAACCGTGTCAGTTTCCATAAAAAAAAAAAGTTCTATCCACGAAGACGCGTCCCACCCTTCCTCCTAATCGCTTACAGTGCAAGTGTGCAACCTGCTGCGCGTTAGTTATATGCACGAAGACGCGTCCCACCCTTCCTCCTAATCGCTTACAGTGCAAGTGTGCAACCTGCTGCGCGTTAGTTATATCGACGAAGACGCGTCCCACCCTTCCTCCTAATCGCTTACAGTGCAAGTGTGCAACCTGCTGCGCGTTAGTTATATCCACGAAGACGCGCCCCACCCTTCCTCCTAATCGCTTACAGTGTAAGTGTGCAACCTGCTGCGCGTTAGTTATATCCACGAAGACGCGTCCCACCCTTCCTCCTAATCGCTTACAGTGCAAGTGTGCAACCTGCTGCGCGTTAGTTCTATCCACGAAGACGCGTCCCACCCTTCCTCCTAATCGCTTACAGTGCAAGTGTGCGTGCAACCTGCTGCTAGTGTGTTATTTCTATCGTTGTAAGAGTAGCGGTGCGCGTCTTCGTGGAGTGAACTATCTGTAAAATAAGATCGGCTATGAACAAAGACCGTACCAAACTAGATACAGTCTTTGGCTATGAAGCGCCAGTTTGAGTGGTTCGCGGCTAAATGCATAAAGGATGGCCCGTTTATGGTCGGCGTACACCACTTAAATTTAAAATGTAATCAATCAATGATAAAAATTTCATGTTATGAATTAAAAAAATATTCGGAGATGCTAAAAATTTATTTGAGTTTTTTTACATAAGTAAGTATACATTCTTTATTTATCTACAAACATTTTCAGTGACCTCATTATAATTTTAACTTCAGGCCGGCATGGCATTCGGAGGCCCCGCATACTACCGCATGTCCATGGGCGTCGTTATACACCTTATGGGTGGCACGACGCCATAAGTCCAGCTGTCAATAAAAAAACCGTACTGTACTACCATACATAAGAATAACCGAATTTCACGCCAGCGAAGCCGCGGGCAAAAGCCGGTAGACAATATACAGACACACAATGTTACCAACCATAATAAATGTATTTCCCTCTCAAGGTTCGAACCTAAGACCGATCGCTCACAAGAGTAGAGGTCCCATCCATTTATTACTCCGAAGTTCGTTACTTGGCCGTTCGTAAACTTAGCCGTCTGGAGTACCGAGTACGGTTAACAGGGAGGTATGTGCCTCGGTGGACCCGTACATTTAATGTAATTCGCAATTATTACACTGCGAATTACATTCCTCAGCGTTTTAGAGTTTTCGGAACGACCTACGTTTAGCCCCAGCATTTCAACTTCCACTTTGGGCCGGCATTTCAACTTCCACTTCGGGCCGGCATTTCAACGTTCACTTCATTGTACCGTGTGGGGCTGGTACTTTAAAAGAATAGCCCCACTGCATCTCTCCCCGTGTATGTCGTAAAAGGCGACTAAGGGATATGACTCCCTTCTTATATTACTAGGTGGTAGGGTTTAACTCGCCCGGGTTGGTACCACCGCACTGAATGAAAGGTCGGTCGAAACGGCTATGTAAATAGTTTGTGTTTTTGCGTCCAGTTCAGTGTAGCCGACACGACCGAAGGGAAGCACTGACGTGGCACCAAATTCACCCGGTGTTATGGGCTGACATCGCGGATGTTGTGGGTGATGTAGCCAACCGTGTCAGTTTCCATAAAAAAAAAAAAAAAAACTTCGGGGCGGAATTTCAACGGTCACTTCGGGCCGGCATTTCAACATCCACTTTGGGCCGGCATTTCAACTTCCATTTTGAGCTGGCATTTCAACTTCCAACTGTCGAACTCGCGCACCGGGGGTTCCGTATCGCCATGTCATGGCCAGCGCCACTCTTTTCGGTAGACGGTGCGCGCGCATACACTTTTTAGTTTCTTCTATGGGAACCCCCGTGAAGTTTTACTGTTTCTTTTTTTTCTTATTTGTTGTTATATCGGCCATAATAGCACATATTCTGCGAAAATTTCAACGAGTTACCTATTACGGTTCAGACAGACGGGCAGACAGACAGACGGCGTAGGCTTAGTAATAGGGTCCCGTACCGAATACGGAACCCTAAAAAAACACAATATCTTTACAAAACCACATTAGCCTTCAGGCTATACATAGAAAAACCAAAATACTTTCTACATAGAGAGACACAGAGAGAGAACCGCCGCTCACCACTCTTATCTCGAGCAAACTCGTCTGCAAATAGAGTTTCTCACACAGAGACTGCTTCAGAGCTATAGAGCTGGTGTCACCTAGCGGCGGCTCGGGGGCTGGGGCGGACTTAGATTTCCCGTCCGGTGGGCGGCGGGCGGGCTCGATTTTGATCGGGGGGGGGGGGTCCAGAAAAGCAGTGCTCAAAATCGCCTGCTTGGTTTTTTTTATGTAATCCAGTATGGGTGGCTGAGTCAGAGGGGCCAAAGCGCATGCTCCGGCCAGCCAATATCACCTACGAGAAGGTAGGTGCCATACCGGAGACTTCCCTGGATTGCTGGCTATACTGGACTAGAGGACAACACAACGGAGGCTGCTATGCGGCCATCTTACATCCAGTACGGTGGTACCAACCCAGTCGGCTAAAATTTGAGCCTACCACCTAGTAAGGGGCAAAGGAAGCGGTGGAGAGTTTGGGGTCAATGCACCGAGAGGAAAGGGCTAGGATAGGTTGGGGGGAGGGAAGAGTCGCCACTAACGGCCGACTTCACAACCTTTGGTTACAATGAAGCTGTCAGTTGACGTCGGTTAAATGTGAAAAATGTCACTGTAACCGACAAATAACTGTTGAACTCCTGCTCGCATTGAGACGTGCAAGTTTGTGCCTGTCACGAATCTTTGGGAAACGCAAATCGGATGACACGATCTGGAGTTGTAAGAAAACAGAGACCGAGGGTCTTCATCAAGCGGTGTGTCTCGCTTGATAGCTTTGTAATAGTCATCAAATCTGCCGGCAGGATTTGACTATATTGACTTAGTTTAACTTATAATGAAGAAATGAATAAAAGGAAGTTATGAAAAATGTACCCTACCTCAAAAGTACAAAATGATATATAAATATTGATGTTGATGTTTGACATATAAATATTAGATATAACTAATGTTTCATGTTGCTTTAATGTCTTCTATGTCACAAATGAATTATGAATATTATGACTTATTAAACTTGTATACAAGTTAGAAAAAGTGCAATACATGACAATTCCTCAAGACCTTTTGTCAGCCTCGATAGCTCAGTCAGTGTTGCAGACAGTCGACTGTCGCTATTGATGGTTAAGCAACGCTGAGCCGGTAGTTGGAGGCTGACCGTGGTTCGGATTCCACGTAAAACTGTAGGTCCCTTCCCTTCTTACCTTACTAGGTGGTAGGGTTTAACCCGCCCGGGTTGGTACCACCGCACTGAATGAAACGTCGGCCGAAACGGCTATGTAAATAGTTTGTGTTTTCCGTCCAGTTCAGTGTAGCCGGCACGACCGAAGGGAAGCACTGACATGGCAACTAGTTCACCCGGTGTTATGGGCTGACATCACGGATGTTGTAGGTGATGCAGCCAACCGTGTCAGTTTCCATAAAAAAAAGACCCCTATTGAGCTCGCCCCCCTCTTAATCCTCACTCTACGGAGAACTCTATAAATACGCAGAGAGATGAGGATGGGGATGCGAGAGAGTCCGCAACAAGAGACAAGGGAGCCATTAGCAGATTGCTAAGCCACCCCGGACTTGCACGGATTCATTTCCGACTTGTACAGAGACTATTTGTGTGTGATTCCATTTGAGCTGGAGAGTTATGACAGAAGGACTGACAGACAGATTTTTTTTATATAGACAGCCGGCGCGGGTGTCTGTGCCCAATACTTCAACGGAAGATCAGGCACAGCCAATAACACCATTCCTCGCGAAACCACGCTCAGAGAGGCGCCATGCCGGCTATGAGGCGGACAAAAAGGTTGTCGTCTAATTTATTGACACGCCTTTTTAAGATTCTTAGGTTATAGGTGGTGGGGAACACACTCACCGGAAGACCGTTCCATATTTTCGCCGTTCGACACAGGAAAGATTTCGAAAAATGATGTGTTCTTAGAAGTTGGGTGTCAACAACATTTGGATGTTCCGAGCGAGATGACAGAAAGGCAGATGAGCGGCGGGTGGCCGAGTGGTTTGGGCATCGGCTTCTCATGCGAGAGGTCCGAGGTTCGAATCCGGACGGCGTGTACCAATGAGTTTTTTCTGACGAAAAAATGTAAGTACATACCTACACCTGCTGCTTCACCGTTCGGAACCGGTGTAAAACTGTAGGTCCCTTCCCTTGCCCCTTACTAGGTGGTAGGCCCAAATTTTAGCCGACTGGGTTGGTACCACCGTACTGGATGTAAGATGGCCGCGTAGCAGCCTCGGCTGTGTTCTCCTCTAGTCCAGTATAGCCAGCAATCCAGGGAAGTCTCCGGTATGGCACCTACCTTCTCGGAGGTGATATTGGCTGGTCGGAGCATGCGCTTTGGTTCCTCCGACTCAGCCACCCATACCGGATTAATTAAAAATATATATATATATATATATATATAAATATATACGGACGGACAGAATAGACGGAAAGAGGCGCGGGCAGTCAGATGAACGGACAGACCGACAGGAGAACGAACAGACACACAGAGAAAGAGTGTTAGCCTCGGTAGTCTCGGTAGCTCAGTGGTGCGGTTGGTCGACTGTTGTTAAGCAACGCTGAGCGCGGTCAGTACATGGATGGGTGACCGCTCGACCGTTGGAGGCTGACCGTGGTTCGGATTCTACGTTAAACTGTAGGTCCCCTCTATTCTTACCTTACTAGGTGGTAGGGTTTAACCAGCCCGGGATGGTACCACCGCACTGAATGAAGGTAGGTCGAAGCGGCTATGTAAATAGTTTATGTTTTCCGACCAGTTCAGTGTAGCCGGCACGACCGAAGGGAAGCACTGACGTGGCACCAAGTTCACCCGGTGTTATGGGCTGACATCACGGGCGGATGTTGTAGGTGATGTAGCAAACCGTGTCAGTTTTCATAAAAAAAAAAACGGGAAGGATAGCACGAGTGAGTGACAGACAGACATAGATAGGCAAACAGACAGATGATTGCAAGAACGGTAGTAGGAAAAAAAAACCGGCCAAGTGCGAGTCGAACTCGCGCACCGAGGGTTCCGTATCGCTATGTCATGGCTAGCGCCACTCACGCCATCTATGGCGTGTTATGAAATGCTGCATATTAGTTAAATGTCATGATTTGTTAAAATGCTTCATAATCTATTCGGTAGATGGCGCGTAATACACGTTTTGGTTTCTTCTATGGGAACCCCTGTGAATTTTTTACTTTTTCTTATTAATTTTTTATTTTATTTTTATTATTTGTTGTTTTTTTTTATGTATTCCGGTATGGGTGGCCGAGTCGGAGGGGCCAAAGCGCATGCTCCGACCAGCCAATATTACCTCCGAGAAGGTAGGTGCCACACCGGAGACTTCCCTGGATTGCTGGCTATACTGGACTATAACATCGGCCAAAATAACACATATTCCGTGAAAATTTCAACGGGCTACCTATTACGGTTCAAGAGATACTGCCCTCGGACAGACAGACAGAAAGACAGACGGACGAACGAACGGACAAACAGACAGACAGACGGCGTAGGCTTAGTAATAGGGTCCCGTACCGGATACGGAACCCTAAAAATTGCCGGTTTCAAATTAAGAGCTTTAAAAAATTAATCTATTTATTGCAATACATTTGAAAGCGAAAATTAAATATGAAAATATCCAAAGTTAAACGTTCGGGCGGCTCAGGAACTTTAGAATCCCAGGTAGATGGGAACTTGAAAACTCGTTTAAAGATTCAGGAAAATCTACAGGTGCCCGGGTGGCAAGCCCTTCAAACTTTGCCAGAAGTTCAACACAGAAGTACAAGAGCATTTGGGGAGATTTCATAACTGGATTGTCATTAAAACCTGGATGACCCAAAATTACACTTTGTAAGTTTCGACCGCGCTTGATTAATGTGGATATTGTAAAATTTTAGAAATAGGTCAAATTATGTAAGGCGCACTTGAGGGAAGGAGAAACAGGGGTGCCCTATCAAGCAACTTTCCGCTGGCATATTGATACCTATAAAAACCGGCCAAGTGCGAGTCGGACTCGCGCAACGAGGTTTCTGCACCACAAAAAAAATATCGAAAAAAAAACGTTTCTTGTGTGGGAACCCCCTTATATTAACTCGAGAACCACAATATCGATTTACATACGGTATTCGCTGTGACATTCTGTCGTTACAGACAGACGGACAGACGGACAGACACTTGACCGATTTCGTAAGAGTCCCTGCCAACGCCGCTTGCTACGGAACCTTAAAAAAACCGGCCAAGTGCGAGTCAAACTCGCGCACCGAGGGTTCCTTATTGCCATGTCATGGTTAGCGCCACTCACGCCATCTATGGCGTGTTATGAAATGCTTCATATTAGAATTCATGATTAGTTAAAATGCTTCATACTCTATTCAGTAGATGGCGCGCGCGCATACACTTTTTGGTTTCTTCTATGGGAAACCCCGTGAATTTTTGATGTTTTCTTATTTTTATTATTTGTTGTTATATCGGCCATAACACATATTCTGTGAAAATTTCAACGGTCTGCCTATTACGGTTCAAGAGATACACAGACCTCGGACAGACATACGGACGGACGGACGGACAGACAGACAGACAGACAGACAGACGGCGTAGGCTTAGTAATAATAGGGTCCCGTACCGGATACGGAACCCTAAAAATTGGCCCCAAAATAAACAGGAACGTGAAGTGTCAACTTGCAGCGGGCCGGTTATAGCCCGGGCGTGTTCATCCATATTCAACAAAATCTTTACAACGTGCGTTATCTATCAGTCGACAGTCCGTCCGCAGTCTGTCTGTATAAAGTCTGCAGTCCAGCCAGGCAGTGGCGGGGCATGTACTTAATTTGATGTGGGCAAGGTAAATTTTGCGAGGCCCTCTCAATTTTGCCAATACTACATTCAACAACATTATCAAATCGCAATATTCACTGCCTTTTTTTTTTTTTTTTTTATGTAATCCGGTATGGGTGGCTGATTCGGAGGGGTCGAGCACATGCTCTAACCAGCCAATATCACCTCCGAGAAGGTAGGTGCCATACCGGAGACTTCCCTGGATTTCTGGCTATACTGGACTAGAGGAGAACACAACCGAGGTTGCTTGCGGCCATCTTACATCCAGGCCATCTTACATTTGTCCTGCGTTCCCCATCTTGTGTTTAATAAAGGCTTTAGTAAGCTTTAGTGTGCCTTTGATTAAGTCTAAACATGTTTACTCGGGGTCTCTTTTAATAAATCTAGCTGAATATTTTTCATGAATCAAAGCTGCATGAACTTTCGAGGCGCGAGGCCCCTCGGGCCGCGAGGCCGTGGGCGGTCGCCCACGTCGCCCACGCCTTGCGCCGCCTCTGCAGCCAGGCGACATCGCTCCACTCATTGGGTCATTCACTGTCGCAGAGGGGCGTTGATGTTATATTTCTTTTTTATAAAAAGCGCGACATGTGCCACCGAGCCACCCATTAGGTGCCTAACGACGCCCATGAACATTCGGTCGTATGCGGGGGTTGCGAATGCCATACCGGCCTGACAGGTGCCTATCCACGCCCCTCTTGAAGCACCCGACACTGTACTTGGGGGGAAATATATGGGCAGGGAGAGCGTTCCAGAGTTTACCGGATCTGTAGAGGAAAGATCTGCAGAATCGGTTTAAGTACGCGACCGCGTAATATTAATTTTATAAAATTATTTTACACTAGCTGAGCCCGCGGCTCCGCTCGCGTGAAATTCGTATTTCAAAGAAGACAGTAAGTAACTGAGGGCGAGGCCGAAGGCCGAGCTGCGTTCAGGAAGACTATAAACCTTCTCGAAGAAAGTAAGTAACTAAGGGCGAGGCCGAAGGCCGAGCTGCGTTCAGGAAGACTATAAACCTTCTCGAAGAAAGTAAGTAACTAAGGGCGAGGCCGAAGGCCGAGCTGCGTTCAGGAAGACTATAAACCTTCTTGAAGAAAGTAAGTAACTAAGGGCGAGGCCGAAGGCCGAGCTGCGTTCAGGAAGACTATAAACCTTCTCGAAGAAAGTAAGTAACTAAGGGCGAGGCCGAAGGCCGAGCTGCGTTCAGGAAGACGATAAACCTTATCTAAGAAAGTAAGTAACAAAGAGCGAGGCCGAAGGCCGAGCTTCGTTCAAGAAGACTATAAACCTTCTTGAAGAAAGTAAGTAACAAAGGGCGAGGCCGAAGGCCGAGCTGCGTTCAGGAAGACTATAAACCTTATCTAAGAAAGTAAGTAATTAAGGGCGAGGCCGAAGGCCGAGCTGCGTTCAGGAAGACTATAAACCTTCCCGAAGAAAGTAAGTAACAAAGAGCGAGGCCGAAGGCCGAGCTTCGTTCAAGAAGACTATAAACCTTCTTGAAGAAAGTAAGTAACAAAGGGCGAGGCCGAAGGCCGAGCTGCGTTCAGGAAGACTATAAACCTTATCTAAGAAAGTAAGTAATTAAGGGCGAGGCCGAAGGCCGAGCTGCGTTCAGGAAGACTATAAACCTTCCCGAAGAAAGTAAGTAATAAAGAGCGAGGCCGAAGGCCGAGCTTCGTTCAAGAAGACTATAAACCTTCTTGAAGAAAGTAAGTAACTAAGGGCGAGGCCGAAGGCTGAGCTGCGTTCAGGAAGACGATAAACCTTCCCGAAGAAAGTAAGTAACAAAGAGCGAGGCCGAAGGCCGAGCTTCGTTCAAGAAGACTATAAACCTTCTTGAAGAAAGTAAGTAACAAAGGGCGAGGCCGAAGGCCGAGCTGCGTTCAGGAAGACTATAAACCTTATCTAAGAAAGTAAGTAATTAAGGGCGAGGCCGAAGGCCGAGCTGCGTTCAGGAAGACTATAAACCTTCCCGAAGAAAGTAAGTAACAAAGAGCGAGGCCGAAGGCCGAGCTTCGTTCAAGAAGACTATAAACCTTCTTGAAGAAAGTAAGTAACTAAGGGCGAGGCCGAAGGCTGAGCTGCGTTCAGGAAGACGATAAACCTTATCTAAGAAAGTAAGTAACAAAGAGCGAGGCCGAAGGCCGAGCTGCGTTCAGGAAGACTATAAACCTTATCTAAGAAAGTAAGTAATTAAGGGCGAGGCCGAAGGCCGAGCTGCGTTCAGGAAGACTATAAACCTTCCCGAAGAAAGTAAGTAACAAAGAGCGAGGCCGAAGGCCGAGCTTCGTTCAAGAAGACTATAAACCTTCTTGAAGAAAGTAAGTAACAAAGGGCGAGGCCGAAGGCCGAGCTGCGTTCAGGAAGACTATAAACCTTATCTAAGAAAGTAAGTAATTAAGGGCGAGGCCGAAGGCCGAGCTGCGTTCAGGAAGACTATAAACCTTCCCGAAGAAAGTAAGTAACAAAGAGCGAGGCCGAAGGCCGAGCTTCGTTCAAGAAGACTATAAACCTTCTTGAAGAAAGTAAGTAACTAAGGGCGAGGCCGAAGGCTGAGCTGCGTTCAGGAAGACGATAAACCTTATCTAAGAAAGTAAGTAACAAAGAGCGAGGCCGAAGGCCGAGCTGCGTTCAGGAAGACTATAAACCTTATCTAAGAAAGTAAGTAATTAAGGGCGAGGCCGAAGGCCGAGCTGCGTTCAGGAAGACTATAAACCTTTCCGAAGAAAGTAAGTAACAAAGAGCGAGGCCGAAGGCCGAGCTTCGTTCAAGAAGACTATAAACTTTCTTGAAGAAAGTAAGTAACAAAGGGCGAGGCCGAAGGCCGAGCTGCGTTCAGGAAGACTATAAACCTTATCTAAGAAAGTAAGTAATTAAGGGCGAGGCCGAAGGCCGAGCTGCGTTCAGGAAGACTATAAACCTTCTTGAAGAAAGTAAGTAACTAAGGGCGAGGCCGAAGGCCGAGCTGCGTTCAGGAAGACTATAAACCTTCTCGAAGAAAGTAAGTAACTAAGGGCGAGGCCGAAGGCCGAGCTGCGTTCAGGAAGACGATAAACCTTATCTAAGAAAGTAAGTAACAAAGAGCGAGGCCGAAGGCCGAGCTTCGTTCAAGAAGACTATAAACCTTCTTGAAGAAAGTAAGTAACAAAGGGCGAGGCCGAAGGCCGAGCTGCGTTCAGGAAGACTATAAACCTTATCTAAGAAAGTAAGTAATTAAGGGCGAGGCCGAAGGCCGAGCTGCGTTCAGGAAGACTATAAACCTTCCCGAAGAAAGTAAGTAACAAAGAGCGAGGCCGAAGGCCGAGCTTCGTTCAAGAAGACTATAAACCTTCTTGAAGAAAGTAAGTAACAAAGGGCGAGGCCGAAGGCCGAGCTGCGTTCAGGAAGACTATAAACCTTATCTAAGAAAGTAAGTAATTAAGGGCGAGGCCGAAGGCCGAGCTGCGTTCAGGAAGACTATAAACCTTCCCGAAGAAAGTAAGTAACAAAGAGCGAGGCCGAAGGCCGAGCTTCGTTCAGGAAGACTATAAACCTTCTCGAAGAAAGTAAGTAACTATGGGCGAGGCCGAAGGCCGAGCTGCGTTCAGGAAGACGATAAACCTTATCTAAGAAAGTAAGTAATCAAGGGCGAGGCCGAAGGCCGAGCTGCGTTCAGGAAAACTATAAACCTTCCCGAAGAAAGTAAGTAACAAAGAGCGAGGCCGAAGGCCGAGCTTCGTTCAAGAAGACGATAAACCTTATCTAAGAAAGTAAGTAATTAAGGGCGAGGCCGAAGGCCGAGCTACATTCAGGAAGACCATAAATATTCTCGAAGAAATTACACAACTGAGGGCGAGACCGAAGGCAGAGCTGCGTTCAGGAAGACTATAAACCTTCTCGAAGAAAGCAAGTAACAAACGGCGAAGCCGAAGGCCGAGCTGCGTTCAGGAAGACGATAAACATTCTCGAAGACAGTAAGTAAAGTAAGTAACTGAGGGCGAGGCCCAAGGCCGAGCTGCGTTCAGGAAGACCATAAACCTTCTCGAAGAAAGTAAGTAACTGAGGGCGAGGCCGAAGGCCGACCTGTGTTCAGGAAGACGATAAACCATCTCTAAGAAAGAAAGTAATTAAGGGCGAGGCCGAAGGCCGAGCTGAGTTCAGGAAGAGGATAAACTTTTTCGATGAAAGTAAGTAACAAAGAGCGAGGCTGAAGGCCGAGCTGCGTTTAGGAAGACTATGTGAATTTTCATATCCCTAACTTGAGAAATTATGGGTTCCCCATACAATCTTTCATCCCCTATTTCACCCCGTTAAGGGTTGTTATTTTGAGACAAAAGGTAGCCTATGTTCTTCCTCAGGATGCAATTCATCTCCGCACAAAATTTTATAAAATCCTAAAATCTAATTTTGAAATCAACCCCTATTTTAATTTAAGGGTTGATTTAGCAAAAACGCTGAAACACGTATTTCTTTATTTCATACCAAAAGCCCAAATATAAATTGTCATATCCCTAACTTAAGAAATGCTGAGTTCCCCATACAAACTTTCATCCCCTATTTCACCCCCTTAAGGGTTGTTTTTTGAGACAAAAAGTAGCCTATGTCCGTCCTCAGGATGCAGTTAATCTCCGTGCAATATTTTATCGAAATCTGTTCAGCGGTTTAGGCGTGAAAAGGTAACAGACAGACAGACAGACAGACAACAGAGTTACTTTCGAATTTATAATATTAGTATGGATACATACATATCACACACGCTGAATCCCGACAATCGGGGTAAGCAGAGTAATCGGTGTTGTGCTGAAAGAACTCGGTAAATTACAGCGCAACACCGACCACCACCTTTCGCAAAGTAATCGAACAAGATTCAATCGATCAAGCAGCAAGTAAGGCACGAAGACCCACCTGCTGCATGGCTCGGTGGAAGTAACGTGCCAAGGTGAGAGGTGGCGCTGGCGAGCATGTTACGTAAAATTATTTTATAAAAGAAATAACAAGGAAAATTGATCTAAAATGCTGTAGTCACGATATCTGTCTGTTCGAATCCTTCGACAGGCCCGACTACAGCATTTTCGATCAACTTTCCTTGTTATTTCTTTCGTTTTTCATCGTCGGGGGTTTTTTTGAGTCAGACAGAGGTATGCAATCGCCATATTTTATTGTTTTAAAGAAAGTGAGAATTTGTAAAGTGAAGTGTGATTGATTTTGAAAATGATGCCTTTAACGTTTGGCGCGAGTCGCGCAATAAACATTTACAAACGAAATAGGATATAGGGTCTTAAAAAAATGTCTTAAAGTAAGAATTTTCTTTGTATGTTTTTTGTAATTCACTCCAGATATTTGGCACAAAGGCAGTAAGGGAATTTGGATTATTGGCACAAGAAACCCGTATTTCGACCCTCTGGCGTATTACTATAAAATGTTTCTTCTGTCTTCTTGGCGGGTGGCCGATTGATCTGGGCGTCTCGTCGCGTCGGCTTGTCGTGCGAGAGTTCCGTGGTTCGAATACGGTCGGCGTGTAGTGTAACAATGATTTTAACATTGAAAATGTTTTTTCGATCGCGTTGGTAGGGCACCCATTTCAAGGAAAAGTGCGACATCGCCCTGGTGTCGTGAATTTTACAGCTGCGTGAATGATTGGGATGCGTCTCGGCAAGGGCTACAATATGGCGTAAATTTTTTTTTGGAAAAACCAAAAACTTTTTTTTTTTTAAATAAAGAAATTTCGAAAAATGACGTGATTTATTTGGTATTTTCTCTTATTGAATCGGCGATTTCTCGAAAACGAAAAACTATATCGAAAAAATAAAAAAAAAACCCTCGGAGTATTGAGTTGGGCTACAATTTTTTTTCTAACGAAAAAAATTACGTGCATACCTACACCTGCTGCTTCACCGTTTTCGGACCCGGTGTAACTTTAGGTCCCCTCCCTTGGCTCTGACTAGGTCGTAGGCTCAAATTGTAGCCGACTGGGTTGGTACAATCGTACTGGATGTAAGATGGCCGCATAGCAGCCTCGATTGTGTTCTCCTCTCTAGTCCAGTATAGCCAGCAATCCGAAGGGAAGGCTCCGGTATGGTCGGTGTTCGGTTAAAACATTTTTTTTTGTGAAACCTGAGATGGTTACTACTCCCGTGATGACAGCTTGGCGAATTAGGTGCCACCATGTCACTGCTACTTCCTTTGGCTGTGCCGAATACACTGAACCGGGCGGAAAACACGAAATTGGAAAGGATTTAGGGACAGGAGAAGGTAAGGGAAGGGAATAGGAAATATCTGACTACTAAGCATAATTCAGTAGTCAGTGCGTTTGCGTCCACTGCTGGACATCCGCTTCTCCAGTTTTCTCCTGTCCTCGCGGCCTTCAGCGGTACGGAACCGCTGTTTTTCCGCCGACTTACTTGATGTCGTCGTCCCACCTGGCTTGTGGTCCACCGGTCGGGACGACTCCACTCCATTTTCCTATCCACGGCCGCCGATGTATGACACGGTTACTCCAACCAAGGGTCATCGTCTCTTCGGCTGAGGTGCCCAGTCCACTGCCACTTGCCACCCGGTGTGCAGTATCGACTAATTTCGTAACCGAACTACTAGTCGAGTAGCCTTCAACAAAATCCAACAACGGCGCGGGCGGAGTCGCTGGCAAAAGGTTGTCTAAATTAAATTCCACACCAACAGAAGTAGGTTGGATAGGAAACATACGTGCTTGGCTCGTGTCAAATTGTTTATATGAGTCCGCGTTAAAATGTTTATACGTAGGGACGACGTCTCGTCGGCTCCCTAAGTGACGTGTTATATCGTATATTTCATGGGGAGTTCTGACTCAAATTTCAAGAAGTGTACCGCCAATATTACTCACCTGACAGATTCAGTTTTAATAAATGTAAAACTTCATCTATCAGCACAGATCGATAGCTTTTTGAAAACACGATTTGATTAACTTCGCTTCGATAGAAAAAAATCATGAACATGCCTCTGAATTTAGTTATAAAAACGTATTTAAGGTAACGTGACCAAATCAAGGCTTATTTTATTTGTTGAATATACCTATATCTAAGTCCGTAGCTTTTAACTTTTTTGTTTTGATCCGTAGTTTTGGAAGAAAAAAATAAAAACCTAAAAGCGGCGCCTTGAAAGAGGAGTACGGATGTGGGTTGACGGGGCCTTAACCACAGATTACTTAATAGTTACTTCGTAACAGATAAATCACTCCATAGAAAAAGTTCCTACCTTCGGGCTTTAATAGCCTACTCCTTCACGTCGCCAATCGCTGCGTGCGAAAATGTACCTTAACGATCGAGAGTTAAGTGGTTATTGCTTTGCAGCTGCGCGCAGTTGCGTGGGCGAGCGTCTATGTATACTTCGCGCGGCTGACGAATTTCCACTGAAATAGACCGCCGGCGGCGGTCTATTTCCACTGAAATAGACCGCCGGCGGCGGCCCGTCGGGCGGTAGGTAGTTAGCGCGCGCAAGTACATAGAGTGCGTGAGGCCGCCTTAACTTCGACATCGAACACCGATACATCGCACCAGCGAGCAACCGAGGCGACTGATACCGAGATACTGACATAAATTATACAGTGTATGTATAACGTGGCCAGTAAGCGTGTATGCGTCCACTGCTGGACATACGCCTCTCAAATTTTCCTCCAGTCCTCCCGGCCTTCAGTGGTATGGAACCATTGCTTTCCGCCGACGTACTTGATGTCGCCGTCCCACCTGGCGGGTGGTCTTCCTACACTCAATTTGCCAGTATAACAAATTCACATCCAATACATATTGTTCAATGTACCTGCGCCTACCCTGTACGAATGTTTGAACTCACAGAGCATTTGAGTTGGTTAGAGGAGAAGAGAGCGTGGTCGGCGCGCCGCCGCCGTAAGTAAGTACCGGTTGGCTTACTTCACACTAGGCACGAGATCACATGACTCAGTGCAGACTTAACCCGCCCGCCCCGCCAGGTAGGGTTTAACCCGCCCGGGATGGTACCAACGCACTGAATGAAAGGTCGGTCGAAACGGCTATGTAAATAGTTTGTGTTTTCCATCCAGTTCAGTGTAGCCGACACGACCGAAGGGAAGCACTGACGTGGCAACAAGTTCACCCGGTGTTATGGGCTGGCATCACGGATGTTGCTGGTGATGTAGCCAACCGTGTCAGTTTCAATAAAATAAAAAAAATACATTGAGCTGCAGTAAAAGCATGTCTGAAGAGACTACTTTTATCGTAGTACGGAGTAAAATGTAAGTAAAATGGTCGTCGTAATTTCATTACCTACACATTAATAGTGCGGCCGTTCTTGGGCCCTCCAGCTACTCCTTACTACACACCACACGCCGCATCCCTACAATCGGGGTAAGCAGAGCAATCGGCGTTGTGCTGCGAGTACTCTGGTAAATAACAGCACAACATCGACCACCGCGTCTAGCAAAGTATTCGGACAAGATAAGGACAGGACAGGCAGCAAGTAAGGCACGAAGGCCCACCTACTGCATGACTCGGTGGAAAGACCGCGCCAAGTTGAGAGGTGCCTAACCTGTCGCCCTTATGCACGGCATCTTGTCCTTATCCCTTCGTTGACATGCACGGGGATAGATGCAGTGGGGCTATTCTTATTAAGTGCCCGCCCCACACAGTACACTAGTACTCCTTACTCTGTGGTTTAAACTCAATTTACATTCAAAATTACATAAGCTCTTGAGCTATAGAGATATCGATGTTTACACAGCCGATGCAGTGCTAAAATTAATCCGCCCTGGTTAACCTCACCTGGAATATATATAAGGTGTTTCGTTAGTCATGCCAATAGCTTCGGGAGGGTTACATACAGACTCAAATAAACAGGTTACGCAAAAAAATTATGTTTTAAGCATTACTTTTCTAGAAATTTAACAAAACATGTTTGCAACCTAAACATTAACCTGTGTGTAACAGTAGGTAACATGCATTGTACGGGTCAATGGCTGTACTATGTTCAAACGCAGAACAGCTGTTTGTTGTAAGTGAGCCACAAGGTCACTATGACTCGTTTTTACAGCTACTTATTTGATTTTATTTTTTGTTAGGAGAAAAAAAGCTCCTATAAACAAATGTTTGTTTTGCGTAAAGTGTTTGAGTGCGTATGTAAACCTCCCGAAGTTATTGACATGACTAACGAAACACCTTATATAGTCCACCCTAGATCGATCACACACCAGGCAATTCCAAAGCACGCAGCTCTGCTACTCTGTTTATACGGGACAAAAGTAATGTCATAATGTGAATTGGCTGCCGTTTTGTTAGAAATGAAAAAAAAAAATGCGCTGGTTTGATGCTGGCCGTGGTTCGTATTCCACGTAAAACTGTAGGTAAACTTACTAGGTGGTAGGATTTAACCCGTATAATAATAGTGATTTAAGATAGATAAGATAAGTACTGCTCGCACCTGTGGGATGGCTCAGCTAAATATCAGCTTGCGCCGCTAGACTTAATCCAGCGTCGTGCCGTGCGACTAGTGGGCGACCCTGCGGTGACCCGCGACTTAGAACCGCTGCAACTCCGTAGGTACGTCGGCTCCCTAAGTGTGTTCTATCGTCTATTTCACGGGGAGTGTTCGGAGGAGCTGTTTAATGCGATTCCGTCATCCCCATTCCACCTCCGCACTACGCGTACTGGGCAGGGGATGCACCCCTATACAATCGACCTACCAAGGATGCGCACCAACCGGTTCTGTAGGTCTTTCATTCACAGAACCGGGAAAATGTGGAACGCACTCCCTGCTCATCTATTTCCTCCCAAGTACAGCCTGGGGTTTTTCAAAATGGGCGTGAAAAGGCTCCTGTCAGGCCGGCATGGCATTCGCAATCCCCGTGCATCACAGAATGTCCATGGGCATCGTAAGTCACCTACTCGTAAGTGAAACGGCGCCACATGTCGCGCTTTCTATAAAAAAAAAAAGATAATAAAAAAAAAATATCCTCAAAGTAAGCCCTTTTAACGATATGCCACATAGCTAAAAATGATTTTTTTTCGCCTTATGGCCCCACCCTGACCACAATTTTTTTTTTCGCGTAAGTTTCATCTGAACTTCACTTTACCTTAACTTCTTCTAGGGCTACCCGTTTAGAAGCTGTGAAACACAGACATTCAGACAGACAGACAGACAGATAGACGGACGGACGGACGACGAAATGATACTATAAGGGTTCCTTTTTTAGCATTTTAATACGGAAAAAAAACGAAATCAATAAAAAATGATCAGAAGACGTACCTCAAAAACCTCCCTAGTAGCGGAGAATGGTAGAACTGCCAACCCCACCAGTAGATCGGCCACGGCCAGCGAGACGATGAACAGATTGGTGACACTGCGCAGCTTGGACGAGCAGAACACTGCCGCGATCACGAGGCAGTTGCCTGGGGACAATACAACACTGTTAGTGACAACGACCAGAATAGGGCTGAGATCACACACGAGGCAGTTGCATGGGGACAATACAACACTGTTAGTGACAACGAGCACAACACTGCTGCGATCACGAGGCAGTTTCCTGGGAACAATACAACACTGTTAGTGATAACGAGCAGAATAGGGCTGAGATCACACACGACGCAGTCGCATGGGGACAATACAATACTGTTAGTGACAACGAGCACAACACTGCTGCGATCACGAGGCAGTTGCCTGGGAACAATACAACACTGTTAGTGATAACGAGCAGAATAGGGCTGAGATCACACACGACGCAGTTGCCTGGGGACAATACAATACTGTTAGTGACAACGAGCAGAACACTGCTGCAATCACGAGGCAGTTGCCTGGGGACAATACAATACTGTTAGTAACGAGCAGAATAGGGCTGCGATAACGCACAAGGCAGTTGCATGGGGACAATAAAACACTGTTAATGACAACGAGCAGAACACGGCTGCGATCACGGGCAGTTATCACAGCCGTGTTTGTCGAAAACGTTTCGTTTCGTTGGTAAATAATCTATATTAATTTTTATTAGTCTAATTATAATAATAATGTAAAGTGAATTATATGTATAATGATAGCTGCTTTTGTTATTTTACGGTAAATAAACATACGAACCTACATATTGTTACTATTTTAAAATTAAAACAATTTTATTAAAATGAAACTGAATTGGGTAGTAATAAAATTTAACCAATCTTGCTCAAATTGATTTCCCATCCTTAAAAGCTATGTTCATTACAACCTTTGTTATAGCATGGACGGCCTAACCTGAGGCGAACGCACGTACGTACACAAATAAATGCATTTCTCTTATACAAATGCTTGACATGCACCTATACATGGCCTTAGCACTACTACACTCGCAGAATTTTATGCCCACCGTCATGCGTGAATGTATTTGTACGCCTCAGGTTAGAACGAACGACCTTTACCATTGCGGTCCCTACGGAAGAGGGTCAGTATCCGTGGTCAGACTGGATAAGACTACACCACCCGGAAAATGTTAGTTAGTCACATGAAATATTATGAATTCTATGATATTTCTACAAGCCACTTCTGGCTCTACATATTTTCAGCAATCGAGCTAAAAGCCTCTTGGGATCAACCGGTCAATCGCTATCGACCGTTTGAGCACCGGTGCTATTAGTAAGATCGCTATTATTGTTCGCAATACAAACTTTACGGACACAAATAATTAAGGAATCCTTCTGTGAGCTCTATAATCGGATTACCTAAATGGCGAGCAGATGAATCCATTCGATAGGAGAGGAATTTACGTTTTCGTTAGCGATGTTGTGATCAAATAGTTCGGGAAGGACTAAATAGTAGACAGTTATTATTATTTTGTTTTGTTTTTGAAGTGAAAACTTCTTTAGCGGCGCTTTGCACTTTTTTTAGATGGGTAAAAAATGTTAAACTCGCGTCAGAACACGCGTCAGATCCGTAGCCTGATGGAAAAAGCGTAAGATTCACATCCTTAAAATGTCTACTTTAGCGGCGCTTGGCACTTTTTTTAGATGGGTAAAAAATTTTAAACTCGCGTCAGATCCGTAGCCTGATCGAAAAAGCGTAAGATTCGTTGAAATTATGGATGAAAGTTGATTTTTCTGAGAAATAAACTTTTTGATGTAAAATAATTATAATAGTTCTGTAGTGTTAAATTTTTTATGTAATACTAGCTGTGCCCGCGGCTCCGCCCGCTCTCATATTTCACTTCACTGCTAACCTCATAAGCTATTTAACGTAATAGTAAGTAGCCTATAGTTGATGGGAAGAATCAAGCTATCCGTAGAATTTTGTTTTATTAAAATCGGTTCAGTGGTTCTCGAGTTATAAGCGGACAGACAGACACTCAGACAGACAGAAAGCAGACGTTGGATTTTATTATAGGTAAGTAAAGTATAAATTGTGAAAGTTGGGCATGGCAGACGAAGCATGAAAGCAGGATTAATGCTGTGGAAATGCGCGCGTTGAGGAGTATGTGCGGAGTTACAATGAAAGATAGATTGAGAAATAGTGTAGTGCGAGAGCGCTGTGGGTTGAAAGAAGATATAGTGACAAGGATTGAGAAAGGGATGCTTCGGTGGTTCGGTCATGTTGGAAGAATGGATGATAGGAGACTAACGAAAGAAATTTATGAAGCAAATGTGAGTGGAAGAGTCGGGAAGGGTCGCCCTAGACGCACGTACCTGGACCAGATCGGGCATGTGCTCAAAAAGGGGCAAGTGCTTAGTACCCGTAACCGACGAGCATGCATGAAGAACATTATGGGAGTGGAAGAGGCGGCAGAGGTGTGTCAGGATCGTGGTACGTGGAGATCCGTTGTCTCTGCCTACCCCACCGGGAAACAGGCGTGACGCTATGTATGTATGTATAAATTGTCATGTTTGTCTATGATAGCCCAATATATGAATATTGTATTTTACCACATAAATGATAGTACTTTTATACTGATAAATAAAACAATTCGTGCGAAATTATTCCCGAACCATTATATTTGTACCGTGTGGGGCCGGTACTTTAAAAGAATAGCCCCACTGCATCTCTCCCCGTGTATGTTGTAAAAGGCGACTAAGGGATATAACTCCCTTCTTATATTACTAGGTGGTAGGGTTTAACCCGCCCGGGTTGGTACCACCACACTGAATGAAAGGTCGGTCCAAACGGCTATGTAAATGGTTTGTGTTTTCCGTCCAGTTCAGTGTAGCCGGCACGACCGAAGGGAAGCACTGACGTGGCACCAAGTTCACCCGGTGTTATGGGCTGACATCACGGATGTTGTAGGTGATGTAGCCAACCGTGTCAGTTTCCATAAAAAAAAAAAAAAATACAAAATATTCAAAAATGCACAACGTTGATGTTTAAGTTTTCACTTCTGCCGGCAATCCCGGAGTGCAACCTGCCCGTTGTTTATAGAAACTGACACGGTTGGCTAGATCACCTATTACATTTGTGATGTCAGCGCTTCCCTTCGGTCGTGCCGGCTACACTGAACTGGACGAAACACACTAACTATTTACCTACATAGCTGTTTCAACCGAACTTTAAAAAGTAATTAAAACTTAGTATGTAAGTTATACTTGAAAAAAGCTGTGTAAGGTTTCTTACTCAGTTCTTCCTTATAGATTGCACTGCTGAACAGGGCATGACAAAAAACATGATGACGAACCATTCGTTTGGCTGTCCATGGTGGAGTGCTGGCCCCTACACTTATGTACGGGAGTGAAAGTTGGGCATGGCAGACGAAGCATGAAAGCAGGATTAATGCTGTGGAAATGCGCGCGTTGAGGAGTATGTGCGGAGTTACAATGAAAGATAGATTGAGAAATAGTGTAGTGCGAGAGCGCTGTGGGTTGAAAGAAGATATAGTGACAAGGATTGAGAAAGGGATGCTTCGGTGGTTCGGTCATGTTGGAAGAATGGATGATAGGAGACTAACGAAAGAAATTTATGAAGCAAATGTGAGTGGAAGAGTCGGGAAGGGTCGCCCTAGACGCACGTACCTGGACCAGATCGGGCATGTGCTCAAAAAGGGGCAAGTGCTTAGTACCCGTAACCGACGAGCATGCATGAAGAACATTATGGGAGGGGAAGAGGCGGCAGAGGTGTGTCAGGATCGTGGCACGTGGAGATCCGTTGTCTCTGCCTACCCCACCGGGAAACAGGCGTGACGCTATGTATGTGTGTACGAACCATACTGAATATGCATATGTCTCAATGAAATATTTTTAATGTTGTGTGTTCTTTATGGCTAATAAATATCTGAATTCATTCAGTGCGGTGGTATCAACCCGGGAAGGTTAAACCGTAACACCTAGTAAGGTAAGACCTACAGTTTTACGTGGAATCCGAACCACAGTCAGCAACTCAACTCGTGTGTGAGTCCAACCCTCTAAACCGGTGCTAAAACCACGGGACAAGGAATCGCGTCGAGGGGCGGACGGCTGGTGGAGGGCGGCCGCCGATCGCTGCTCTATGGCTTAAGACTGCGGTACTACAGCGAGAGGCACAATTTGCCACATTTTCGTTTCGGTTTTTTGTTCAACGAATTTAAAAAATATATATATTAAGAAATCCTGTCTAAAAGTTGACCATATTTAAAAGTTGGTGACAGATTTTTATTATTTATTTTTATTTATGACATTAATATGTGAAAAAAAAAAATCACAAACGTACTACTAAATGGTCCTAACTCCTAAATACTCCGAAATGCTCTCTTTGTTTCGAAATTCCAGCTTTCTAAAACATTATTTTGAGTTTATAGGTCCTAATTGCAGATGATGTAAGATAAAATTTTACTTCTTTTGACAGATTTGGATATTCGATTAATGTAAGTAGGTTTAACAAACTTTGAACAAATACTATAAAACAAGCGAACGCTTCGCTATTCATATCATAATGCGCCATAATAACTATTCCCAGACAAAGTGGTCTCTAATTGCAATTAACTCAGAAATCTATAAACTAACTTTAACGTAGAATATTGCGTTAATTAGCCTAGTGTAAACCTGGCCTTAAAGTTACTCTTATACACGTTCCAAGAAATTGGAAACTTCTCAAAGTTTAAAACTAATTTCACCCAATATTGGTCCGGGGTGATATTTTCACTAAGGAGTAGCAGTGGTTATTAGGACTCCGTGTTGGCATTTTGTGTTAAAATTAGTTTTTGCTGGGTCAGTGTTGGGAGTTTAAAGCTGACGGTGGAGGCATCGCGGAGCCCTTAAAATCTTTGAAGTCAAGATTTTAGAAGCTCTTAAGTAAGTAGACTTTTGTAAACAAACGTTGTAAATGAGGATTTTCAAAGAGTCTTGTTTCTTATGGATTTTGCGCCGCCTGTTGGAAATAGCTGTGAGTCTGTGAGTCAGCGCTTGCCTTAGGTTGTGCAGGCTACATTGAAATGTATATTATATAATCCGCTATGTGTGGTTGAGTCAGAGGATCCAGAGCACATGGGCGAATGAGCCAAAATCAACCCTGAAAAGGTGCAATACCGGATAATTTTTTATTTTTTTTATGGAAACTGACACGGTTGGCTACATCACCTACAACATCCGTGATGTCAGCCCATAACACCGGGTGAACTTGGTGCCACGTCAACTCCCTTTGGATTGCTGGCTATACTGAACTAGAGAATAACACAGCCGACGCTGCTATACGCCCATCTTACATCCAGTACGGTAGTACCAACCGAGTTGGCTACAATTTTATGTTACCATCTAAAGGGATGGGACCTACAGTTTTCCACCTGTTCCGAACGGAGAAGCAGCATGTGTAGGTATATACGTAAACTTATAAAAACAAATCAATGGGGCACATCGGCCGGATTCGAACCTCGAAACTTGACAATATTTTCCAGACTGTATGACAAGCGCAGCTACATAAATCACTTGAGTCGTCCTTTGGTACGTTGACACGATGCGAGGTTTCACGCACGAGAAGCATGCCGCCTTCTCGAACGAGAAAACTCGCATTCGTGAAGCGTTCGTGGAACTGTTTACACTATTCCACATCTCGTTCGAGCTCGTCTGTGTTTCTCTGTTTTGACAGTTGCAAAAATGGAGTCTGTAGACGAAGGTTTGGCGTGTATTGGTACAATTTTAGCGTTTATTATAATTATAACACGGCGTTTGATAAGAAACAAAATAAAGAAGAAAAAACAGAAAAGATGAAAAGATCTTTTTTTTATAGAAACTGACACGGTTGGCTACATCACCTACAACATCCGTGATGTCAGCCCATAACACATTGGTGAACTAGGTGCCATGTCAGTGCTTCCCTTCGGTCGTGTCGGCTACACTGAACTGGACGGAAAATACAAACTATTTACATAGACCTACAACATCCGTGATGTCAGCCCATAACACATTGGTGAACTAGGTGCCATGACAGTGCTTCCCTTCGGTCGTGTCGGCTACACTGAACTGGACGGAAAATACAAACTATTTACATAGACCTACAACATCCGTGATGTCAGCCCATAACACATTGGTGAACTAGGTGCCATGTCAGTGCTTCCCTTCGTTCGTGTCGGCTACACTGAACTGGATGGAAAATACAAACCATTTACATAGACCTACAACATCCGTGATGTCAGCCCATAACACATTGGTGAACTAGGTGCCATGTCAGTGCTTCCCTTCGGTCGTGTCGGCTACACTGAACTGGACGGAAAATACAAACCATTTACATAGACCTACAACATCCGTGATGTCAGCCCATAACACATTGGTGAACTAGGTGCCATGTCAGTGCTTCCCTTCGGTCGTGTCGGCTACACTGAACTGGACGGAAAATACAAACCGTTTCGACTGATCTTTCATTCAGTGCGGTGGTACCAACCCGGGCGGGTTAAACCCTACCACCTAGTAATATAAGAAGGGAGTCATCTGAGATCTATGTGGATAAGGAAATGGATAAGTATATTATATAAAGATAACTCAATCATTTGCACATCAGTCCACTTTGTCATGGTGCCGTAAACAACCAAAAACCACTAAGAAAACTTTTTTGCACCAACAAACTTCGTGCGAGACGCTCCTCTCGAACGCCAACTAATAAACATGCATGAACTCGTTCGCGCGCGAACGACGCTGCGTTCGTGGACGCATGCGAGCTTGCGAGAACTGTCTACACGGTGCGTGAATGCGTTCGAGAAGCATTTCTCGTGCGTGAACTCGCATCGTGTCAACCAGGCATATAGTTCCACCGACCATTATTAAGTTCTTGGCGACAACAGGCAACAGATGTTGTATTTTATCATTATGTTATGATTGTACCGTGTGGGGCCGGTACTTTAAAGGTATAGCCCCACTGCATCTCTCCCCGTGTATTTCGTAAAAGGCGACTAAGAGATATGACTCCCTTCTTATATTATTAGGTGGCAGGGTTTAACCCGCCCGGGTTGGTACCACCGCACTGAATGAAAGGTCGGTCGAAACGGCTATGTAAAAAGTTTGCGTTTTCCGTCTAGTTCAGTGTAGCCGGCACGACAGAAGGGAAGCACTGACGTGGCACCAAGTTCACCCGGTGTTATGGGCTGACATCACGAATGTTGTAGGTGATGTAGCCAACCGTGTCAGTTTCTATAAAAAAAAAAAAATTAAAAAAATGATTTGGGAAGCGAAAGAACAATCTCAACCTAGGGACCTCAGCGGAGGCAAAGTGCACACTCAACCCGAAATTTTTTTTACTTTCCGAGGGCAAGGAATAAACAGGTGCGAATGACAGCGCCCGCGATAGATTGAGAAACTTTTGAATAAGTAAAATATGGGCCAAGTGCGCACGCAAATAGGGCGTCCGCATGAAATGTGTGGGGCCAAAGGCCGGGCGGACTTTTTCTTTATAATTTTTTTATAGAAACTGACACGGTTGGCTACAGCATCCGTGATGTCACGACATACCACCGGGTGAACTAAGTGCCATGTCAGTGTTTCCCTTCATTTCATGTCGTCTACACTGAACTGGACGAAAAACACGAACTATTTATGTGGAAATAAAAGCGGCATTAAAATATACTTTATTGCTACAGAAAGTACAAAGAAATCAGAAAGAAAGAAATGTTCCTGTACAAGTAGCACGCCTAAAGAATTTGTTGGGCACTGGGGCGTTGAAACTCTACGAGTCAATTAATAACCAGGAAACCGACGAGGAGGAGGACAGGATTCGGGGAGCGATTGGAAAAATATAAATACATATCTCACGCATGAAGTAGGGAAGTGTTTGATTTTATAAATAACAAGCTGTGCCCGCGGCTCCGCCCGCTCTCATATTTCACTTCACTGCTAACCTCATAAGCCATTTAGCGTGATAGTAAGTAGCCTATAGTTGATGGGAAGAATCAAGCTATCCGTAGATATTTTTTTTATTAAAATCGGTTCAGTGGTTCTCGAGTTATAAGCGGACAGACAGACATACACTCAGACACTCAGACAGAAAGCAGACGTTGGATTTTATTATAGGTAAGGAAGCCAACTAAAACAATTTACATAGCCGTTTCGACCGACGTTTCATTCAGTGCGGTGGTACCAACCCGGGCGGGATAAACCCTACCACCTGATAAGGTAAGAAGGGAAGGGACCTACAGTTTTACGTGGAATTCGAACCACGGTCAGCCTCTAACGGTCGAGCGGTCACCCATCCAAGTACTGACCGCGCTCAGGGTTGCTTAGTCGACCGACCGCACTACTGAGCTACCGAGGCTGACAATCTATGTAATCAATTTATGTAATCTCAACACTTTAAAAATCTTAGAAAATCCTTAACTGTTGGAATAGATTCAACCGGAGATGACAAAAACGCCCACATCTCATGCTGCGGTTACTGTCATGCCTTATTTGCTGCTCTATAGGTTATCTTGTCTATTATGCCAAACGTGATGGTCTGTCCTTTGCCATAATTTACGTGAGCTCTTCCAGCACAACACCGATTGCCCCGCTTACCCCGATTGTCGAGATACAGCGCGGAGTTATATGTACGTACAACAGGGCGAAACACTCCGCAAACCTAATGGATGAGTTTCGGAAGAGACGATGTACTTTTCGGGAAAGAGGAAAGAAATAACTGAAGCAAGGGATAAATGTTAGAAAGGAAACAAGTTTGTTTCTCATGAATAGTGTATAGACCGTCACGATGTATTAGAACCTTGTCATAGCAGAGAACGTTTGTCAATAGGTTTATTCACAAGCATGTGAATCAAAGTGATGAGTGTGACAAGGTATTAGAGACGTTTTTCCTTCGAGACCATCGCACTTGGACTTATTCAGAGGTTTCATATAGTTTGATGAGAAAACATACAATTCTGGGGATATGAGACGAAATGGGCGAGGAGAGTAAATCTGATAAGCAATTTCAAGTTCGGTATTCTTTGCATTATAAACAGAAGTGAGACTTGGAAGTATATTTGCTGAGCTAGAATCTGAGCTATGTAAAATTGCAGTTTCAAAATTCTTCTGGTTGGTGCATTTAAGAGTAACGGACATCATACACTATTAATTAGCAATAGTAGTCATAAGATAATAGAATAGAATTGAAAATAATTTATTGATCCAAAAACATTTTACAGAAACAAGCAGAAAAAAACTTTCGTCAGAAGTAATCATAATGCTATTCGTACAGATATTCGAGATATGAGCAAAAATGTGAAAAAAACGTACCTTAAACCCCCCCCCCCCCCACCCCCTACACCCTTAGAACACCCCCCCCCCCACACTTGAGGACTACCGCGAGGTATAACTGTACCAATTTACAAAAAATTCCCCGAATTATTTCCCCTGATTGCCCATATTCGGCTTAATTTGATCGTACTATTGAAGTAGATTGTAAGGGAAGTGGAGCAAACAAGGATATACTTGAAATGAAGAGTATGTAAGCGTTAAACTCAGGTCGTTACTGAAAGACGTGACATAGGTACTAAAATGAGCCTGCTCGTGTGAGGGCAACTTTTAATAACGTTTTTTATGACCAGATCTTAATCTCTGCAACAGTCGAATAGAATCTAGGAGCGTGTTAGTCCGATACTTTTCTTACAGGAAGTCATGCATGTTTCATCGTTCCACCATTTTTTATGTAATCCGGTATGGGTGGCTGAGTCAGAGGGGCTAAAGTACACGCTCCGACCAGCCAATCTCTCTTCCGAGAAGGTATGTGCCATACCGGAGACTTACCTTTTGATTGATGGCTATACTGAACTAGAGGATAATACAGCCGAGGCTGCTTTTGTTGTATGGAAACTGACACGGTTGGCTACATAACCTACTTACATCCGTGATGTCAGCCTATACAGCCACGCCTTGGTGAACTAGGTGTCATAGTAGTGTTTCCCTTCATCGTGCCGGTTACACTGAACTAGAAGGAAAACACGAACAGCCGTTTCAACCGACTTTTCATTCAGTGGAGTGGTACCAACCCAAGCAAAATATAAGAAGGGAAGGGGCCTACAGATTTACTTGGAATCCGAACCACGGCCAGCCTGCAACGGTCGAGCGATCACACATCCAAGGATGCAAAATGTAGATACGAAATGGCTTACGCCATGACCATCCTTTACAGATGTGTTAATTTTACTCTAAGTAAATGCGGACTGTGTTTTGATTAGCAGCCGACTGAATTCGACCTAAGGTCAACTCTCGGAGCAAATGAAAACAAACTGTCTGCAAGAGCCATCATTTACGGAACACAATAAAATAGAGAAAGCCTCGAGATTGTTCAGGAGTTACTAAATAATTAAGACGAAAGACACTTTGTCTAAACAACGTACCTTAGCTCTACCATCTTGGCAAGGAATATCCATCTAGACCACGGATTAAGATGTAGTTGGAGGGGCCACGAACCGGCAGTACCAAAGATTATGGAAGGATAGTAAATAAGTCTTTCAATAGAAGGCAACGATACGCTAAGGGGTGTATGTGTATCAGATACTGATCACGTTCCTATACAATTTTTTTTACGATATAAAAAACGTACTTATTTAGGTGAAATCGCGCACTTCACGTATTAAATTTGAGGAGTGAGAAGGTTTTTTATATCGTAAAAATAAATCGGTATGGGAACGTGATCAGTATCTGATACACATACACCCCTTAGCGTATCGTTACCTACTAATGAAAGAACTTATATATACGCTGGAGGCGTGCCCGTTAAAGGTGTTTTCAAATCGAGCGAAGGCCGTGTTCAAATCGTTAGAGGCGTTTCCGATATAAATCCTCGTCCAAGTTTTTTGGAACCTCAGTCATCGTTGGGTTTTGACTGGACAATCTTCATCATCCCCGCCCAAGATCACCTTAGGAGAGAGGGTAGATGTGGTAGATTTACGGGGTAGTTCTTCAACTTAGTTTTCAGTGGTGGGATTATTGTTTCCTTGTAATTCTTCCAAATAGCCGGTCATAAATTTTGTCATTATATTGCACGTATGTATAGCAGCTTCTTTTTTTTTTTTTTTTTTTTTTTTTTTTTTTATACTAAGCGCGACATGTGGCGCCGAGTCACCCATAAGGTGTCTAGCGACGCCCATGGACATTCGGACGCAGGCGGGGGCTGCGAATGCCATGCCGGCCTGACAGGTGCCCATTCACGCCTCTCTTGAAGGACCCGAGACTATACTTGGGGGGAAATATGTGGGCAGGTAGAGCGTTCCAGAGTTTGCCGGTTCTGTGGAGAAAGGATCTGCAGAACCGATTTGTACGCATCCGCGGTAAATCCAGCGTATAGGGATGCAATCCCTGCCCAGTGCGCGTTGTACGGAGGTGGAAAGGGGACGCCGGAATCGCGTTAAACAGCTCCTCCGAGCACTCCCCGTGGAATAAGCGATAGAACACGCTTAGGGCGCCGACATCCCTACGAAGTTGCAGCGGTTCTAGATCGCGGGACACGTCGGGGTCATCCACAAGTCGCACGGCTCGACGCTGGATCGAGTCCAAAGGCGCAAGCTGGTATTTGTTGTAGAATATCAATTTTGATAACGATTCCTGTAGTTCCATTCACTATTGGTATAATTTTGGATTTTGTTTTCCATAACCTTTCAATTTCTATTTTGAGTGCATAGTATTTGGTAAGGTTTTCTGTCTCTTTTTTTATAACATTATAATCGGAGGGCACTGTAACATCTATGAGGAAAGTTTTATTATTTATTTTATCAGTGTGTATTATGTCCGGTTTATTATTCGATAGAGGATAGTCGGTGACAACTGGAATTTCTCATATTATTTTTGCATTGGAGTTTTCTTTGACATGCGGTTCACTAAGGGGACACTTATTATTATATATACAATATTATACTCATTTTAAGTTTACGGATTAACAGTGGTTACTGAAGATTTACATAAGTCGACGTTTCGCCCGCTACGTCATGGGCTTCTTCAGAAACTGCGACAGTTCTTGGAGCCGACGTCTAAATGAGTATAATTAATAACAGAGTAAATTTAAAAACTTACATTATTATATACATTAATCAGTGGGACTGGTGTAGAATTATTGAACTGAATGACAAGAGAGAGAAGATGGAAGTTAAAATATTGTATGCACAATTATGTAGATACATACATATCACACACGCTGATTCCCGACAATCGGGGTAAGCAGAGTAATCGGTGTTGTGCTGCAATTACTATGGTAAATTACAGCACAACACCGACCACCACGTTTCGCAAAGTATTCGAGCAAGATTAAACCGATCAAGCAGCAAGTAAGGCACGAAGACCCACCTGCTGCATGTCTTGGTGGAATTACCGTGCCAAGGTGAGAGGTGGCGAGTCTGTCGCCCTTTAGCACGGCATCTTGTCCGTATCCCTTAGTCGTCTTTTACGACATGCACGGGGAGAGATGCAGTGGGGCCATTATTTTTAAGTACCGAACCCACACGGTACGGTACGGTAATATTGTATGCAATACATATGTATATTTAATTTTTTGTAAGGATAGAAAAATATTGTTAAAATGTTTTTGCGAATGAATTCATTGAGCCCTTTGTTCCAGCCCTCTGGATACTCTCGCGCTGAGAAAATAATTACGAACGATAATTTACGCTTCGTATTTTATTCACGAGCAAAACATTTTCATCAAAAAGAGAGAAACGTAAAGCCCCGACGATTAAATGCTCATGAAAAGTACATTTGAAGCATTAATTTCTGCCGCCGTAACTTTAATCCCCACCGGTATGCTATCGGGCGACGGAACGTCCGTTGGGTCATACAGTGTAATTTTCTCATGATTATGGTTCACACAATAGATTATATAAAAATTTGCTAGATGGGCGAGCGTCTGCCGTGTCGCTGCCCTAGATGGACCCCGTACCCTATCCTCGCCAGCGTAACACGATATAAGTAAAAGCATGCTTGTTTCATTGGACGGTCGCGCGCTGGCCCGTCAGTCTGTCATCGGCCGCGTTCGCAAAAACCTGTTTAAAATGCCCGCATGCTCTGTGTTTACGTGTAAAACACTACAGCCAAGTTTAGTGTGCACAATAGTGGAATATCTTATCGGTAAGTACACTCCGCTCTCCGCAACTCGGCGACGCTAGTTCTCATACAAGCATTTGACAGTCCGGCGTCCATAGCTTTTTTTATCGTTCTAGTCGCTGCCTTTATGCCCAGAGTTGGGCATATGGCAGAGGATGTCGATATCAATAATAAGGTTTGTCAGCCTCGGTAGCTCAGTGGTGCGGTCGGTCGACTGTTATTCGGCAAACCCTGAACGCGGTCAATACTTGTATGGGTGACCGCTCGAAAGTTGGAAGCTGACCGTGGTTCGGATTCCACGTAAAACTGTAGGTCCCTTCCCTTCTTACCTTACTAGGTGGTAGGGTTTATCCCGCCCGAGTTGGTAACACCGCACTGAATGGAACGTCGTCGGTCGAAACGGCTATGTAAATAGTTCGTCTTTTCCGTCCAGTTCAGTGTAGCCGACATGAAATGAAGAGAAGGACTGACATGGCACGTAGTTCACCAAGGTGTTATGGCCTACGTTTTTTTTTATGGAAACTGACACGGTTGTCTACATCACCTACAACATCCGTGATGTCAGCCTATAACACCGGGTGAACTAGGTGCCATATCAGTGCTTCCCTTCGGTTGTGCCGGCTTCACTGAACTGGACGGAAAACACCAACTATTTACATAGCCGTTTCGACCGACGTTTCATTCAGTGCGGTGGTACCAACCCGGGCGGGTTAAACCCTACCACCTAGTAAAGTAAAAAGGGAAAGGACCTACAGTTTTACGTGGAATCCGAACCACGGTCAGCCTCCAACGGTCGAGCGGTCACCCATCCAAGTACTGACCGCGCCCAGCGTTGCTTAACCATCAATAGCCATAGTCGACTGTCTGCGCCACTGAGCTATCGCGGCTGACTACGTGCTAGTTGGGCTGATATCACGGATGTTGTAGGTGATGTAGCCAACCGTGTCATTATTCTTAAAAGAAAACCATTATTAAATTGCTTTTCAAGAACAATTCAACAAAGTGTCTTAGATTAGTGTAGTGTAGTGTACTATTGGCTGTAGATGCAAGGTGTCTTCGCTGAGTGGACGCGAGTACTGTGTTCACAGTGCTGTAAGTTGGTTGATTTGCCAAACCCCTCTTCCCGCACAGAGCGGTCTCGCTCGATGGCCCATATAGCCTCTGTTTCTCTAATCTGTGGCTCCCACCTTTGTCCATAGATTAAATAATAATCTAAAGGGTTAAGGTCAGGTTGCTTTCAGATATAGAGTGTTAATTTTGATGATCCGCGGTATGAGGGTTGAAATTAACTTTTTTATAGAACTTGACATCGTTTGGCTACATCACCAGCTACACCTGTGATGTCAGAACTAGATGTCATGCCAGTAATTCCCTCGATACATCATTCGATCATATCGAACTGGATGCAAAACAAGGGCTGTTTTAACTTTTATGTTACGAACATCCTACATGTTGTAAAATCAACACGACCATCATCACCATCATAATCATCAGCCCGTATCGGTTCACTGCTGGACATAGGCCTCTACCAAGGCACGCCACTGCACATGGACTTCCGCTCTCCTCATCCATCCACTCCCACATACATATAAGTACCGCATACATATACATACATAGATCATATACGGTAATGGATGAAAAAGAATCATCAAAAAAACCGGCCAAGTGCGAGTCGATCTCGCGCACCGAGGGTTCTGTATCGCTATGTCATGGCCAGCGCCACTCACGCCATCTATGGTGTGTTTATGAAATTCTTCATATTAGTAAAATTCATGATTAGTTAAAATGCTTCATACTCTTTTCGGTAGATGGCGTGAACGGGGAACCACGGTGAATTTTTGACTTTTTTCTTATTTTTATTATTTGTTGTTATATCGGCCATAATAACACATATTCTGTGAAAATTTCGACGGGCTACCTATTACGGTTCAAGATATACAGCCCTTAGACAGATGGACGGACCGACGCGACGGACAGACAGACAGACATACAGAAAGACAGACAGACAGACGGCGTAGGCTTAGTAATAGGCCATCGTACCGGATACGGAAGCCTAAAAAAAATTCCAGACGAATTGAGAACCTCCTTTTTGGAAGTCGGTTGACACTATGAAAAATCGTTATGTTTGTCGATTCAATGTCAATTCTTTTCACAATGTCATACTTTGTAAATAGTGCGAAATATAAATTTTTTTCGCCTACACGTGTTTTGCCGGACAATCAATACATTTTGTACACATGAAAGAATACACTACTAAAAACCAACTTTCGTACCGTGTGGGGCCGGTACTTTAAACGAATAGCCCCACTGCATCTCTCCCCGTGTATGTCGTAAAAGGGGACTAAGGGATATGACTCCCTTCTTAAATTACTAGGTGGTAGGGTTAACCCGCCCGCGTTGGTACCACCGCACTGAATAAAAGGTCGGTCGAAACGGCTATGTAAATAGTTTGTGTTTTCCGTCCAGTTCGGTGTAGCGGGCAAGACCGAAGGGAAGCACTGACGTGGCACCAAGTTCACCCGGTGTTATGAGCTGACATCACGATGTTGTAGGTGATGTAGACAACCGTGTCAGTTTCCATAAAAAAAAAAATATTACATATAAATATAGTTACTGACCTGCAATGACCAGCACGTTGATCAGCGCCAGAACAGCCAAACTGGTGAGGCTGCTGGGGTCGTCCCATCGCACGTCATCTAGAAGCGCCTGACACGCGCTCTCGTTCAGCGAGCGCATGGCGAGCACAGAATGGCGCGATCCATCACACTCTCCGATCCAGAATGGCGTGATCCGTCACACTGCACGATCCAGAATGGCGCGGTTCATCACACTGCCCGCTTGCGAACTCTGCCATTTGTCTCACTTATCACTTAGAATGGCGCGGAATTCATCACACTGCACGGTCCAGTATGGCGTCATATAAGGCTCGGAACCTTGACATTTATCGAAATTTTATCACATAGAATGTCGTAATCCATGGGCTGTTTGACACATAATTGTACCACTTAGAATGACCCGATACAGTCATCATGTACGGTCCAAAAGTGTGCCATTCTATTAAACTGTACTATTTAGAATTTTGTAATTTGTCACATCGCGCGTTTCGGAATGGGATACTCCATCACACCGCACGGCCCAGAGCTGTGCCACTTATTTCACTTTATCACTTAGAATGGCATAATCCATCCATTGTACCATGAAATAAGGCGTGTAAAACCACATTGTATTATTATAGCACTGCACACTGGTGGGTTCCATCACACCTACGATCCATTACACTGTACGAATACGTTCTAGAATGGCGTTTCGATTCTCATTAATTTATACAACTTCACTATAATTTCAAGTTATTCAAACACATTTTTGAATTTAGTTTTCTAAAGTTTCGAATGTAAACCCATTTCTATATTTGGTTTAACACTGTGTTCATTCTTACTTAAGTTCCTGGAAATAGAAAAAATAATTGTAATATATTTTAGGATAGATAGATAGATAGATAGATATACTTTATTGCTCCAAAAAACATTTTACAGAAACAAACGATAAGTAATTTACATGAGGGGCAAAGGCGGACTTATCCCTTACAGGGATTTCTCTCAGTCAACCTTAAAAAAAATCTAAAGTTTAATTATAATAATTAGGTTTAACTTATTTTATTAGGATTTGTTGTTTTTGTGTCCTTTGCGGAAATAAAGGCGCGGTCTCATAAAAACATATTCATAAATTTGCCCATTCAGACACGCCGAATTGATACCAGGCACGAGACGGTTTAGTCCAGCGGTTTCCAAATATTTTCGTCTACGGAACCCTAAATGATCGTCCTACTGTTGGCGGAACACCAAGTCAATTAAAAAAAGTTCATTACCTATTGTGAACATAAAAACTAAATTTATGTGACATATACTAAATTTTTGATACTAAATTGTTGGCGGATTATCATGCTTGATTTGAATAGCGGTGTTGCAGTTGCCCCCGTAATATTTTTAACTGACATAAGCGGGTTATTCTATATGTGAAACTAAACAACTTCTGTGGGGAAAAACATTTTTTTGAAACAAACCCCCCCCCCCCCCCCCCCCTTTCGGGCTTTACGGTTGGGGTTGCAACACCGTGTATAATAGTTTTTTGAAATTAAAAACATATTACACGTTTTAAATTAGAGAGAGCGTTTTGTGCTTTTCCCGGCTGTAACCCACCGAACCCCTGTGTGTGACCATTCCGCGGAACCTCAGGGTTCCGCGGAACAACTTTTGGGAACCGCTGGTTTAGTCAGTCCAATCCGCGCAGGCCACATACAAAACTGACGTGTGTGTGACTGTGTATGTGTGATGTGTGGAAGTATGACAATTGATAACAGTGCTGCAGTGTCATGCGGAAAGTTTGATACCTCATCTCCGCCTCTATTGAATTGTATTGTTCTGTATCTATTGAATTGTAATAGATAGCTGGTTGAAATTTTCACAGGATATGTGTTATTATGGCGGATATCCAAACCAATAATAATAAAAAAGAAAAAGTAAAAAATGACACGGGGATCCCCATACAAGAAATGTGTTGTTTTTTTCAACGTTTTTGTTTTTGCTCTATCATAAAAGCGGTAATGCATACAAGCGTCAAACTTAGTGTGATTATAGTGCTAACTCTAAAGTAAAACAACAATTAATAAAAAGCGACCAATGACGTGGTGGTACGGAACGCTCGGTGCGCGAGTCCGACTGGCACTTGGCCTGTTTTTTTATTTACTGTTGACATTAGGGCGGGAGGCAAACCCGTTTCTGATTACAGCGAAAACAAATGGTGACTCTTTTTAACCGGAGGTTTTCAATTCGATTGTATTTAAAAAAAAAAAAAATTTATTGTTTGTTAGCTCAGAACTTTCGACTGGGTGAACCGATTTTGAAAATTCTTTTTTTATTTAAAAGCTTGTGCTTCCCGTGTTGTCCCATTTCAATTTGGTCAAGATCGGATTGGAAAGCGAGGCGGAATTCCGCCGAGTACATTAATAGGAAAAAAATACTAAAAAAACTATTTAAAATAATATAAAAACCGCCTTCAAAAATGTATGAAATAAAAAAAATCGAACCCTAGAGTTGAAAGCGGTGCTAAAGCAAGCAAAAATAACCGACCGCCTTCAACTCTAATATTTATTTGTATATAATATTCTATATATTTAGTAATTTATATGTATTAAACATGTATGGCTTATATTTTACTAGCATGTAATTATATGTATGTACTAGCTTTTGCCCGCGGCTTCGCTCGCGTGAAATTTGTATTTCAAAGGAAGAAAGTAAGTAACTAAGGGCGAGCTGGGTTCAGGTAAACGATAAACCATCTCGAAGAAAGTGAGTAACTTTTTGAGGCCGAAGGCGGAGTTGCGTTCAGGAAGACGATAAACCTTCTCGAAGACAGTAAGTAACTATGGGCGATGCCGAAGGCCGAGCTGCGTTCAGGAAGAGGACAAACCATCTATAAGAAAGTAAGTAACAGAGGGCGAGGCCGAAGGCCGAGCTGCGTTCAGGAAAACTGAACCTTCTCGAAGACAGTAAGTAACTATGGGCGAGGCCGAAGGCCGAGCTGCGTTCAGAAAGACGATAAACCTTTTCGAAGATAGTAAGTAACTATGGGCGAGGCCGAAGGCCGAGCTGCGTTCAGGAAGAGGATAAACCATCTTTAAGAAGTAAGTAACAAAGGGCGAGGCCGAAGGCCGAGTTGCGTTCAGGAAGAGGATAACCTTTTCGAAGAATGTAAGTAACCGAGGGCGAGTCCGAAGGCCGAGCTGCGTTCAGGAAGACCATAAATCTTCTCGAAGAAAGTAACTTCTTTGTTACTTACTTTCTTCGAAAAGGTTTATCCTCTTCCTGAACACATCTCGGCCTTCGGCCTTGCCCATAGTTACTTACTGTTTTCGAGAATTTATCGTCTTCCTGAACGCAGCTCGGCCTTCGGCCTCGCCTATAGTTACTTACTGTCTTCGAAAAGGTTTATCGTCTTCCTGAATGAAGCTCGGCCTTCGGCCTCGCCCTCTGTTACTTACTTTCTTCGAACAGGTCATCCTCTTCCTAAACGCAGCTCGGCCTTCGGCCTCGCCCATAGTTACTTACTGTCTTCGAGAAGGTTTATCGTTTTCCTGAACGCAGCTCGGCCTTCGGCCTCGCCCTCTGTTACTTACTTTCTTCGAAAAGTTTACCCGCATGCTGAATGCAGCTCGGCCTTCGGCCTCGCCCATAGTTACTTACTGTCTTCGAAAAGGTTTATCGTCTTCCTGAACGCAGCTCGGCCTTCGGCCTCGCCCATAGTTACTTACTGTCTTCGAGAAGGTTTATCGTTTTCCTGAACGCAGCTCCGCCATCAGCCTCGCCCTCTGTTACTTACTTTCTTCGAAAAGTTTACCCTCATCCTGAACGCAGCTCGGCCTTCGGCCTCGCCCATAATTACTTACTTTCTTCGAAAAGGTTATCCTCTTCCTGAACGCAGCTCGGCCTTCGGCCTCGCCCTTTGTTACTTACTTTCTTAAAGATGGTTTATCCTCTTCTTGAACGCAGCTCGGCCTTCGGCCTCGCCCATAGATACTTACTGTCTTCGAGAAGGTTTATCGTCTTCCTGAACGCAACTTCGCCTTCGGCCTCAAAAAGTTACTCACTTTCTTCGAGACGGTTTATCGTCTACCTGAACCCAGCTTGCTCTTAGTTACTTACTTTTTTCCTTTGAAATACGAATTTCACGCGAGCGAAGCCGCGGGCAATTTTTTATCATTACTTATGTCCTCTAGAGGGCGCCATATCCTATAGCCTATAGACGTTGGATGCGTCTTGACGACCAGCGTACGGTCAAGACGCATCCAACGATACCTCATTTGTCAAATTATGATAAGTAGTGTCGAAGTTATTATGAGGGAACAGTTGAACATACATACATACATACATACCGGTCAAAAACATAACTCTCCTTTTCGTTTCGCCGTAATCGGGTAAAAATAAGAATCTCTTCGCTAATATACCGCGCATACTACACTACGTACAATATAATAAACATACGATCAATTAACTTATATCAAATAGGAACTTCAGTTAAATAAATATCCGCTAACATCGACTCGCAATAACACTTTTACATAGGTTTACACCTAAAATTAATCAAATAGATACATAACGAAGTTAACCTACTTATTATTATGAATCGAATTAAAATATAAGAAACGACCGACCGTTTTCATCAGAACCGTCGATTCCAGAGTGACCAAAGGTGGGTATACCGGAACTGGGAGCACCCGAACCAACGACCGACAGACACGATCCGACCAACTGATCAAGAAAATGCTTCATTTTGGAAAAACATCTGGTCGGATCCTGTCTGTCACGTCGAGGGTGAATGGATGAGAGTTGTCCAGCGGGAGTGTCAGTCGATAAAACCAATGTCAGCCATAAATATCAGCGAAGAGGATGTAGGTTCTGCAATCAGCCAGGCACTGAACTGGAAATCACCAGGGCCGGACGGATTGCAGAACTTCTGGCTGAAATGGTTCAGAAGCTGCCACTCCCGCTTGGCTGTTCAATTCCAGGATGCCCTGGAACGTCGGGTTCTCCCGGAATTCATGACCACTGGTGTAACCCACCTGCTCCATAAATCTGGTAGCACGCGGAACCTAAAAATTACAGACCAATCACTTGCTTGCCTACCATCTACAAGCTCCTGACATCCATTCTGACACACAAAATATCAATTCACATAAAGGACAATAACATCTTGTCCGTTGCTCAGAATGAATGTCGGGCTGGTTCCCGCGGTACTAAGGAGCTGCTCCTCATAGACATGACCGTTTGTCAGCAGGTCCGACGCAATCGAAAGAACCTGTCTGCTGCCTGGATAGACTACAAGAAGGCTTTTGACTCCGTGCCCCATACGTGGTTGCTAAGGATACTAGAACTATACAAAACTGACACGAATATCTGTCAATTCCTTGGCGCATGTATGGGACAATGGAGTACTATCCTTCGTGTGCTAGGTGGCCAACGGACTTCGGTTGCAGACGACCGGATTCCCATACGACGGGGGATCTTCCAGGGAGACAGTCTGAGTTCGCTTTGGTTTTGTCTGGCTCTGAACCCTCTTAGCACTCTGCTTGAGGACTCAGAGCTGGGCTACTGTCTTCGAAGAGGAGGCTCTCGAATATCGCACTTATTTTATATGGATGACCTCAAACTGTTTGCCAAGTCAGACACCGAACTAATGTCGATGATGAAGATAACTGAAGGCTTCAGCAACGACATTGGAATGGAGTTCGGCTTGGAAAAATGTGGGACCATCCATGTGGAACGAGGTGTGATCGTGAACTCCGGCGGCATACAGTTGTCGGAGTCCATGAATGTTCGAGCTCTCTCCGAAGACGAAACCTATAAATATCTGGGAATATCGGAGGCTCTCAACATACGGGATACGGACATGAAACAATCAGTTAAGGAAAAGTTTTTTCACCGTCTTACAAAAGTGCTAAATAGCCTTTTGTCAGGCGGCAATAAAATTCGTGCCTATAACGGTTGGGTCATGCCTGTGCTCGTATATACCTTCGGTATTCTCAGATGGACTCAGACCGAATTGGACTCGCTGGACAGAAAGGTCAGGACGCTGATGACGAAATCCCGTATGCACCACCCACGATCATCGGTCATGAGGTTGTATATCCCGCGGAAGTGTGGGGGTCGAGGTATGTTAAATGCCAAGAACCTGCACAACCGCGAGGTATGCAATCTCCGTCAGTACTTTTTGGAAAAGACTGATGTTTGTGAGATGCATCGCGATGTCGTCACCAGCGATAAAGGTCTTACCCCGCTGAGCATGGGAAAAGAGAACTGGCGGAAGCCGGTTGTACTGAGCACTGAGGACCGCATGGAAGTATGGAAAGGCAAGGAGCTGCACGGTAGGTACTTCCGGTCTCTCACGGGACCGGATGTAGACCAACTTGCTTCCGTGCACTGGCTACGCTTCGGGGACCTCTTCGGGGAAACCGAGGGTTTTGTCTTTGCAATACAAGACGAGGTTGTCAAGACGAACAACTATAGGAAACACATAATGAAGGACGGCACCATTGACATCTGCCGCGCCTGCCACCAACCTGGCGAGTCCCTCAGACATGTGATTTCCGGTTGTTCGCAGCTTGCCAACACCGAGTATCTGCATAGACACAACCTAGTAGCCAGGATTATCCACCAGCAACTTGCCTTAAAGTTCAAACTTGTGGGTACCGAGGTGCCTTACTATAAGTACAATCCACCGCCAGTTCTTGAGAACGGTCATGTCACACTCTACTGGGACCGGTCCATTATCACAGACAGGACTATTCTCGCGAACAGGCCTGATATTGTGATAGTAGACCGGGAGGCAAGGCGCGCAACGCTCGTCGATATCGCCGTGCCGCACGATGGTAACCTCGTCAGTAAGGAAGCAGAGAAGATGTTAAAATATCTGGATCTGCAGCATGAGGTTACCAAAATGTGGCCCGTCGACTCGACGATCGTTGTGCCCATAGTCGTTTCGGCGCATGGGCTGATAGCGAAGAGCCTCGACGACCACCTTGAGAGGCTCTCGCTGAGTGGTTGGGTCAAGGGCCAGATACAGAAGGCAGCCCTGCTCGACACTGCACGCATCGTCCGGAGGTTCCTCTCTTTGGGACCCAACCATCGGTAGCTTGGGCTCGCCCCGCCCCCGGTGGTGGAAACTCCATTTGTTTTTGTATTAATTTTAGATTTTAAGTTTGTAAATATTATGTAAAATTAATATAAAAAAAAATGTGTAAATAAATGGATGAAATAATATAATAATATATAATATATATAAGTAATAAGTAATAAGTAATAATATGATTAATAAGTATTCTTATTATTAAATTTATCTCCAATTGTCACGCAACTATTTTGCTACTACCTACTTACATTCCACTATATTATCGAATCTCAAACATCCAAAGGTTGACTGTAAGAAATCTCTGTAAGGGATAAGTCCGCCTTTGCACCTTATGTAAATTTTCCAATGTATTTGTTACTGTTTAATGTTTACTAGAGCAATAAAGAATTTTCTATCTATCTATCTAACTCTAGGATTCGATTTTTTTTTTATTTCATACATTTTTGAAGGCGGTTCTTATATTTTTTTAAATAGTTTTGTTTTACCAATGTATGAAATTAAGACTAATAAATATTTTTAGTTCATTATCTTTCTGCGTTTCTTCCAAAAATGTTTACATCTAATCGAAAAAGAGCTTGAGTGCAGAATGCGAGTGTGAAAGATGTGTGTATTTTGTGTCAGAATTGTGTTATGTGGAGATTCGTTGTATCTGTCTACCTACCCCAATGGAAAACGGGCATGACTTTATCTATGCCCCTAAAATAGGGTAACAGGTAGGTACAAAGTGTTATCTCGGCCTAATCAAAATTTGTTCCCCGGATTTGGCGAATGCCGCAAAACCGACGATAATAATATTAATCCTGGCAACTTCGTAATTGCTTAGTCTTGTAAATGAAATAAGAGGGTGGCATGGAAATGGATGGGCAGAAACGGTTTTAATATACGATATTGCATATATTCGTTTTTAGGGTTCCGTATCCGGTACGGGACCCTAATACTAAGCCTACGCAGTCTGTCTGTCTGTCTGTCCGTCCGTCCGTCTGTCTGTCTGTCCGAGGGCTGTATCTCTTGAACCGTAATAGGTAGCCCGTTGAAATTTTCACAGAATATGTGTTATTATGGCCAATATAACAGCAAATAATAAAAATAAGAAAAAGTAAAAAAATCACGGGGTTCCCATAGAAGAAACCAAAAAGTGTATGCGCGCGCGCCATCTACCGAATAGATTATGAAGCATTTTAGCTAATCATGACATCTATCTAACTAATATGAAGCATTTCATAACACGCCATCTAGATGGTGTGAGTGGCGCTAGCCATGACATGGCAATACGGAACCCGGTGCGCGAGTTCGACTCGCACTTGGCCGGTTTTTTTGTTAAAATTTGGTCGGCATGCACTCAAATTCCTCTCCATCAGTGACTTACTTTCTTTGGTAAAATTATACCGTTTACTCGGACGCAGCTCGGCCTTCGGCCTCGTATTTAGTGCGTTACTATTTTCGAGAAAGTAATATTAATTAAACAAAGCTCTGGCGTGGGCTTCACCGTCTGTGACTTGCTGACTTGGAAAAAGTGTACAAAAACTGTTTTTCGATTTTCTTTCTGTTGCCCTGTTTCTTGTAGTCGGAAACATCAGTTTGTTATTACTTATTACATACATACATACATAGCGTCACGCTTATTTCCCAGTGGGGTAGACAGAGAAAACGGATCTCCACGTGCCAGTTTGCTTCGGATAGATTTCACTCCATTTGCAGGCAACAGAGACACGCTTGTAAATAATAGTGTGACAGAGATAATAATATTTTTTGTAATTTATTTTTGTGAAATTTTCGTCCATCGCCTCGAGATGGTCGTGCATGCCTCGTCTAGGTAAGTATTTCTTTGGAGGATGGATTTGGTGGTCGCGGACGATGGTCCAAATTTATATCAGCACTTAGTTCGGGTTTAGCTAATCTGTTTGTTTACACTGTCGATGACGCGCCGCAAGAAGTGGGTTCTGTATTTTAGATCGACTTCTCTACAGGGTGTTAAAACGGCGAGGACATTAATTTCGCCAGCGCAATCCTCACGTTTTTCCTAGACAAAAAAGCAAATAAAGTTTTTCTCTAAAGTGTCTAGTTTTCGAGATATGAATTTTTGAAATGTATGTTTTCGTCTAGTGTAATTTAACGCGTTGTTGCCGTTCCGCATCATCCGCCTGCCGACATCCAGTTCTTCACTCACAAAGCTAACCCCCGCCCCTCCCGCCAACACCTCCGTCCGAGGCGCTCACGTCTCACCCGATCTTCCCCCCTCCGCACCGCCCTATGTCATTAGATCATTTTAACACTAAAATAATCAATTAGTTTGTATGAAAATTGTAACTTTTTATTTAAAGGGAATTCAGAAAATAGTTATTTGACTTTTTTGTTACCTACCTACTCTTGATCCCAATAATCATTTCCTAAATTTAATGTACGCGCCGTTTTTGCAGCCAGTATAGTATTGAGGAATGCTTCGGTCGTTCGAATATTTATCGATCGAATGTGAGTGGAAGAGTCAGAAAGCGTCGCCCTAGACTAGACGCACGTACGTTAATAAGATCGGCGATATGCCAAAAAAAAAATCAAATGCGGTCGTCACCTGTCAACGACGAGCTTGTCAAGAATGATGAGCGCGGAAGGTTCGGCCAGAGGTTGCCAGGGTCCTGACACATGCTGATCCGTTGCCGCTGCCTACCCCATCTGGCGTGACGTGTATGTACGTATGTGCTTTCTCTAGTGTAAAGCAATCAGTTCCAGGAACTCTCAAACACCATTTTTGAAGTGAAAACTTCTTAGCGGCGCTTGGAACTTTTTTTAGATGGGTAAAAAATGTTAAACTCGCGTCAGAACTCGCGTCAGATCCGTAGCCTGATCGAAAAAGCGTAAGATTCGAAACTTCTTTAGCGGCGCTTGGCACTTTTTTTAGATGGGTATAAAAAGGTTAAACTCGCGTCAGATCCGTAGCCTGATCGAAAAAGCGTAAGATTCGTTGAAATTATGGATGAAAGTTGATTTTTCTGAGAAATAAACTTTTTGATGTAAAATAATTATAATAGTTCTGTAGTGTTAAATTTTTTATGTAATATAAATTGTCATGTTTGTCTACGACAGCGCAATAAATGAATATTCTATTTTACCACATAAATGATAGTACTTTTATACTGATAAATAAAACAATTCGTGCGAAATTATTTACTTATTCACTTTTATTCACTATTATTCACTTCTGCCGGCACTCCCGGAGTGCAATCCGTCCGTTTTTTTAAAAATTATGTAACGTTTTGAAAATTCGGTAATTATAAACAGAATCTAGCTTTCAGTTACGTCACTAGTTGATGAGATCGAATAGAGTTAAGGTGTCAGTTGTTAGAAAGTCGACTGCCCAATTAATTTTTTTTTAATTTGGTAGCAGTATAAAGGATTTTTTTAAATATTAATATAGCGATAAAATTATATGAGACTGATCCAAGGAACTTTTGCGGTTTGTCCAGAAGGTTAATTTGAGCAAATGTTTGCTGTTATATAAAATGTATAAGAATGGTAATTATTTTAATTTTAATTTTGAAATTTTTAATGTTATGCGATTTTAATAATTGCCTCATTGCGAGGTAAACGTGAATAAACTATGGGCATCTATTGACATCTTTGGTGCATGTACCTACTTTATAACTCACAGTGGACGATGAGGTCGACGTCGAACCTAAGATTCGTCGACCTATTGCCGTTGATCCGAAGATGTGACAACTTCTGGACGGGATTAATGTACTTAATAAATTAATGTTTCCAGTTTGCTTCGAAGTGTCGGTCGGGCTTTGGGTGGGCACCACCGTACCTGGAAGGAAGAACAGTTTCATAGATTAGATTGGTTTGAACGACTATTTCAATTTTTTTTTTATATGGAAATTTACACGCTTGGCTACATCACCTACAGTATCCGTGATGTCAGCCCATAACACCGGGTGAACTAGGTGCCATGTCGTTGGTTCCCTTCATTTCATGTCGGCTACACCGAACTGGACGGAAAATAAGAACTATTTACATAGCCGTTTGACCGACGTTTCATTCAGTGCGGTGGTACCAATCCAGGCGCGATAAACCCTACCACCTAGTAAGGTAAGAAGGGAAGGTACCTACAGCTTTACGTGGAATCCGAACCTCGGACCGACGAGATGCGGCGATGCGTCGTCGTCAATACTCCATTCGCTTATTAAGTCGATAACTACGACTCAATCAATTCATACGGGGTTTTCACTGATGTTTTCTGGCAAATCTAAGGGAGGAGGATATCTTGCAGCGAAAAAATAAAAAAAATACAATAAAAAGCGGCCTAGTGCGAGTCGGACTCAGGCATCGAGGCTTTTTGAAAAAAAAAAAAAAAAAAACACATTTATTCTTGTATCAGGATCCCCCGTAATTTTTTTCCCCCGTAAAAAGACCACCGTGCCTTCGTAAGAGCAACCATCCATTGTTTCCAAGAAATTGTAATATATTTAAATAAGATTAAAGGATCCTGGGTGCTTACTTTCGAGGAAAGGCAAGTATATAACGACTTTCCACGACTTTATGAAAAATTTTTACTTCCTGAAAACTAACTTTAAAGATTAAAAGTTTCCGCTTTTATTTCGCCATAAAGAACACAGAATTTTAACAACGCTACATTGATAAACACTTTCCAGATGGCTCCACTCGTGTTATAGTTGGACTAAAAGGCAATGATTTTCCTCTTAAATCGATTACTTCCTTCTTTTAAGCCTGAATGGAACCCTACCAGCTAGTAAGGTAAGAAGGGAAGGGACCTACAGTTTAACCTGGAATCCGCACCACGGTCAGCCTCCAACGGCCGAGCGGTCACCCATCCAAGTACTGACCGCGCTCAGCGTTGCTTAACAACAATCGGCCGACCGCACCACTGAGATACCGAGGCTGACGAGCAGAAAAGTAGCAGTTTTTTTATGGATAGCGCGACAAGTGGCATCGTTCCACCTACATAAGTAGGTGCCTAACGATGCCCATGATCATTCTGTGATGCACGGGGATTGCGAATGCCATGCCGACCTGACAGGAGCCTTTTCACGCCCCTTTTGAAAAGCCCCAGGCTGTACTTGGGAGAAAATAGATGGGCAGCGAGTGAGTTCCATATTTTTCCGGTTCTGTGAATAAAAGACCTACAGAACCGCATTCTGAACCTACTGAACCGATGAATCCGTGGTAGGACGATTGAATAGGGGTGCATCCCCTGCCCAGTACGCGTAGTGCGGAGGTGGAATGGAGACGGTGGAATCGCGTTAAACAGCTCCTCCGAACACTCCCCATGAAATAGACGATAGAATACACTTAGGGAGCCGACGTCCCTACGGAGTTGCAGTGGTTCTAAGTCGCGGGTCACCGCAGGGCCACCCACTAGTCGCACGGCACGACGCTGGATTGAGTCTAGCGGCGCAAGCTGGTATTTAGCTGAGCCATCCCACAAGTGCGAGCAGTACTCCAAGCAGGACCTAACCTGTGTTTTGTACAACGTCAGTTTTTGGCCCGGCGTGAAGTACCGTCGCACTTGTTCAGTACGCCCAGCTTTTTTGAGGCCACCTTGGCCTTGCCCTCAATGTGGCGCCGGAAGTTCAAGTCGTGCGACAGTTCGACACCAAGGACCCCGAGGTGGTCGCTTAATTTCAGCAACGAGTTTTGGAAGGAAGGAGCTGGCGTGATTGTTTGGAGCAATAAAGTATTTCTATCTCACTAAATACTTCCAACTAATTCCTACTCTACAGCTCAGTCACAGGCTCAGTTCTCATATTAGATAGCCCTATTGATTGATACGGACGCGGAACCCTTAAAATGAGACGACGATTGAAATGAAAGAGCCGAGCAAGAAATCTATAGAGAGTCTTGATCGTTTTCAACTCAGTGGTTATATTTTGAGTCTGAAGGTTTCCAAATAAATTAATTTACCGAATTTCCATGTAATTCTAAAAGATAGAATTGAACTCAACACGATTGAGGTCACAGAGGAATTCGTTTCGGAATATCTAAGAAAGTGAGAGTAGATTTAATGAATTACAAAATTGTGGCTGAATTTCAAAGAGAAAACTTTCATATCTCTGTAAAACAGGCTGAGATTAAAGCGTATAGCCCAGTGCTTCTTTTATCAGGGAAAATATTATTTAACTGTGAATTTTGAGAATTTGGTATTTATTTGTGGTATACCTTAAATACATACATAGATACATAGCGTCACGCCTGGTTCCTAGTGGGGTAGGCGGAGACAACGGATCTCCACGTGCCACGATCCTGACAAAAAAAAAATTCTAAGGAAATTTAATTTAAAATGTATGAATTAATTTCAAGATCTCAATTGAATTCAACAGCTTGAAACTCCTCAATTTCAAATTCTAAATGTGGTCTTTAAAACTTAAAACAAATTGACACAAATACAGATCAAATTGACTTTTTTAACTCTGTTAAAAACAAATAAATAAAATACATTGTGTGATGAGTGCTCGTATTTGCAACGTTAAGGTGCCGGGGTTCGATTTGCCCGGAAGGTCGTCGGTGCATTCAGAGAGTTTTCAATTAACCCTAGTGCTGGGCGGGGGAGGTGGCTCCGCTCGACCGCATCAGGGCTGTGTGTGGGAGCTCTATTCCCGTAGGCGTGCGAAATTATCATCGATTTGGAGTAAGAATGAAATAAGGTAAGAAAGAAGGAACCTAAGAAAGATAGACACAACCAAACGAAGAAGCTTTTAAAGATAGAAAGAAAGAATGAAAAAAAGAAAGAAGATAGGAAAGATAGAAAGAAAGAATGAAAGAAAGAAAGAAGATAGGAAAGATAAAAAGAAAGAATAAAAGAAAGAAGGAAGTTTAGAAACGTAGAAAGGCAGAATAGAAGGAATAAAAGAAGAAAGAAAATATGAAAGATAGAAGGATAGTGGGTAAAAAAGAAGGAAGCTAAGAAATATAGAAAGACAAAATGAAAGAAGGAAGATATGAAAGATAGTAGGAAGGTGGGCAAAAAAGAAGGAAGCTAAGAAGTATAGAAAGACAAAATGAAAGAGGCAAGGAAGCTATGAAAGATAGAAAGAAAGAATGAAGAACGGTAAGATAGAATTAATGAAAGAATGAGCGAAAAATGAAAAAAAAAATTCTCAGCAATACATAATCACAAATACCGATCAATAAATTTTAAACAGTGATATATTCGTTGATACAAGGTAGGTACCTAGAGACAGGTACACATACCCGCGTATGTGTCGAACAGGGTGCATAGCCCTCCAGTAGAGTGAAAGAACGCAGTCAAGTGCGAGTCAGACTCGCGCACCCAGGTTCCGTACCGGTCGGTTTCATTAACGGGTGAAGAGAATATTATTATGGCACACACAGAAATATGTTTGTTTTCATTTGAACCTTTATCTAAGCCATGGCCGTGTTGCTGATAGCTAAAATCTGTCTCCGTGACACCACCTTCGCCTTCAATGTTGGAGAAAATGCCATCAATGACAGTCAAATCTCGCGTTGTAGGGACTTCGATTGGAAGAATAGGTCGATACCCCGAGGTCAGCAAACACTGCGTCAGTCTATTTTTTGTTTTATAGAAAGCGCGACATGTGACCTCGAGCCACCAATAAGGTGTCTAACGACGCCCATGGACATTCGGTCGTACGCGGCGTTTGCGAAGGACACGCCGGCCTGACAGGTGCCTATTCACGCCGCTCTTGAAGGACCCGAGATTATATACCAGACGGCATATTATAACTTGGACCAGTGCAGTAGCCGATTTTAGGGTATCTTTGGTGGAGGGCGCGGGATGCGACGGCGGGGAAAGCGCCTGTAGACCGCCGAATTTCAACCAACTAGCTATTACGTTTCAAAAGATACAGCAGTAGGACGGACAAACAGACAGACGGCAAAAGCTTAGTAAAAGGCTTCCGTGCCGGGTACGGAAACTAAAAAATGCTAAAAGTGCTAAAAAATCGTAGGATAATCCTCGTAGGTACACCTTGACCGATTTTTTGGACTGCTACTCTCTCAACATTTCAGGAAGCGTAGAATGTAGGTCGCTTCTTTTCTCTTACCTTACTAGGCAGGGTTTATACCGCCCGGGTTGATGCCACCGCACTGAATGAAACGTCAGTCAAACGGCTATGAAAATAGTTCATGTTTTCCGTTCAGTTCAGTGTGTAGCCGACATTTAATTGTAGGGAAGCAATGACATGGCGCCTAGTTCACCCGGTGTTATGGACTGACATCACCGATGTTGTATGTGATGCAGCCAACCGTGTCAGTTTCCATAAAAAAAGCGTAAACTCTGTAGCAATACGCCGACGCGCCGTCGTCGATTCTATGTCCTTTAATATCAAGAACTACTGAACGAATTCACATGGGATTTAGCTGACATATTCTGGTACACCTAAGAATGGTAGGTACAGCTACTACAAGATATATTTTCAAGATAATAATTCCTTCCCTTACTGTCTATACAACTACACCCACAGGAAGCGAGACATAACTCACAGAACGCGGCTACAGTCTACGCAGGGCCTGTAATTTTCAGTCCAAGGCTGCATAGACTATAAATTACAGCGATAATTCCTGCTGTTAATATCGCCCCACTTGACATCAAAAGGTGCCGGCAGTTAGATTCAATGTGTTTGTAGAATAGCGCTTCAAAATTATGGAATTTATTATTTCTAGTAATAATACCGCTCGTGGCATTCGTCCGGTTAGTTTTTTTAGGATTCTGTATCCGGTAATTCCGGTACGGGACCAGTAATTCCGGTACGGGACCAAATTACTAAGCCTACGCCGTCTGTTTATCTGTCTGTCCGTCCGTCCGTCTGTCTGTCCGAGGGCTGTATCTCTTGAACCATAATAGGTAGCCCGTTGAAATCTTTACAGAATGTGTTATTATAGCCGATATAACAGCATATAATAAAAATAAGAAAAAGTAAAAAATCACGGGGTTCCCATAGAAGAAACCATAAAGTGTATGCGCGCCATCTACCGAATATATTGTGAAGCATTTTAATATGATGACATCACGGATGTTGTAGGTGATGTAGCCAACCGTGCCAGATTCCATAAAAAAAAATTATAAGGATATTTCTCCAACTGACTGCGACAGTGTACAGACAGAACTCTTGCGGGGAGGATCGGAAAAATGTGGCTCATACATAAATCAACGCAAGCCGTCTAATCTCTCAGACATAAATGAAAATGATGTATGAAGGATGTGTAGCATCTACTTTGCTCTATATAAACGCCTTAGCCGGCGTGAATCTAACACGTGAGGATACATTCAAAAACCTTCGCTCAACATTGGCAAAGTCGCGCGCGGAGCGGAGCGGAGTTGCGAAAAGGTGTTACAATACATAAATATTTTTTTATTGAAAGCGCTAAATGTGGCTCCGTGCCATCCATGAGGTGTCTAACGACGCCCATGGACATTCGGTAGTATACGAGGGTTGCGAATGCCGTGCTGGCCTGACAGGTGCCTATTCACGTCCCTATTGAAGGACCCGAGACGGTACTTGGGGGAAATGTATGGGCAGGGAGAGCGTTCCATAGTTTATCGGTTCTTTAGAGGAAAGATCTGCAGAATCGGTTTGCGCGCAACCGCGGCAAATCCAGCGTGTAGGGAAAGGGGAAAGAGCAAACCCTGCCCGGTGCGCGTGGTGCGGAGGTGGAAAGGGGACGGCGGGATCGCGTTAAACCACTCCTCCGAGCACTCCCCATGGAATAAGTGATATAAGACATTTAGGGAGCCAACATACATCATAACGTGCATACATAGCGTCACGCCGGTTTCCCAGTGCGGTAGGCAGAGACGACCTATCTCTACGTGCCACGATTCCGATTCCCGACACACCTCTGCCGCCTCTTGCACTCCCATAATGTTCATCATACATGCTCGTCGGTTTCGGGTGATACGCACTTGACCCTTTTTGAGCACATGCCCGATTTGGTCCAGGTACGTGCATCTAGGGCGACTCCCGACTCTTCCACTCACATTCGCTCCATAAATTTTTTTCGTTAGTCTTCTATCATCCATTCTTCCAACATGACCGAACCACCGAAGCATTCTTTCTCAATCCTTGTCACTATATCCTCTTAAGCTAGTAGAATCCTTATATTTTATTTTACATTCCTACACTCAAGTCTTTTGTTACTACCTACCTACTTATATCTCACAACATGCGACTCTCAAACATCCAAAGATTGACTGGGAGAAATCCCTGTAAGGGATAAGTCCGCCTTTGCCCGTCATATAAATTACCTATCGTTTGTTACTGTAAAATGTTTCGGAGCAATAAAGTATTTATCCTACCTATCTATCTACAATTACGTATTAGTTACACGCAACTGTACGTAGGTTGGAAAATATATTGATTAGAGCTTCCACGAGACATCAAATTTACGAGGTGCCCACAACAGTTTAACCTAAATTGGTCTATAAAATTAGAAACGTGACATAAAAATATACTCTCAGACACGGCATGGTCACATGTACATTGCTTGAATTACTTGCTAAAAGGATTTGATCTGCACGCGTTCAATTTAATTTTTTTTATACTAAGCGCGACATGTGGCATCGAGCCACCCATAATGTGTCTAGCGACGCCCATGGACATTCGGACGCATGCGGGGGCTGCGAATGCCATGCCCGCCTGACAGGTGCCCATTCACGCCTCTCTTGAAGGACCCGGGACTATACTTGAGGGGAAATATGTGGGCGGGTAGAGCGTTCTAGAGTTTACCGGTTCTGTGGAGCAAGGATCTGCAGAACCGATTGGTACGCATCCGCGGTAAGTCCAGCGTATAGGGATGCAATCCCTGCCCAGTGCGCGTTGTACGGAGGTGGAAAGTGGACTCAATTTATATGAGACAGAGGATACGCCACTGAGGACGCGTTGAGGGTGAACGTGTGAACGGTGAAGCAGCAGGTGTAGGTGTGCACAATAGGGTCTTTACCATTAGGACACATGGGGCAAGGGCCCAGGGCCTCCGACATCAAGGGGGCCACTTGATGTTGATGAAATTCTTTCCGCCGCTCGCATTAGTTCTCGCATTAGTTATCATAATAGGACGCGCCAACTCAGTCTAACAAGAAAAAAGTTACTCGTTGAAAGCTACATTACCAGCGATGGCTTAGTTCTATAATAATTGAGTGAATTGAGTATAGTAGACTGGTGGCAGAGCGGTCTGGGCGTCGGCCTCCCTTGCGAGAGGTCCGAGGTTCTCATCCGGTCGGCGAGTACCAAACCAATGAGTTTTTTCTGATGGACAAATTTACGTTCATACCTGGGTCGTTCCGCCATTTCGTTCAAATTGCATTCCCGCGCAATAAAAGCGTGTGAAAATGTATGTTTCTTAAAATAATTTTATTGAAATATATAGGTTTAGATGAAAGGAAAAAGTAGTATTTAACGAATCAGACATTTGTCCATTAAATTAAATAAAAAAAAATAAAAACCTTCAAAATTCTCATTCCTATCCTCTTCCAAACGAAGGATCAGTATTAGTATAATTTTTTTTTTTTAGTTTCTTCAAGTAAAATGAGTATATTAATAAACCCACCTATAGTGCTACTAATAAAGCATATTTCTTTGGGATTCATTTATTTTTAGAGCCATTATATCATAAAAAGAATTCAAATTTCATTTTTGTCCGTGGAAAAACGTCATTACCTTCCACAGAAGTGGTATTACAAATTAGACAGAGTGTGACCCGACTTTAGCCTTCGCTCTACACTCCGCACGTCGAACGGCCCTCATTGTGTCCCTGGATCTAGACAGGAGAGGACGAGCGTCGCTGGGGAAGAAAATACTCACGATCTTCGTGCTCATCAACTACTTTGTCACCGTCCAGGCATCATTACCTTCCGGCTTTTTTTAACATAAGTACACAATATAAAAATTTAATTTAAATCTTAATGAATCAGATTTTAGTCAGAATATTCATTAATTAATATAATCAATTTGTAATATCAGTAATAAGGGAGCAATTGAAGAAATACATCAAAATTTCATTACCCTCCTTTTCATTACCCTCCTTTACCCTCAAAATGTTTGCCGGACGGTAATGAAGGGGTTCGGATGGTAATGAAATGTTTACTTGATTTTCCTTCCCTCCTACCTAACTGGGTGGTAGGTTATATCCCGCCCGTGTTGGTACCACCGCAGCACTGAATGTAACGTTGGTCCAAACGGCTATGTAAACGTCCGAATGTCCATGGTCATCGTTGGACACCTTATGGATGGCTTGGCGCCATATGTCGGGCTTTAAATAAAGCAAAATATTTCGTGTTTTCCGTCGAGTTCAGTGTAGCCGACACGATGAAAGGAAAGTACTATCAGGGCACCTAGTTCACCAAGGTGTTATGGGCTGACATCACGGATGTTGTAGGTGATGTAAACATGTCAGTGTTCACAAAAAAAATTGTGTGCACGTAGTAAGTAGTACATAAATAATAAAAATCCAATAAAACTGGACTTTTATTTCTATTTGGCACGTAAAGTATCTACATAACGTATACTGGAGTACGGGGTTTAACCCGACCGGGTCGGCACCAACGCACTGACTGAAGTTCGGTCGAAATGCTATAAAAATTGTTCATGTTTTTGACCAGTTAAGTGTAGCCGGTTCAATTCAGTGATATGTAAGATTAAAGTTGTTTCCACTCAGTGCATAGTGTGTGAGTTCACTAAGTTACTGTATTTTAATTGCGTAGTAACGGTTGGACTTCAATACAGCGCCGAGTCTAGTGAAATATTCACTAGATTCAGCATAGGTTGTGGCCAGTCCTATTTTTGTCTTCTTCTCTTATTAACCGACGAAAGCAAAAAAGAGTAGGCTCTCAATTCGAAGCTCATATATTTTTTTATATGTATTTGACCAATTATTTTTTTATTGGATAGGGTATACTTCAAAGTTGGTCCCATTTTTATTTGAAAAAAAAAATATAAAAGCTTTAACAAAAAAATTTACCGACGAAAAACTGAAAAGCGAAAAATCCAATTTTGGCGGGTAATAAACCTTCCTAGTCTTACTAACAGTCTCAAAATTAGTCATTATATTTTTCGTTTTTCAGTTTTTTGCCGGTTGAATTTTTTGTTAAAAAGTTTTTTACAATGTATTTTTGTTTTGTTGCTGGTTGTAATGCTGTAGTGAAAAAACTAATATTTCTTTCTTTCTTCAAGTAGTATGTTGAAAAAATCAGTCGGTAACTGATTATACATAATACAGTGGTTTTTCTTGTGATCTTTACATAAAAGTCTGAATAAATCTTATATTTCTTATACATATATCGCAATTCACTGAATACCTGCTCATTCTGTAAAGTTTCAAAGTATCAGTAATACAATTTCATTTGTTATTTAATTAAATTTTTTTTATTGACAGCGCGACATATGGCGCCGTGCCACCCATAAGGTTTCTAACGACGCCCATGGACATTCGGTCGTATTGCGAATTGGGTTGCGAATGCCATGCCGGCCTGACAGGTGCCCATTCACGCCCCTCTTGAAGGACCCGAGACTGTACTTGGGGGGGGGGGGGGGGATATATGGGCAGGGAGAGCGTTCCAGAGTTTACCGGTTCTGTAGAGGAATGATCTGCAGAATCGATTGGTACGCATCCGCGGTAAGTCCAGCGTGTAGGGATGCAATCCCTGCCCAGTGCGCGTGGTGCGAAGGTGGAAAGGGGATTTGTTATTTCAGTTAAAACTTTTTACACTATGAATTATAAATTACTTAGCTAAAATTTTTATGTTAATAGTGTCGAACTTTTGATAATCGTTAACATTATTACTACCATCAGCTAAATAATTATATCTTTATCCATTATCATAATAATAATAATATAATAAAGCAAATTTCATTAAGACATACTAGCATGCTTCATTACCATCCAACCGCATAAATTACCATCCAGGTGTTTTTCATTACCATCCACACCTTCATTACCTTCCATCAATTTTCTCCAAAACTAAAAGTTGTACATAGATGCCTCTCTTATATTACTACATCTAATAAGTACAGGAACACATATGTACATAAATATATTTCAGAAAATAAAAAAATAAAAATTCCGCCAAAACATGCAAATTTGAACGAAATGGCGGAACGACCCACCTACACCTGCTGCTTCACCGTTCGGAACCGGTGTAAAACTGTAGGTCCCTTCCCTTGCCCATTATTATGTGGTAGGATCAAATTGTAGCCGACTGGGTTGGTACCACTGTACTGAATGTAAAATAACTGCATAGCAGCCTCGGCTGTGTTCTCCTCTAGTCCAGTATAGCCAGCAATCCAAAGGGAAGTCTCCGGTATGGCACCTGCCTTCTCGGTTGTGATATTGGCTGGTCGGAGCATGTGCTTTGGCCCCTCTGACTCACAGCCAACCATACCGGATTACATAAAAAAACAAAAGTGATCCTTTAAAAAACTATTATCTATCTAGCTTATCTTATTCTTAAGGGTTACGTCTTTTCATTCTGACATTTTTTTTTTATGGAACCTGACACGGTTGGCTGCATCACCTACAACATCCGTGATGTCAGCCCATAACACAGGGTGAACTAGGTGCCATGTCAGTGCTTCCCTTCATTTCATGTCGGCTACACTAAACTGGACGGAAAACACGAACTATTTACATAGCCGTTTCGACCGACGTTTCGTTCAGTGCGGTGGTACCAACCCGGCCGGGATAAACCCTACCACCTAGTAAGACATACAGAACTATCGATGCATATCTATACGGACCTCTAAAAACAACTCACATTTAACCCAAAAGGATTTTTGGTTTTGTCTACAGACCGCTAAGAACAACCCCCAAAAACTTTTCCCCACAATAAGGACAATAGGCAAACAAAACCGACCACAAACAGATGACTCGCCCTATAAAGCCTTCTAACAATTCCACCAGGCTATTTGCATTTGAAAGCAACACATTATCTGTAGGGAGGGACCAACGAACGCACCTAAATCTAATAGATTGCGCAATTTCACTACTCGGAGTGACACGCAAGCATACGCCCTCTACTTGCAAGAGGATTCTTAAGGCAAAACAACAAAAATTGTTATATTTTTTAAAACTTCAAACAAAAATTTAGTTCCATGAAGTACATAATATGAAAAAAAAAAAAAACTAAGACTAGATAATATGTAATAGATAAAGGTAGCCGGGAGTGGATGGACGAGAAGAGCGGAAGACCGCGTGTGGTGGCGTACCTTGGGAGAGGCCTATGTCCAGCAGTGGACCGATACAGGCCGATGATGATGATGATGATGAATATGTACTAAACACTGAAGCAGGCTTTTTAAATGTACAGTATTTTTTCATGGTGAAAAAAATTTCTGAATGTGACTCTATTTTAATTTCTTATGTCGAGCTAGCTCCATACTGGACAATGATTTTGGGATACAATTTACGTCATGGTAAGGGAATTTAATTTTCTAGACACTAAAGGATGATTGTGTCAAGGAAGGCAGTTTTTAATTTTTGTTAAATTAATAAGGCATAAATGAAAGTAAGTTATGATTTGTTACTTGAGTAATTTATAATGGTTTTACATGTAAATAATTCCACAATTGACAACATAAAATAAAAAATTGCGAGAGTGAACATTAAAATGACGAGATACCGTGCGAAAGGGCGACAGGATAGCCACTTCTAACCTTGGCGCGGTCCTTCCGCCGAGTCATTTAGCAGGTGCGCCTTCGTGCCTTGCTGCTTGATGGTTATCTTGTCCGAATGCTTTGCTAGACGTGGCGGTCGGTGTTGCGCTGTATCTATCAAAGTCCGTGCAGCACAACACCGGTTAGTCTGCTAACCCCGATTGTCGGAATATAGCGTGCGGTATGTATGCACATTAAAATGTTACAGCGGCCACACTGCATTCGACAAGGGGAGAAGTTGTGGTAAGGTCGTATCGATAAGTGTGACCTACGTATCGCTCTGAATGGCTCTCTATTACTTTAGGTGGGATCGTTGGTAGGGACAAAGAAAATTAAGAGAGAAAACGCCTTCTCGATCGGAAATTCCAAATTTGAATTGAAAGGTTGAATTCCCAAACGCTAAAATAAAACGTCTACTTTAATATTATCTTCATAGTTCAGTAGGTAAATTGGAATTCAAATAAAAAGCCGCCGAGTGCGAGTTGGACTCGCGCACCGAGGGTTCCGTACCATCACACAATATATTTGTATTATGAATGTACAAAAATAATTGTGTTTTGGAAAATCACGAAACGCCTAAATAAAAATTACAACAATGGCCAATGACCAGTGTCAGTCATTCTTGTAATTTTTTTTGTGTGCAATAACTACAAATTTACAATTTTCGGATTTTTCCTTTACTTGTGCTGTGAGGCCTTGCTGCTAGCCAAATTTCATTACTTTAGGTCAACGGGAAGTACCCTATACGTTTAGATTTGATTTGAGTGAGTTTGCGAATATTAAAATTTGACATAAATGGCCGTATCTTTTGATTGCGATGATATAGAAGGACGGACGGACGGACACGGGAGTGATGTTAAAGGGTCCGTTTTTTTTTTTCCTTTTAAGGTACGGAACCCAAAAAACAGCTGGAAGTATAATTTCTTTATTTACACTATACTCTGAAAAGTCTTATCAACATCAGCTTCAACTTTTTTTATTCATTGGTAGAATACTAATCAGTAATCATAGAACAAATATTTTATCAGTAAGATGGAATAGGCACTCAGGCATGTTAAGTATGCTATTGTGCTCTGTAATTTTACTGATAGTTTAAATTTTTAATAATAACTTTATTTCAGAATAAATTAACTCCATAATGCATTCAGTCAGTCAGTCAGTCATTACTATCTAGTAAACAAAGAAAATTAAAATTTTACGATACCCATATTATGCACTTATTTGTGCATTTTGCATTTGTGCACTTTATTACCGCATAAATGTACCAATCTCTATAAGCGAAAGTATATAAGGTCTTTCAAAATTAGTTCAGAGTACGCTAATGGGGGGTTCTGTATCGGAAATAGATCACTTTTGAAGAACAAAGAATTTTTTTTTTACAAAAAAATAATTTTTTAATGTTAATAAATGTAAAAACAAATTTTTTTGTAATCGTTTCAGTTTCATGCCAGGAACAAAAAAGTCTTCCAACACATAGATCTCTTTCTTTCAGAAATTGTGAAAAACCACAATTTTAGTTTTATTAGTATGGAATAGAAAGAATTTGATTTTTTTTACAAACTTACATGTGTTAGATCATAATGGTGATGAAGGCTTTTTTGTTACTGTTATGAAACTGAATCGATTAGGCTATAAAAATAAACCACCTATTTTTTTATTTAAATACATAAAAAAATATTTTACATAAAAAAAAGCCCAAGGTCCAAACAATTTTATATAGGTTTTATTCCCTATATGATACAGAACCCCCCCTTAGCGTACTCTGAACTAATTTTGAAAGACCTTATATAACGTTCTTTGAGATCAATAAAGATTCTTTAAACCGAATTTTTTCTTACGATTAGAGTGAAGCCAAAAATATTAGATATTACATAGAAAATACTTTTTTGCTTTAAAATATATACGTATACGTGTGTGTGTGAGTGAATGGGTAGATACATAAAAATGAATAAAAAGAGGTAAAAATTTTTATTCGCTCGTAACATAAATTTGGGTAGTTTTCTTTCTAAATGTAGAACCTTATGAGGTGGAATATATCAATATCCGCGAATTAGCGCGAATATGCGCGTAACGCGTACTTTTCTAGTGAGAACATTGTTCTGATAAATAATTTGCGTAATTTGACAGCTCATTTGCCAATTCTGGTATCACTCACAACGCAATTTGTTCTATGGGCGCTAGGCAGGCTCACACCGCGAAAACCCTATTTCAATGGACAACCCAAGACGACATCTCCATAATCGGATTATTTCCAAAGATGGCGGATTTTCTGTCGCCGGAGGTCTCCAGATTTTACCGCCCGTAGACTGTACCGCGCCTAGATTTTACCACCCCCCGATTTTGCCATCAAAGGTTACGTACAGGGGAGAGTTTATGTGACTAAGAAGGACCTTGTAGGGTCAAAGATGGACATCCCTTGATGTAAGTTATCGCTATAGAAACGAACGTTACTGGGCGAAACACGAAGCAGAAACACTAAACCCGAAAAGGGCAAGGGAAGGGAGCTAAAGTTTTACTCCGGTCTCATTTACATTACATAATATAAATTGTGAATAAAATATTTTTTGTTATTACCAATATTTGGTGTTTTATATTTTATATATCTTTTATATATTTTACAAAACACAATTCTTCTAACATATATTTTCTCTATACATTGTCGTCATCAGTGTTTATCTATACATAAAATTTAAATTTTGTTAAATGTAGGTATCTATATTTTAATTATATAAACACTGATGACGGCTATGTAAAGTCAAAACATATGTTAGAAGAATTAAATATAAAATTTATACATACAGAAAAGATTTCTAAAAATCGCCAATTTATTTTTAGTAATACCATACATAGAGTCTACAAACGTAAACTCTTTGCGTAATATCTCACAAAACAAAGTAACTTACCCCATAATCATCCCTTACAGATTTATTATTAGTATATTGATTAATTTTATATTTAATTAAACTAAATATTAGTTTATAATAATATACTAATAATAAATCTGTAAGGGATGGCCATGGGGTAAGTTACTTTGTTTTGTGAGATATTACGCAAAGAGTTTACGTTTGTAGATTCTATGTATGGTATTACTAAAAATAAATTGGCGATTTTTAGAAATCTTTTCTGTATGTATGTATGGGGATTGGAGATATAAAGTGGAGACTGAATTAATCTCCTGCTAATGCTGCCCCATCGCGCGATGGTGAAGTAGTAGCGGAGTGAAATTCTTTCTTCAATTTCCGACTCATACCTCCTCGCGGTGTATCCTGGATACTTAGGTTACAATCCTAAGGCTGACGAGAGCGGAATACTCGCCAAGACGTTTGGCCAACGTGGCGATTTATGGCCATACACCTCCAAATATGAAAAATCCAACGGTATAAAAGTGGTTCCGTACCGCTGAAGGCCGGGAGGACTGCAGGAAAATTGGAGAGGCTATGTCCAGCAGTGGACGCTTACACGCTGACTGACTGACATGTTTTTTTTTATGGAACCTCAACCTGACCTTCAATGGAATGGTCGAGCGGTCACCCATTCAAGTACTCACCGCGCCCACGGTTGCTTAACAACAGTCGACCGACCGCATCACTGAGCTACCGAGCCTAACAGAACTCAACTCTATACAAAGCTCGCGCTTGACCGGGTTTTTTACAAGCGACCGTACTTAAGCCCTACATGTTACACATAGGTCGTATTCGTTAAGCCCAACTTATTTCAACCTTTTTGTGCAAAGTGAAGTTGATTAATGCTGCGCTCAGCGATATGTGGACATTTTATGGGCTAGTAGGCAGACTGAATGGCGAGATAGACGTATCATCGATTCATCGGAAGCGAGAGGCATTGGGGAAAAGGAACAAACAAGTATGATAGAATGGGCAGCTCTTGGGGCAGCTCTTTGTATTTCTTCATAATTTTTTTATGGATATATATTTTTTTATAGATATAAGGGATATGACTCCCTTCTTATATTACTAGGTGGTAGGGTTTAACCCGCCCGGGTTGGTACCACCGCACTGAATGAACGGTCGGTCGAAACAGCAACACAAACTATTTACATGTTTGTGTTTTCCGTCCAGTTCAGTGTAGCCGGCACGACCGAAGGGAAGCACTGACGTGGCACCAAGTTCACCCGGTGTTATGGGCTGACATCACGGATGTTGTAGGTGATCTAGCCAACCGTGTCAGTTTCCATAAAAAAAAATATATCCTCAACTTAATATTTTTTATTATTTGCATGACATTCGCAATCCCCGTGCATCACAGAATGTCCATGGGCATCGTAAGTCACCTACTCCTAAGTGAAACGATGCCACATGTCGCGCTTTCCATAAAAAAAAAGATAGATAGAAATACTTTATTGCTCTAAAACATCTAATAGTAACAAACGATAAGTAATTTACATGAGGGGCAAAGACGGACTTATCCCTTACAGAGTCCTAGTCAGCCTTTGGATGTTTGAGAGTAGTATGTTAGTTCATATGCTTAGCCACTCGGTGTCCATTATCGACTACTTTGGTGCGTCGGGGGATTGCCTCGTTACCCACCATATTCCCAGCATGGCTCGCTCCATCGCTCGCTGGGCAACTTTCATCCTTTGGACAACAGCGACCGTCTGAGTCCACGTTTCACACCAATACGTCATAACCGGGAGGACACTGGATGACACTGGTCATACATACGAGTTTTTAAATTTTGCGGAAGGTCAGACCTCAGGACGAATTTTAACTTTCCGTAGGCAGCCGAACCCAGTTAACTATGATAAACTATAATATTATACTATCTAAATGGTCGTTAAATTCCGTCTCACGAAAGAAGTCCCGCGGCAATAAGTGGAAGGGTAGAGTCCGTCTCACTTCCACTGATTGCCGCGGGAGGCGCGGGACTTCTTTCGTGAGACGAAGGTATGATACCAACATAACGGCGAAGGGAATTCTTTGATGAAACGCTCTTTACCTCTGGGAGTGCATTTTTTTCATCAATTCATAAAGTTGTACGCTCTGGCAGCATTCTATAGCAAACAGTGAGCAATGATTTAGTGTCATCTCTATCTTTCAACGTTAAGAAGACAGAGATGGCACTACATTTTGTGTAATAAAGCCACAACTGTTTGACAGACAGCTTACTCTATTTATTCAGATCACACGCTATTTTTATGATATTTAGTCAGTTTCGGAATCTAATTATAGCATTTCACCGTTAGCGACAGAGACTTTTATCGTAAGTGTCTTTAATATGAGCATTAGTAGACTTAATTGTTAAGTCTGTGTTCGCGCAAACTGCACTGAAACAAAGTAAGTAAGTAATCCTACATTGTAGGAAGCATTACTTTCGTCACGGATGTCCAAGGCTTAACGCAAGTTAACGCAAGTCGCGCTTAGTTCAGTTAAGCTTAACGTAAGTCGCGCTGTTCAGTTCAGCTTAACACAAGTCGCGCTAAGTTCAGTTCCGTTTAAGGGTCTACCTCCCTAAATTGTACCTCTCACTCTAACAATGCGCGTTTTTCATATATATTATTTTATTATAAAGAAATTATACAACTTAAAAAAAATCCTCTGGGAGAAACATGCATGATAAAATTATTTATTATGTTTATTAAGTTTTAGGTGGTATTACCAAATATTTTTATTGAAAAACATTAATTATTTTATCATGCATGTTTCTCCCAGAGGATTTTTTTATAAGTTGTATAATTTCTTCATAATAAAATAAAACGCGCATGGTTAGAGTGAGAGGCACAATTTAGGGAGGTATATCCTTAACGCAATTCGTGTCGCTGTAGTCGAATTTTGGGTAAGATTGGATTTGGATAAGAGGGGCGTGAGCATGTTGACGCGGTGATCTTGGCAGCCCTTTAGAACGGTGGGTTCGTCGAGGTGAAAACGAGAAAAAAAGTGGCACACATTGACAGCCCATTTGACGCTTCTGGCAGAGCGCAACTTTCGAAGTTCTGTGGGAACGCCTAATGGTTTTACGTCAACCTTTCAGATATAAAAGGTTGATTAAAATTTATTAATGTGATGTTTTCGTAACGATAATGTGTTCTAGTTATCCAATTGATTAATTTCCATTGATTGATCAGCTTTTGGTGTAGCGTAAAAAAAAATTTATTTCATAAATTAGTAAGTTCTATAAAGTCATAACTATGGATAAATCTGAGGTATCAATTGTGTCAACATTAATATTGGCTGGAAGAATATCTGCCCGCGTTATCACCTCATGTTTTATGGTGTTTGTTCCTATAAAATGTTTGTGGACAAATATATTATGTAGTATTATTTTATATAGGACCTGACAAGGTATAGGCTCTTACCTACCACAAATGTCTGCAGATCTGACCTTCGCGAGCTTGGTGTCATGGCAATGCTTCACTTAGGTCGTACCGGCTATACTGAGCTGGACGAAAAAATCTGTCAAGCTCGAGTTGATCGATCACCGAGTAATATAAGAAGCGCACAATCACGCACCGAGGGTTCCGTAGCACCACGTCATTGGTCTTTGTTGTTTTACTTTTAGCGTTTGCACTATAATCACGTCGACTTTGACTCTTGTACAACAAACTTTGAAAAAAAAAACTTAATAACACGTTCGTTGTATGGAGACCCCTTTTTATATTTTACTTTTTATTATGATTTTTTTATTTATTAATATTATCCGTCACAATATCACATCTGTGAAAATTTAAACTGTCTACCTATTAATGTTCAAAAGATACAGCCTTTTAAAGATTGGACAAACATACGGCCTGGACAGACGGACAGACGGCGTAGGCTTAGTAATAGGCTTCCGTACGCCTATAGCACGGAAACCTGAAAACGAACTATTTACATATGTAGCCACTACCACCGACCTTGCATTCAGGGCGGTGGAGTTTAGATATTCTGTTGCGTTGGTATCAATCAGGACGGTTGGGGGAGGAAAAAAACCAACCGCCTATTAGTTAGGTTAGGTCAGACCTCACGCACTCTATGTACTTGCGCGCGCTAACTACCTACCGCCCGACGGGCCGCCGGCGGTCTATTTCAGTGGAAATTCGTCAGCCGCGCGAAGTATACATACACGCTCGCGCACGAAACTGCGCGCAGCTGCAAAGTAATAACCACTTTACACTCGATCGTTAAGGTACATTTTCGCACGCAGCGATTGGCGACGTGAAAAAGTAGGCTATTAAAGCCCGAAGGTAGGAACATTTTCTATTGAGTGCTTTATCTGTTACGAAGTAACTATTAAGTAATCTGTGGTTAGGTGACCTACAGTCTTAAGTGGGACCTGAACCGCGGTCTCAACGGTCGAACGTAAACCCATCCAAGTTATTAACGCGTCTGGGTGTGCTTAATTTCACAATCGCACGTCGATCCGTACCGCCACCGAGCTACCGAGGCCGACTGATCTGTGGGCGTTTAGCATTTGTATCTATCTATTATAGTCTGTTAATTTTGCGAAGTCACTTGCGAAAATCAAATAATGATCAAGCAAGAATTACGTCTACGTGTCGACGGTGACGTCATCGCCGTTTTGCTCTCGTGTAACCGACACGCATTTCCTCACCTCTCCCTTCCATTATAACTATTATTTTGACCAGGCTGACTGGGAGGAATAACCTTAGGCAATAAGACCGCCCTTGCGACATATTAAAGTATGTTCATTTTGCGAAGTCACTTGCGAAAATCAAATAATGATCAAGTGTGAATCACGCCCACGCGTCGAGGGTGACGTCATCGCTGTTTTGCTCTCGTGTAACCACCGAGCATACGTGTAACCGACACGCATTTGTTCACCTCTCCCTTCCATTATAACTATTATTTTGACCAGGCTGACTGGCAGGAATAACCTTAGGCAATAAGACCGCCCTTGCGACATATTAAAGTATGTTCATTTTGCGAAGTCACTTGCGAAAATCAAATAATGATCAAGTGTGAATCACGCCCACGCGTCGAGGGCGACGTCATCGCTGTTTTGCTCTCGTGTAACCGACACGCATTTGTTCACCTCTCCCTTCCATCATAACTATTATTTTGACCGGGCTGACTGGGAGGAATAACCTTAGGCAATAAGACCGTCCTTGCAACACATTAAAGTCTGTTCATTTTGCGAATTAATTTGCGAAAATCAAATAATGATCAAGCGTGAATCACGCCCACGCGTCGAGGGTGACGTCATCGCTGTTTTGCTCTCGTGTAACTGACACGCATTTGTTCACCTCTCCCTTCCATTATAACTATTATTTTGACCGGGCTAACTGGGAGGAATAATCTTAGGCAATAAGACCGCCCTTGCGACATATTAAAGTATGTTCATTTTGCGAATTAATTTGCGAAAATCAAATAATGATCAAGCGTGAATCACGTCTACGTGTCGACGGTGACGTCATCCCTGTTTTGCTCTCGTGTAACCGACACGTATTTGTTCACCTCTCCCTTCCATTATAACTATTATTTTGACCGGGCTAACTGGGAGGAATAACCTTAGGCAATAAGACCGTCCTTGCGACATATTAAAGTCTGTTCATTTTGCGAATTAATTTGCGAAAATCAAATAATGATCAAGTGTGAATCACGCCCACGCGTCGAGGGTGACGTCATCGCTGTTTTGCTCTCGTGTAACTGACACGCATTTGTTCACCTCTCCCTTCCATTATAACTATTATTTTGAACGGGCTAACTGGGAGGAATAACCTTAGGCAATAAGACCGTCCTTGCAACACATTAAAGTCTGTTCATTTTGCGAATTAATTTGCGAAAATCAAATAATGATCAAGTGTGAATCACGCCCACGCGTCGAGGGTGACGTCATCGCTGTTTTGCTCTCGTGTAACTGACACGCATTTGTTCACCTCTCCCTTCCATTATAACTATTATTTTGACCGGGCTAACTGGGAGGAATAACCTTTGGCAATAAGACCGCCCTTGCGACACAATAAAGTCTGTTCATTTTGCGAAGTCACTTGCGACATGCGTACATGCTGTCCTTGTCTATCTATTCCATTTGAATTTGCCCTTTTCCAATATCATACCGTGTGGGGCCGGTACTTAAAAAGAATAGCCCCACTGCATCTCCCCCCGTGCATGTCGTAAGAGGCGACTAAGGGATAAGGACAAGTTACTGCGCTAAAGGGCGACAGGCTAGCCACTTCTCACCTTGACGCAGTCCTTCCACCTAGTCATGCAGCAGGTGGGTCCTTCGTGCCTTACTTGCTGCTTGATCCTTATAGCATAACACCGATTACTCTGCTTAACCTGATTTGTCAGCCTCGATAGCTCAGTGGTGCAGACAGTCAACTGTCGCTATTTAATGTTAAGCAACGCTGGGTGCGGTCAGTACTTGGATGGGTGACCGCTGACCGTTGGAGGCTGACCGAGGTTCGGAATCCTAGTAAAAACTGTAGGTCCCTTCCCTCCTAATCTTACTTGGTGGTAGGATTTAACCCGCCCGGGTTGGTACCACCGCACTGAATGAAACGTCGGTCGAAACGGCTATGTAAATAGTGTTTGTTTTCCGACCAGTTCAGTGTAGCCGGCACGATCAAAGGGGGAAGCACTGACATGGCACCAAGTTCACCCGGTGTTATGGGCTGACATCACGGACGTTTCAGGTGATGTAGCCAACCGTGTCAGTTTCCATAAAAAAAAAAAATTGTCGGGATTCAGCGTGTGTTATGTATGCATGATGTCTCAGAAGCGAAAGGCAAAAAACTCGCTTCTCGGAGCGGCGCTTTCGACGTTATACTTTTGGGAGCCTGCATGGAATACTTGCATATCACTATTAGCTATGTCGATAACATACGCACTGCCCATACCAATGAAACAACCTGTGTGACGGAGATAACTAGAGAAAGAGATTTTCGGAAGTTACTACTTCGCAAAATGAACAGACTTTAATAAGGTCACCTCTCTGAATGCATACAGGATAAACCACATTAATAGGCACATTCACACAATTAATTTTGCACAAGCGAGATCTTCCAGCCAAATATAATTACGAGTGATTGATGCTGTTAATATGCCGTACAGCAATGATATTATATGTTTAAAAGGGGTAGATACGTTGTCTACACGACATTTGGTGTCTACAAATGGCACGACCTTGAGCGAATGAACCACAATGCCACGAGATAATTTTAAGGTCACAATATTACAAGAGGAAGTAGGACGGCATGTCTGTTGTTGAGAACAAAATTTCATGTTGCTCTGCATCTTCCGAACATGTCTGAACACGTGTGTCGTTCGCGCGAGACTGACTTCAGGTAGGACAAGTGTTCTGATTTTAAAGTGCCATTTTCGGAGATCGCATAACACATCTACGTATTTTTAACATTAATGATATATCATTGCTGTACAGTAAGAGAGAATGGCTTTTAACCCCTCCAGTAAATGCTAGCGGCATTGTCGAGTTTGGGCTACGAATAACTCGCAGAGTTTGGGGGAAGGTTTTTGAGGTAGACGTTAAAATCTTTAACGACGCGCCTACGTCGATTCGAATGTTTCCTTGCCATCCATAACCTCATCTCCTTCTTCAATGCAGCCAGTTTCTGAGTTGACAACATTTGTATTGTATTTAGGTTTATTTCATTTTACTTCTGCATACTTTTTTTGTTTGTTTTGCATGTAGGGGCTTACTGTTTGACTTTTACTTTTTAATGATTATTCCGGTGAAAATTTCAACCGGCCACCTATTACGGTTCTTTACAGTGCTTTAAAGTTCATTGGCAGAAGAATCTAATATTAAATGGCCGGGACAATGCCAAGTTCGTCACGTGTTGCCAAGTGCCCGCCCGGTACGCGGGGAGGCGACGAGTGTAAAGTGTCTCGAATGCCGTTATTCCTTGGCGCGGTGCCCGCATCGATTGCGGTAAGGCGAGCGGGAAGGTGACATGTCGACATAGCGAAGAGATAAATTATTATTATCGATATTTTAATTTATTCTAGGAATTTTTCTCTAAAACATGCTGTTCCCGCCGCTTCTTGTCCATAGTTTCGACTTACATAATTATCGACTTACGAGAAGGTTTATAGTCTTTCTGAACGCAGCTCGGCATTCGGCCTCGCCCTTAGTTACTTACTTTTCGAGAAGGTTTATCCTCTTCTTGAACGCAGTTCGGCCTTCGGCCTCGCCCATAGTTGCTTACTGTCTTCGAGAAGGTTTATTGTCTTCCTGAACACAGCTCGGCCTTCGGACTCGCCCTTAATTACTTACTTTCTTCGAGAAGGTTTATGGTCTTCCTGAACGCAGCTCGGCCTTCGGCCTAGCCCTTAATTACTTATTTACTTAGATATGGTTTATCGTTTTCCTGAACTTTGTTACTTACTTTCTTGGAGAAGGTTTATAGTCTTTCTGAACGCAGCTCGGCCTTCGGTCTCGCCCTCAGTAACTTACTTTCTTCGAGAAGGTTTATAGTCTTCCTGCATGCAGTTCGGCCTGCGCCCTCGCCCTCACTTTCTTCTTTGAAATACGAATTTCACGCGAGTGAAGCCGCGGGCAAAAGCTAGTCGACTAAGGGAACATAAAATCGAAACGCGACTGGCGGGCGGGGCGGATGGTGGATGCTTTTGAAGTATCGAAACAATGCACAGAATAGCGATTCCTAACGATCACACTGCTCTTCATCGTGGCACTCACGGTGTGAAGGTTGGGAAATAATTTTCCTAACCTTCACACTGGTGTGACAGAGCAGTGTGAAGGTTAGTACGGCGTCATAATTTTTGTGTATTTATAATTTGTGTGTAATTATAATCAATGTGTGTGTGTATTTATAATCATTGTGTGTGTGTATTTATAATCATTGTGTGCGTGTGCGTGTGTAGATTGCATATCGTGTCGGCATCAACCGATTCCACTGCGTGCCGACTTCATTGCGCGTCATCAAGTTGTTATGTACATACATACGACTTTCTTTCTTCCCGTGGACAAATTGCACTCTCCGGGACCAAATGATCCTTCGCCCGGGACACGGGACAGTCCCGGAAATCCCGGGCACCTGGCAAGTTTAGGTGATGTAGCCAAACGATGGTATGCATAAGAAAAGAAGAAGGTATAGAATGGAAAAAAAAAACAGAATGAAATCGAATGGGATGGAAATGGAATATAATGGTATATAATTGAATAGGTAGAGTGAAATAGAACCAACTAGAACGGATTAGAACATAATATAATATAATGTAATGGATTAGAATAAAAAAAATAGATGGAATGGAATAGAGTGGAACTTAATGGAATGGTATAGAAATCACATAAAAGAACAGATAATTTTTATCGCACACTCTTTGCCCTTCTAATCCTCTTCTGTTCTACGTTGTTGACATAAGTGACCCTTTCAGGGCAGCTTATTGATTTTAGAAATCAATACAAGCACGTGGACATAGCTATTCTATAGGCGGTCAGCGATCCATTGACTGTTAGAACTTACAAACACTTCATTTTACTTATAGGCACATCTCTTCTCCAATATCAAACAATACTACTAATAATAAATCTGTAAAGGATGGTCATGGAGTAAGTTACTTTGTTTTATGAGATACTGCGTCTGTAGACTCTATGTTGTTGTTGTTGTTGTTGTTGTTTGCTGCCCGGCCTCTTGGGAAGTCGGGTGGGCCATTCTCCGCACTGAGACCTCAAGACGGTCCATTGTACGTTGGCGCTCGGGCAGTGTTACTCCAGCCACCCTCTATGTATGATACTAAAACTAAATTTACGATTTTTAGAAATCTCTTCTGTATGTACTCGTATGTTCCTACATAACTCTTAAACCGATCATCCGAATTCGATAAAACTTAGTACAAGCACATTTGATTATACGGGACACAGGATAGGCTAAATAAAATTCAGTTCCGGTTACACTAAGATGTGGCTCTCATACAAACCGAATTGTTCCGCGCGCCGAAATAAAGGTACGGTAGCGGGCATACTTACTTTCTTCTTTTTAAATACGAATTTCACGCGAGCGAAGCCGCGAGCAAGAGCTAGTTACATATAAAGCGCAACGTGAGTCTGTCCGTCTGTGTTGAGTAAATTTTAAAAGAGCATGAAGAGAGGCGTGAGACTCGTCTTCCCAATCCAACGATCACTTGGCATAGGGTAAACAAATGATATTACACGTTTAATAAAATAGGTAGATTTTGTGGGAGTTTAAAACCAGGTCAAATGCCCCGCCTGAACACAATATAGGTACTTGTCTCTTTTGTGCTCTCAACAACAGACATGCCGTCCTACTTCCTCTTGTAATATTGTGACGCTCAAGGTCTTGCCATTTTTAAACACCGAACATTGTGAGACAACGCATCTACCCCATTCTAACCGACTTAAAAAATGGAGGAGGTTCTCAGTTCGTCGGATTTTTTTTTGTATGTTCAGCGTTAATTCTTTACCACGTAGACGAATTTCGAAGATTCTTTTTTTATTAGAAAGGGGGTAAATTACGGGTTGTCCTTTGGTAAAGTTTCTGAGAAAAAAGATATTGTTTGTTAGATGTATTTTTATAGTCAATTTTGTTAAGGTGTAGATATTTTAATTATTTTTTAAGTATTTTATTTGAAATCAAGTATTATATTTTGTGTTAAATCTTAACCGAATCCGATAATGCCGCGAGCGGAGCTGAACTCAAACGCTAATAGGTATAGACGTAGGTAGATTGAAGGTTCTGCCAGGTGGGCGGAATGTATAATTTTTTTATGTTGGCTGGCTTCACAGTTGGCTAGTCACATGTTGTTTTATTCGTGTCAGAATGTGAAGCCTTGTTTATATTCGTTAAGTAATCGAGAGGGGGTTTGTTTTTTATGGAAACTGACACGGTTGGCTACATCACCTACAACATCCGTGATGTCAGCCCATAACACCGAGTGAGCTAGGTGCCATGTCAGTGCTTCCCTTCGGTCGTGCCGGCTACACTGAACTGGACGGAAAACACAAACTATTTACATAGCCGTTTCGACGGACGTTTCATTCAGTGCGGTGGTACCAACCCGGGCGGGTTGAACCCTACCCTACCTAGTAAAAGTAAGAAGGGAATGGACCTACAGTTTTACGTGGAATCCTAACCACGGTCAGCCTCCCACGGTCGAGCGGTCACCCATCCAAGTACTGACCGCGCCCAGAGTTGCTTAACCATCAATAGCGACAGTCGACTGTCTGCACCACTGAGCTATCGAGGCTGACTTTTTTTACAGGTTTTACGGTCCCGGCGCAAATTTCGAAAAAATGGACCATAATTGGGATTACTTTGGCGTCTGTCTGTCTGTCCGTCCGTCGTTCACGCGCAGATATCTTCGGATCTACTGAGCCGATTTTGATGAAACTGACGACGCCAAAAACAATTAGAACTTCACTGCATCAATCGGCTCTCAAACATCGAAACGTTGGCTGGAAGAAAAATCTGCAAGGAGTAAGTCCGCCTTCGCACCTCTTGCAAATTTTCATTTTATTTTATGGAAACTGAAAAGGTTCGCTACATAACCTACTACATCCGTGATGTCAGCCTATGACACCTTGGTGAACTAGGTGCCATGTAATTGCTACCGTTCGGTCGTGCCGGCTACACTGAACTGGATGGAAAACACGAACGTTGTATTGTGCTTATTCGCAAATATACCTCGAAATATACACAAATGTTGTATTGTGCTTATATCTGTAAAATGTCTTGGGAGTAATAAAGTATTGCGCGTGGTGCGGAGGTGGAAAGGGGACGGCGGGATCGCGTTAAACAGCTCCTCCGAGCACTCTCCATGGAATAAACGCTAGAACACATATAAGTGGCTCCGACGACGTTTTTAGACTAATTTCGTAGCGACAAAGTAAGGTTTGGGATATGTCACTAAATTTTTACTAAGGAGATATTTTTTTTTATGTTCAATGCTATTTTTCTAAGCGGACCCCGCCGTGTAAGTCCCTCGGCGCTTATATGGACGGGTCCCACCCATTTGCAGTAAACATGTCTCCTCTCTCGTCCCGTAAGAACTTTAGCTGGTCCATTTTACCCTTTTCAAAGTTATATTTTGCATAAAAAAGTAGATAAATCGAGTAAGGCACTCACGGGAACACGGCCCGAGTAACTTGGTCTTTCGAAAACTGTTTTCGTGGAGTAAGTAAAAAAGAAAATATATACATATCATAGACATACCGTCACGCTTGTGTCCCGATGGGTTAGGCAGACACTATAGATCTCCACACACTTCTTACAGATTTAAATTTATAGCTTTTTACACTGTGCTTTTAATTTTTGTATTTTATAGTCAGTATGTTTTTTTTATAGGCAGCCGGCGCGGGTGTCTGTGCCCAATACTTCAACGCAAGATCAGATACAGCCAATAACACCATTCCTCGCGAAACCACGCTCAGAGAGGCGCCATGCCGGCTATGAGGCGGACAAAAAGGTTGTCGTCTAATTTATTGACACGCCTTTTGAAGATTCCCAGGTTATAGGTGGTGGGGAACACACTCACCGGAAGACCGTTCCATATTTTCGCCGTTCGACACAGGAAAGATTTTGAAAAACGATGTGTCCTTAGAAGTTGCGTGTTAACAACATATGGGTGTTCCGAGCGAGTCCGGCGGGTGTGGCGGAGACGGATGGGGGCAGGAGGGATGAGGGAAGCCAATTCATCAGAGCAACATCCATGGTAGTACCTATAACCTATATTTAAGGTCTGATCTTCAGTTGAAGTTTTGGGCACAGCCACCCATGCCCGCTGTCTATAAAAATCCCCTAAAACGCGTCTATAGCTAATGACACAGGCGCTATATCAATGATTCTCCACTTCCCACGAAGAAGGTTCTACGTAAGTTGATCGTCCACTTGGGTCACCGACCGTACTTCAGTTCGCCTGGAGAGCCCCATCCACTCCAAATATTTCTACACAATATAGAAGGTTTGGGATAATGCATTGTTTATTGATTAGCCTGACGTAGGAACGGATTGTTCATGATTTGTCAGCTGATGCGTATAAGTATAAAATGCTGAATAATAAATAAATATTTGTCTGCGTTGAAAATGATTATTAATAACATCTTTTTATTATTAATTTAAAAATTCAACTTCGCTTTCGTGGTTTTACACGAATGGGAATGTCTGAAAATCAGCGCTGTGGAGGAATTAGTCTCGATTATCTCTTTTTTTTAAAGAAAGCGTGCTCCAGACTAACGCAGAGGCGTAGTCCGACGGCGCCCATGGGCATTCGGATATTTGCGGGGGCTGCGAATACCATTTCGGCCGACTAGGTGCACCTTCACATTATGTTTGAAGAACCCCAGATTGTTTTACTTTCCTAGCGTGCATTCTTATATTGTATCTGTTCTGTCGTGTTATGTCATTGTTAGGATATATGATGCATACACTATATGTCGAGAATTAAAAAAAACCGGACAAGTGCGAGCCGGACTGGCGCACCTGTTCACTGTTGATCTGACTCACTCTTCACCTGACTCACTGTTTATGTAATATCACACGCGATCATGACTCGTTACCATACATTTTTTTTTTAAATTCTAAATTTACTTTAACACCGTAATCCTCGGGGTCCCGACATAGATGTTAGATCCATAAATTAAATAAATAAATATATGGCGTGCGTGATTAATTCTTTGACAGTAAAATAATAAAAGTATGAAAACGAAGCGTAATCCATAGATTATTTGTTCTGGAGTTCGCAGTTCGGTTCGTTTCGCGTTCTGTTTTCACTAGTGGCGCCGCCGGTTTGTTGGGTCGAGGACATTTAAATTAAAAATACGATTAAACGTCACTCTTGCTTAATGACCGGCGCTTTGTTGGCAAAAACGAATTGGGTAAAAAAAGATTGAAGTAATTTAGAGGAGCTTAGCTAAAGAACATTTCAGTTTTGCGAAAAAAAAAATGCAATTTGTTGTAATTGGTAAGATCTGTTGAATTTATTTTTATATACTGTGGATTTTTATTAGCGAAACTTAACTTAAGATTTTAGGTAGAAAATATTATTTCACTTTTACCAGCGTAATATCAGCCTCGGTAGCTCAGTCGTGCGGTCGGTAGACTGTCGGCCGTGATCATAAGAACACCTGGGCGCGGTCAGTACTTGGATAGGTGACCGTTGTAGGCTGATCGTGGTTTGGATTCCACGGAAAACTGTAGGTCCCTTCCCTTCTTACCTTACTAGGTGGTACGGTTCAAACCGCGCGGGTTGGTACCACCGCACTAATTGAAAGTTCTGTTGAACTACTATGTAAATAGTTTATGTTTTCCGTCTAGCTCAGTGTAGACGGCCCCACCGAAGGGAAGCACTGACATGGCACCCAGTTCACCAAGGTGTTATGCCTGACATCGCGGATATTGTAGTTGATGTAGCCAACGGTGTCAGCTCGAGTGTCAGTTTCCATAAAAACCCGACTACGCCGAAGTCAAAAATAGTGTTATGATTTTTGGCAGCCAATGTATGAATCAGGGTTGTTGCGAACATCAGCATCAGCATCCGCGGAACTTCAGCATCATTTTCAACATCAGCATCGCATCAGCATCCGCATTGATCGATGCTGATTATTAATGCTGATGTTCGAGTCGTGACAAACCTTCTCGGAACATACTCGAAGCCGGAAAGCAGCAAATACAGTTCCAAATAGTTCTAAAGTTCCATCCAATCATCCAATACTAATAATTTAATTGCTAAGATAGTTACTAAACTGGTACTGGTATCAGATTGATTCTTTTTTTTAATTAAATGTCACAAAATTATTAAAACACAATCTTTTATTTCAATACCAACCAAAACTTTGAATATAAATTCATAATATTCATATAGTTCAGTACATTATTTCTCTATGCTCACACTAACTGAATAAGCCGTATAGAAGATACCACAGTACCGAGTAAGTATTTCGTAACAATCACGAAACTAGCTTCTTCTAAAGTCTGTACACGTAACAGTATATTTTATTACCGAGAGAGACAAGACCTTTGTTCGCTACTCCGCCCGCGCTAGAGTTAGGCGTACGTTACTGGAGACTTTTTATTATATTTTATAGAACTAACTATAATATGCTACATTTCATTCGAACATCATTTTGATTCATCTCTAACAATAAACAGCGTATGATTATTTATTTTTAATTTATTTAATATTATTTAAAAACATAGTGACTAGCGAAGTTTGTTAGTCAGATCTTCTTCGCATTTCATTAACACTAGCTGAATTTTCGACATGCCGAAGCGTAGGTTACCTACCTATGGATGAAATTATACAATAAACAATAAACAGATCTGCCGTGTACCGTGTGGGGCCGGTACTTTAAAAGAATAGCCCCACTGCATCGCTACCCGTGTATGTCGAAAACGGCGACTAAGGGACATGACTCTCTTCTCTTATATTACTAGGTGGTGGGGTTTAACCCGCTCGGGTTGGTACCACCGCACTGAATAAAAGGTCGGTCGAAACGGCTATGTAAATAGTTTGTGTTTTCCGTCCAGTTCAGTGTAGCCGGCACGACCGAAGGGAAGCACTGACGTGGCGTCAAGTTCACCCGGTGTTATGGGCTGACATCACGGATGTTGTAGGTAATGTAGCCAACCGTGTCAGTTTCCATAAAAAAAAGACCTCACCTCACCTCGCTCAAAATCATCCTCAGCGCGGCACAATACCAGCAGATTCGCGGACTACAGAATCGCTAACCAGCTAGACTCCCAGGTTGAAAGAATCGGGAAACACACTCGCCGGTAGACGGATTACCGTTCGCCCATTTAGAGACCGACAGACAGACAGACGGCCAAACTTTGTGCTTTATAAGTGGTAGAGAAATAAACGTATTTACGGGTAAAGTGAGAAGGCTAACACTTCATCAGGTGTACGAGAAATTTTCAGGGCGTGAAAAAGAGAGAGTTTAGTTTTTCGCGTCGTTTCTCTTGATTTGTCCGCCGCCATTGACTTTGGTTGCACAGGTTACGATTTATCTTTAATGTTTTTGTAGAACAGAAAGTGCCGACTACACGAATTTGTCTTCAAACATCGTATTAACAAGCTGGTTAGGGCTTCTATAGTACGTCAATCTGCTGGTATGGATAGATAGATAGATAGAAAATTCTTTATTGCTCCAGTAAACATTAAACAGTAACAAATACATTGGAAAATTTACGTAAGGTGCAAAGGCGGACTTATCCCTTAGAGATTTCTTACAGTCAACCTTTCGATGTTTGAGATTCGATAATATAGTGGAATGTAAGTAGGTAGTAGCAAAAGAGTTGCGTGACAATTGGAGATAAAAATAATAATAAGAATACTTATTAATACATACATATAATTACATGCTAGTAAAATATAAGCCATACATGTTTAATACATATAAATTACTAAAGTATGGAGTTTCGCTGAGCGTGTTTTCGCGATGTGAGCTGGATTTAGCTGTTTCGTGTAAGTCGGTACGGCCCCCGATACTGGTTAAAATTTTTTTTTATGGAATTTCACAAGTTTTGCTACATCACCTACAACATCCGTGATGTCAGCCCACAACACCGGGTGCACTAGGTGCCATGCGAGTGCCACCCTTCATTTCATGTCGGCTACACTGAACTGGATGGAAAACACGAACTATTTAAATAGCCGTTTCGATCGACGTTTCAATCAGTGCGGTGGTACCAACCCGGCCGGGATAAAACCTACCACCTAGTAAGGTAAGAAGGGAAGGGAGCTACAGTTTAACGTGGAATCCGAACCACGGTCAGCCTCAAACAGTCGAGCGGTCACCCATCCAAGTACTGACCGCGCTCAGTGTCGCTTAACAACTTACAGTCGACCGACCGGACCACTGACCTACCAAGGCTGACAAAATGCAGTAAGGAAATGTAAAGAAAATTCAATAAAAAAAAAATAGTTCCTTTTACCCGACTGGGAACGCAAAGGAGGGTTATGTTTGTCATTATGCTGTATCTATGTGCGTATTATTAAGTTTATTTTTTATCCGTACCGCGATTGACATAGAATAGATGAAAAAAAAAAAAACAAAATGGCGCACGCTAGGCGCCATATTGCTAAACTTTAAATTTTTTTAAACTATTGTTTCTGTAAACCCCTCAAATTCAGATTCAAAATTAAATGTTCATTTCGATAAAGAACACACAACATTAACAATACTTCACTGAGACATATGCACATTCAGTAAGGATAGTCATCATTTCAAGGGGCATGAAAAGGCTCCTGTCAGGCCGGCATGGCATGGCATTCGCAATCCCCGTGCATCACAGAATGTCCATGGGCATCATTAGACACCTAGGTGTAGGTGAAAGGATGCCACATGTCGCGCTATCCATAAAAAAATTATTTTTTAACAGACTTCAAAAATTCAATTTCACTGAATTGTTTTAGTGTGTATGTTACGCGATGTCTTCGCCAATTTGTGAACAGGCTTCAATGATTCTTTTTTAATTGGATTTGTTATAAGTACTCGAGGTTGGTCCCATTTAAATTTGAAGAAAATATTCCACTTCTAAGGGTGAACAATTAAGGGATGAATACCGCTTATTAGAATTTCATCCACTTCCCCACCAACCAATTTGAATAAAACTTGGCAAAATTATGTAGTTCGAATAATAAAAATAATCGAAGGCGGTTTTTTTATGTGTAACAGATTTTTTATTTTGTCCCGTTCAGCAATGCAATCTATAAGAAGAACTAGGCAAGAAACGTTACAGGACTTTTTTTAAATAGATTTTAAATATAATTTACATACTAACTTTAATTACGGTAACTATAACATACTACATCTAAGCAAAAGTCAAGATTTGTCATTGCATTACAGCTCGATTTTTTTTCGACTGACACGGTTGGCTACATCACTCATGTTAGCTCAGACAGACACACCGACACACAGACACACTGACAAACAGGCACGCAAATAGGCAGACAGACGGACGTAGGCGTCAAACTTATAACATGCCTCCTTTTGCGTCGGGGATTAAAATCATTACATTGTGGAATAGCCGTCGAAGTGTCATGATGACTGAAGACCATATTATGTCTGTATTTTTGTTTATGGATACTGACACGGATGGCTACATCACCTACAACATTCGTGATGTCAGCCCATAACACCGGGTGAACTAGGTGCCATGTCAGTGCTTCCCTTCATTTCATGTCGGCTACACTGAACTGGACGGAAAACACGAACTATTTATATATCCGTTTCGACCGACGACGTTTTATTCAGTGCGGTGGTACCAACCCGGGCGGGATAAACCCTACCACCTAGTAAGGTAAGAAGGGAAGGGACTTACAGTTTCGCGTTGAATCCGAACCACGGTCAGCCTCTAACAGTCCGATCCAAGCACTGACCGCGCCCAGGTGTGCTTATGATCACGACCGACAGTCGACCGTAACACTGAGCTACCGAGGCTGAATTAGAACTTACGACCACCTCGCGTGCGAAGTCTGCGCCTCTAACCAACATACCCACCCTCCGCTATTCTTTGTTCACAATAATGAGAGCCTCTGAGATCTCGCTCAAGTGCGCCGGGCCTAAGTGTCGGACTCAGGGCGGCGAGATGCGGCGAGGAGGCCTCGTGGGCGGGCGGCGAGGCCTCCGACTGTAGGCTTCGCCGCCCACGCGTGCACTGCCTCCTGACGTACTGACTTAATCCAATCTCCACAACATTAGTTACATAGAAATGAATATACGGACGGGGCATCCTGCTGAGGAGGTGGAAAAAGTGTATAAAATTAAATTTAATATTACTTTTAACAACTACTAAAATATAATTACTACTATAATGTACAACTAATAAGACATAGATTAACTAAAACCTCAAAAAGCGGTATTTATAATAATGTTAGATTTTATAATAAACTGTCTTTTAACATAAAACAATGAGATGATAATAATTTCAAACGACGGATTAAAATAATGTCAATTGAAAAGAGGTTATTACACTATTAAGGATGCATTAACTGACCGTAATTTTATATTCTAAGTGTCTGACTATTGTTTTTCCCACTAACAAACTTTGACAATTGGATACACTTTGTAACATTAGATTTTTAATATGACTTACAGCGTAGAAAATGAGTGCTAAAATAAGGGGTGAGCTCGAAAGCAGAAAGTTTGACTTCGGAACTTTGTTCTGTCTAGTTTGGAGGTAAACATACTAAAAGTCCCCACCACTGGGGGTGCGCCCTTGGGCACAAAGAAGGTCCGATTTTTTGGTTTTTCGCTTATAACTCGAAAACGGTGCATCATAGGAAAAACCGTTCAATTACGGAATAAGAGATTATAAAATTCTCTACAACATACATACATAGCGTCACGCCTGCTTCCCGGTGGGGTAGGCGATATATTATACACTTTTTACCAATTCTCAATCGTTGTCGAGATACAGGGTCCGAAAAAAGGCCGATTTTATTTGCAAATACAAGCAATGTATGACAAAAAACGTGAGGTAAAAACTCATTTTTGACAATCGGCCTTTTTTCAAAAATCGGATATCGGATTTTCCGCGGATATCGGATCTACGCGTAGTGTGTCAATAAAAACAAAATAAACCTTATGTCTACCGGTCACACTTTGCAAATGGTGTGCATTTCGACCAAGATGTAAGTAACAAGGCTAAGTATGCCAATTCCATTTCTGCGTATTTCTTCACATGTTTAACGTAATGTAGGAGTCTGAAAATAATAAACACCAGAAAATATTTTTCCTGACGTTCCGTCGTGTCGAAAGAATGGTTTATTTATATACTAACCAAAGAGATTTACGGGGGCAATATGTGAGTGGAAGGGTCGGAATGTCTCGGGCCGACCGAGCCGTACGCACCTAGGACCTAGACCCTATCGGGCATGTGCCCGAAAAACGAAATCGACGAGTATGTATGTGAATCATGAGAGCGATGGTGATCGTGACACGTGGATAATTTTTTTTTTGCTTTTTTTTATTTTGTTTTATGGAAACTCACACGGTTGGCTACATCACCTACAACATCCGTGATGTCAGCCCATAACACCGGGTGAACTTGGTGCCCCGTCAGTGCTTCTCTTAGGTCGTGCCGGCTACATTGAACTGGACGGAAAACACAAACTATTTACATAACCGTTTCGGCCGACCTTTCATTCAGTGCGGTGGTGCCAACCCGGGCGGGTTAAACCCTACCACCTAGAAATATAAGAAGGGAGTCATGTCCCTTATTGCTCCATGAGAAAGGCACATCTGGTACTATAGATCGATGGATAGACAATGAACTTCGTATCCTACCATCCAAAGTCGCTCCTGCATTATATTTCATGCACGCCCCTTGGACAGAGGGTGAGTGTCCGAGTTCGTAGAGGCTTGGCGTTTGTTGGGCCCACGAGTTGGGCCTATAATATTTACGCTTGTTTGGAGTTGACCTTTACAAGTTGTCCACAGAGCGGCAACGGACAGAAAATGACGGAGCTTCTGTTTTTGTTAGATGATTGGATGATGCTTATGTAAAGGAGTAATGAGAGATGGTAGGCGATTAACACATGCGTGTTTTTAAAATTTTTTTTTTTTTTTTTATGGAAACTGACACGGTTTGCTACATCACCTACAACATCCGTGATGTCAGCCCATAACACCGGGTGAACTGGTACCACGTCAGTGCTTGCTTCCCTTCGGTCGTGCCGGCTACACTGAACTGGACGGAAAACACAAACTATTTACATAGCCGTTTCGACCGACCTTTCATTCAGTGCGGTGGTACCAACCCGGGCGGGTTTAACCCTACCACCTAGTAATATAAGAAGGGAGTCATATCCCTTAGTCGCCTTTTACGACATACACGGGGAGAGATGCAGTGGGGCTATTCTTTTAAAGTACCGGCCGCACACGGTACTTTTCAAGTACCGGCCCCACACGGTACAATTTTGTGGTGTTTAGGTAGTGGCGAACATTTATACAGGTTGTCCCCGGACTGGTGTGGTTCCTTTAAGGAGGCTATTCTACGCTTTGTAACAAACATAATTAGTAAAAGAAGTAGGGTTCTAGGTACGCCTGTTGCGGAGATATAACTTTTTTAAGTTATTAATTTAGTGTAATGTTGTAATGCTCTAATCGGGCGCGCGCGAGGCGCGGGGCAGCGGGCAGCGGGAATACGGACAGACGCGACGCGAGTGAACGCAATCAGATAGCCCGCCCCGCCCGCGTACCGTCCGCGCCCCGCCGCGCCGCCTCCGCCGGCTGCTCCGCCCGCGTACCGCCCGCCGCTAAAGGCGCCCACACATTGTAGTACGCATTTAGTTTGTTAGGAAATCCTAAAATTTTAATGAAAGCACTTATTGAAAAAATTCTTTCACCAGTGCTTTTGTTACCGAAGTAGAATAATCTCCTTAAAGGAACCACACCTGTCCGGGGACACCCTGTATAAAGAGGACTAAGTGAACATTGAAATCAGCTGATAATGAAATTGGCGAATACCAAAATGCGAAATATTATTGGGCATCCCGTTTCTTTATAAAGTATTTCTTTTTTATTAATTACTAGGTTTACAGTGCGAGTCGGACTTGCACTCGCGCACCTAGGTTTCCGAACCACAAAAAAAAAACACTTTGAAAAAAAAAAACACGTTCCTTGTATGGGGACCCACCTTAATTTTTGACCTTTTCTATAATTTATTATTTGTTGTTATGCCCACCTTAATAGCACATATTCTGTGAAAATTTCAACAGGCTACCTATTACGGTTCCAAAGATACAGCAGTAGGAAAACAGACGGCGGCGCGCGGCGTAGGCTTCGTAAGTAATAGGCGGGTTTCGCACTAAAAAAAAAAAAAAAAAACAACATTGAAAAAAAAAACACGTTCCTTAATGTTTTACTTTTTAGGTTTACGTATCCCGTACGGAAGCCTATTACTAAGCCTACAACGTCTGTCTGTCTGTCTGTCTGTCTGTCCGTCCGTCCGAGACGGCTGTCTCTTTGGGACCGTGATAGCTAGCCGGTTGAAATTTTCACAACATATGTGTTATTTTGGCAGATATAACAACAAATATTAATAAAAAAATCCCTTATCCCTTAGTCGCCTTTTACGATATGACTGGGGAGAGATGCAGATTTTTTTTTTTTTTTTTTTTCTATACTTGGGGGGAAATATGTGGGCAGGTAGAGCGTTCCAGAGTTTGCCGGTTCTGTGGAGAAAGGATCTGCAGAACCGATTGGTACGCATCCGCGGTAAGTCCAGCGTATAGGGATGCAATCCCTGCCCAGTGCGCGTTGTACGGAGGTGGAAAGGGGACGGCGGAATCGCGTTAAACAGCTCCTGCGAGCACTCCCCGTGGAATAAGCGATAGAACACGCTTAGCGCGCCGACATCCCTACGAAGTTGCAGCGGTTCTAGATCGCGGGACACGTCGGGGTCATCCACTAGTCGCACGGCCCGACGCTGGATCGAGTCCAAAGGCGCGAGCTGGTATTTGGCTGAGCCATCCCACAGATGCGAGCGGTACTCCAGGCAGGACCTTATCTGCGATTTATACAAAAGTAGCCTTTGGTCCGTTGATATTATGATTAGATATGTATAATATAAAGTGTTTTTGAAAATCATGCGTTTGAAGTATTAGTCGAAGTATAATTATAAGCTATAATTAATTCCTTTGCTATGCCCAAATTAGTTAGGCATGTAGGCGTACGAAGATTTACCAACGAGAGAAGCGTAGGAGTAAAATTCGGGAAGCCTCAACATTCCCGCTGCTGTATTATGTAGAACTGGGGTGTGCGACGGAATACGCATTTAGCCTAGATTCCCTTGCCCCTTACTAGGTGGTAGGCTCAAATTGTAGCCGACTGGGTTGATACCACCGTACTGGATGTAAGATGGCCGCATAGCAGCCTCGGTTGTGTTCTCCTCTAGTCCAGTATAGCCAGCAATCTAGGAATTTCTCCGGTATGGCACCTACCTTCTCGGAGGTGATATTGGCTTATACTGGACTAGAGGAGAACACAGCCGAGGTTGCTATGCGGCCATCTTACATCCAGCACGGCGGTACCAACCCAGTCGGCTACAATTTGAGTCTTCCACCTAGTGAGGGGCAAGGGAAGGGACCTACAGTTTTACACCGGTTCCGAACGGTGAAGCAGCAGGTGTACGTAAATTTTTTCGTCAGAAAAAAATCATTGGTACTCGCCGACGGGATTCGAACCGTGAACCTCTCGCATGAGAAGCCCATGTCCAAAGCACTCGGCCACCCGCCGCTTACTTGTTTTCAGTATGGAATTTGAAAGCGGCCGATTTTATATTTTTACAGTCGCGCTCTTAAATGTTACGTGTTAGCTCTTTCGAGGCTAGTTCTTTAAAGGGCTTTGTTTTCAGCTGACTTTCTTCATGTATTTATAGATGACTTTCGTGTTATTTGATATTGATATTCAAGGTGGGTCAGGAGTCAGGACAATGACGCGTGCACGCGTCATTGTCCAGAGCTCCATGGAGCTGCTTTGTCTCTGAGACAGAATTATGAATATTTTAGTTTGAATATAATATAATGAAAAATAATAAATGTATTTATTGGATATTAAAACAAGTTACCTAAATAATGAGTGAAACTTATTAAATAAAATTAACCTAATGAATAATTTATATATAACTAAATAATTACACGTAAGTCTTAGAGTGACATTCATAGTCGCAATGAGCGTGCTTAGTTCGTCTCTGAGTTCAAACTTTGACGTTTACCACTCTCATAGACAAGCCGTGCGCGCGCTAAGCATCCATCTTTGAGTTCGAAAACTAAGCCAAGTCCAAGTCTAGTTCCACGACGACTTTAGCCTCGAAAGCGAACTTTCGAGTTTTCTGTCTCTTTCATTTTAGTACAAACGAGGGAGTTGCGCAGAATAGAATAGTGGTTTTAAATAGCGGCAACCAAATGAATAGGAAATTCGTTTATTACTGCCAGTGTCCAGTGACGGCGGCGGTTTGACTGACAGCGTGCGTGAGTGTGGCAGTCAACTTTGATGAAATCTGATCTCTCTGATGAATGGGATCACTACGAAAAACATCCTATATTTCAGTATGAGCAATGGTGCGAATTCCGCCAGAAAAAGAAAAAAAAGTGACGTTTAACTTGGACTATTACTTGGCTTAGGCCCACTTGCACCAACACGAGTTTAAAGTTAAGTAGCGAGTTATGGATTTAAACGCGGTTCCCACAGTCAAAGGGTGCTAGCTTAAACTGGTTTAGCGAGTTAAACTGGTTTATATATTAAATTTGTGTTGGTGCAAGTGGGCCTTAGCATAGTTCGTTCTAAGCGTTAGTCTCGAGTTCTCGACTAATTTAACTGGATTTAAATTACATTTAAATCCAATTTTAAATAAATTTTACAATTTATTATTCATTTAAATAATTTTATTGTAATTCAGTCTTGTACAAAATGTTAGTGAACTTTAATCGGACTCGTGCTTAGCTTAGACAGTGCTAAGCTTCGAACTTTGGAACGACTATGAATGTCAACCTTACTGTAAGTAAAATATTTGCCCCTTTGTATTGCTAGCCCTATTCACTGAAAGAAGAAAGACTTGGCTCGTCGGTCACCAGACTTATCAATAAGAAGCTTTCCTAGGTCGTTTCTGAAGGGCCTTGCTTTCGGGTGACCACACGCCAATAATACACTTTATGCCACTTAATGTGTGCCAAGGGCGGGCTTATTGCCTTAGGCAATTTCCTCCAGCCAACCCGGTGGACCTACATATTTTTTACGTGAAATCCGAACCATACTATATTAATAAAAGTAAAATGTCTTTGTACACGGTTGTTTGTGGATCTATATAGCTCGATTGGGCCAAACGTTTTGCCCATTTTATCTTAGTGCGGAATATTTTCAAAAACCTCCCACCGCACGACGCTCAACCAGTGCAACCCTCCTTTTTCTTCATTTGTTTAATTGTAATAGTAGTATTTAATTTATAGTTTGTTTTATTAGAATATTTTTTAAGATAGTTTAGTTTTAATATTAAAGTCTTCTTTTATTGTCTAATATTAATAATGTACTTGTATTATTTGAAATTAATAAACCATTTTGACATATTGTAAAAAAGCTCCTGCTTACATCTCATATTTCATTCTGTCTAAATCTATAAACCTTACTTTAATTTTCGCCAATCTCTCAAAGTGAAGGTCGCTTATATAAATTAGAATTTATGTTTCAGTGGGTCAATTCACTACCGGTCAAATAGTACAACGTTCTTTTTTTTTTTTTATGGAAACTGACACGGTTGGCTACATCACCTACAACGTCCGTGATGTCAGCCCATAACACCGGGTGAATTAGGTGCCATGTCAGTGCTTCCCCCTTTGATCGTGCCGGCTACACTGAACTGGTCGGAAAACACAAACTATTTACATAGCCG